>CAXIVR010000007.1:12936325-13269042 GCA_964035755.1 Teleogryllus oceanicus
CCACCCTCAACGACATCACCTCCACCATCCCGCACCCGACTTTCGCCTCCCCCACCGCCTCGCAAGGCAGTCGTCGTAACAATAGTTACCCCTTCAAGTTTATCCTCCCTCCGTCATGACTGTTTTTTAGACCTTCCCCCTCTCCCGAGAACAACGTCAGAGGGGAGGGGAGACAGAGAACGCCGCGCGACGAGACAAGTACAAATAAAGGATAATGTCACTACACCCCTTTCAACTTGTCCCCGCGGTAGGCGGTGGAGCGGCGGGGCGGCGTCGGTCTAAATAATGATAACCGGCCGTATCTGCAATTAGCCACACTCAGCCTGGTGATAAATCGTGTTTGCGCGGGTCCAACGGCGTGGAAGGCAAGTTGGTGATGGTGGTGGCAGTGGGGGGCGGTGGAAGAGAAGGTGGATGTGGACGTTGGCAGTGGGGAACGGAGGCAGCAATACGGGAGGCGTTGGGTTCGACGGTGGAGTGGGTGGGGATGGTGGTAGGTGCGGTGGGTGGGGTGGGTGGGGAATAGGAACGGCGACGAAATACGTGAGCAATACGGGAGGCGTTGGGTTCGACGGTGGAGTGGTGTGAACGCCGTGGTAGTGGCGGCGGTGGGGATGGTGGTAGGTGCGGTGGGTGGGTGGGAACGGCGACGAAATACGTGGGCAGCCGGGGTGAAGGCGAGAGCGGCGGGGGAGCAGTGGCGATGTAGGCGGGGCTAAGTAACGCCGTCGTATATTGCAGTCGGCCTTGGAGGCAGGCCACTAGAAAGAGAAAGGAACGCCCCATCCCCTCGCGTCTCCTTGATGCACCTAATTAGAGAGCGGGTGCCTCCCGACGGCGTCCGTAGAGAGCCTTGCACGCACTGGAGGAGCAGCCCAGACTGTCCGAGGGTCAAAAAGAGAGCGCGGAAAGTAGATGAGACAATACATCACCCTGCAGAGATTAAATGGACGATGAAATTGGGATATGGTTGAAATACGGAGGTCTGAAATTGCAGTCATTTCAAATGGACTATTTAGAGAAACAGATGGAGTTGACCGGCTGCGGCAACTCCCAATTGCTGTTTTGTATATCGGAGGTTCTAAGCACAAGCCCTGACGTAGCAGACAGTTTCAACATGTTAGAATTATTAACTCCAATTAGACTGTTTTAGATAAGGAACGAATGTCTGGAAATATGTTCTCCGATGCTCTATCGACATTTTAATAGAAGTTCATTTTTAGTGATGATCCTGCGCCCGCCTCCTTGAATATTAATAATACGAAATATTGATCTTGTCTATTTGGTATTAGAATTGGTATTAATACGGTATTGGTATTGATTAGCATTAGTATAATAATTAGAATATTAATATTTTATTTAGTTTTAGCATTGGTATTTGTATGAATTAGTGTGGAAAAAGCAATTTGTTTGAATGATGTAATTTAATTAACCTATAGTTCGAATAGATATCAGACCTCTCCTTCGAATAAAACTATACTCTAAACAATATGAACCTATAGTACTACTGATATAAAATACAGAAACTTTTGGTATTGCGGGCCTATTGTATACCAGGAGAAGACGAGCATAGCCGTCCAACTACTAACACTCGGTTGTTGGTCGCGTGACGGTTTGCAAACGGGCTGTTATCGACTTGCTCGTGGTCGAGTAAGCAGACTAGCAGCTTCGGATTAATGGTATTGTAACAGCCAAATAGAGATGTGTTAACAGTCAAATTTCTGCTTGTAAGTGACCAGGGTTGAAGCAAATTAAAACGTTGCAGAGAGAGCACTGTAGAAAACTATTTTAGGTGCGGGTCGAAGTTGTAAAATATTAAAACCATTCAACCAGCAAGATAGATTTGTTTCTAATATGTGATTCTCAAATTTCTAAGTGGATGTTTGTGCTTAGGGAAATAATCAAGTTAAATTTGAAAACGTACTTTTAATTTTATTCTCCAGAAACTGCATGTTAAAGAAAAATATGAAGCACTTGTGGAAATGACAAGGTATGTCCCGCCAGTCGAAAGTAAGTGTATTCTCATGCTATTGGTAAATGTCAATTTCTGGATTTGGCCAAATAGTAAATTATATTTTTTCATATAATTTGCACGTTTAGTTATGGCTAATCTACTTATTAGTATATTTTAATTATTGTTCCTAATTTTAAAAACATATTCAATTAACTCTGTAACCAGAAATTATTATTCAATTTTTGGGTACATGAAACAAGGTTTTATTCACCAGTGAATTTTAAAAAAAATCACCACCAAACAAGGTTTCATTCACCAGTGATTTTTTTTAAAAAAATCACAAAATTATTTTAATAGATAGTTATAAACAATATACAGTATTATTCCCTTTTTGTATAATTTATATTGAAATGTTCCAACATTATTACTTTTCCAAAGAATAAAATAAGTGTTCCCTTCGAACACACTATAAATATTTAGATATTTCTGTAATTTTATATGCTTTACTTCGAAAATGTATTCCACTGTATGTAAAATAATGTTATTCCCTTCTTCTTTATGGTGTGATGGCATTTTGTGAAATTTAATTACCAAAATTTTCAATAGTAAAAAAATATGAAGAATAATTTTATCCTCGTAATTTTTATTTCAAATCGGTCAGTTCTCATATAATGAGTGAATGAAGACAAAATAATTACATGAATACCAGCGAGATTTAGAAGCCATTGACTAACATAATGCTCCTTTAGAACGTCATTTCAACCAGTGACGATATATAGAAGAACGGGGCATTTGTTGTGAATGGCGGGTAAAGCAACAGATGACTCGCTTTGTTGTCAGACGGAGCTCGAGTTTCGATTATTGGCTTCGCTAACAAGGTCTCTGTCAGGCGTTTGTGTTCTTTTTTCGACGAGGCAGAGAGGTATGCGAAGCATCGAGTTCTCTGGGACGTCAGTGGGGATGGCAGGAGCTCATTGTGCAACGTTACGTTGGGAGGGGGTGTGCCCTTTGCAGCACAATGCGAATCCTTTTTCGCAGGAAATTTGCTACGCCCCTCTTCGTATCCACTCGGCCGAAATGCATGGAAAAATGTTTCCTAAGAGAGTATTCCAAACTCCTTTTAATTTAGATGGTAATATGCTTTCCAAAGCCTTCAGGGATACAGAGAGCGTTTTACACTGTGTGTGAATACAAAGCAAATATTTCACGAGGACACAGTCAATATTTCCATCGTAACTTAATTTCTTTTAGCTCGAGGTTTTTTGAGAGGTCTGCAACAGATAAAATGATACGAATGAGTAATTTTTGTCAAATCCGGTAGCCAATAAATCTATTGTATCCATTTTTGATGTGGATGGTATGGTACTGCGAAACGTCAACGTTCTTTGAACTTTTATATTCGAAATGTGACCAAGTAGCAAAAATCTTTCCTATTTCGGAGATATAAATTTCCATCACATTTGTTTACGGTTTTGTTTAGAAAAATGCATCAAATCAATTTAATATTTTCTTATTAATATTTTTAATCATTAAAAGTGAGATATTATTTTTTGAATTTTATAAACCAATTAATTAGTTGAATCCAATTCTATATGCTTAGAGTTAGGAATCAAACGTTTTATATGAAGGATACTCGTAAAAAAAGTGGTATATTTCAGTAAATTAGTTAAGCGCATTAATTGTAGTATAATGTAGTTATAGAATAGTAGGTAGCAGGAAATTAATGAATCTGAAAGAATACGCGTTAGACCAAAACCTGCAATTTAAGAGTATGAACGTGTGAAATACCTGTATGTGTATATTAACACTTGTTTCTGACGTATCATCTATATCTACTTCCGTGTTGTCTTTTGTGTTGGAACAAAATAGTTGGTATCGTCAAGTTACACAACTTTCAGATGACAAGTGCACAGTACAAAACTCAACAAATAATGTTAACCAAAGAACCGATTCTTAAGTTCTGATTAAGTATATTTAGATTCAGATTTTGTAACACTTTTTGTTTAAATTTAAAATCTTTAAACATTTGTGTACTATTATAACTCATATTTTTGTATTTCAAATACAAAGAGAAACTTATTATCTGATATGACACCCACTGTAATTATTAACTTGGATAATACTTACCACTCCAGAAATAAGGATTAAACTGAAAACTGAAATTGTTTTAGTTTAGTTCTCTTTATTCACTTTATTCTATGTTTTATTTCTAACCGGTGAAACTAATCCCTCTCTAGCTTCGCTATTGGTTTTTTTTTTTTTTTTCTCATTTTCCCGCTCGCATCACCTATTCAAACACCCACTGGTATCTGTTGCAACCCCCCCTTTCCACGCCTTTGCTTACCTCCTGCGGGGCAATATTCCTCCTTGACGCGACACTTCCAACCAACGGCCCATTTACAATCGTCTCCACGCCCCCGAGGGCCAGTCCCATTGTCCCCCATTTCCCCGCCCCCCTTTCTGCCTTCCCCCCCTCTCTGCACGCCTGGGCGCGCTCCAGCCAGTTACGTCCCGCTCCGATCCACCCTTCCCGGCGTCGCCTTCATCACTCTCTTCCCTTGCCTCAGTCAGACCAACCAGCTAGTTAGCTACGAGGCAGCCTAGCCTCTATCTCTGCGGCCACACTGACCGAGAGATCCCAGGGTTTAAGCTTCGATGGATTGATTGTCACTGATTCCGGGAGTGCCAACTACTGAAGTCCCGGCGTCGCCTTCATCACTCTCTTCCCTTGCCTCAGTCAGACCAACCAGTAGTTAGCTACGAGGCAGCCTAGCCTCTATCTCTGCGGTCACACTGACCGAGAGATCCCAGGGTTTAAGCTTCGATGGATTGATTGTCACTGATTCCGGGAGTGCCAACTACTGAAGTCCCGGCGTCGCCTTCATCACTCTCTTCCCTTGCCTCAGTCAGACCAACCAGATAGTTAGCTCTGAGGCAGCCTAACCTCTATCCCTGCGGCCTCACTGACCGAGAGATCCCAGGGTTTAAGCCTCGATTCATTGATTGTCACTGATTCCGGGCGTGTCAACTATTGAAGTCCCGGCGTCGCCTTCATCACTCTCTTCCCTTGCCTCAGTCAGACCAACCAGCTAGTTAGCTCTGAGGCAGCCTAACCTCTATCCCTGCGGCCTCACTGACCGAGAGATCCCAGGGTTTAAGCCTCGATGGATTGATTGTCACTGATTCCGGGCGTGTCAACTACTGAAGTCCCGGCGCGCCTTCATCACTCTCTTCCCTTGCCTCAGTCAGACCAACCAGCTAGTTAGCTCTGAGGCAGCCTAACCTCTATCCCTGCGGCCTCACTGACCGAGAGATCCCAGGGTTTAAGCCTCGATGGATTGATTGTCACTGATTCCGGGCGTGTCAACTACTGAAGTCCCGGCGTCGCCTTCATCACTCTCTTCCCTTGCCTCAGTCAGACCAACCAGCTAGTTAGCTCTGAGGCAGCCTAGCCTCTATCCCTGCGGCCTCACTGACCGAGAGATCCCAGGGTTTAAGCCTCGATGGATTGATTGTCACTGATTCCGGGCGTGTCAACTACTGAAGTCCCGGCGTCGCCTTCATCACTCTCTTCCCTTGCCTCAGTCAGACCAACCAGCTAGTTAGCTCTGAGGCAGCCTAGCTTCTATCCCTGCGGCCTCACTGACCGAGAGATCCCAGGGTTTAAGCCTCAATGGATTGATTGTCACTGATTCCGGGCGTGTCAACTACTGAAGTCCCGGCGTCGCCTTCATCACTCTCTTCCTTGCCTCAGTCAGACCAACCAGCTAGTTAGCTCGAGGCAGCCTAGCCTCTATCCCTGGGCCTCCGAGAGATCCCAGGGTTTAAGCCTCGATTGTTAGTGATTCTGGGCGTGTCAACTACTGAAGTCATTAGTTCTGAAGGTGAAGTGCACGTTTTTCATCGGGAGGTGGCGATAATCTTACCCCACTGGATGAAGAGATCCGGCGCAGACCTACCGTCGACTAGCAGGGTTTTCCTCAACCAGGTATCTCCCACCAGCGAGGACAAGTTCTAGGTCCCCGACCGGTCTCCCGGAATGTGCGCTAGTGTAGTGCATGTTAGTGTAAGTGTATGTAACCTGCCCTGCGGGACTCGAACCAACGACCTCCCTGTCAGAGGCATTACAGTGACATCAGTTGATGCACTGAGCCACCGCTCCCGGTTTAAGCCCCGACAGTGGTAGATTTTTACACTAGGTAGTTAACCAACACAAAATCAACCGCTGTCTGGAGGAGAATTACACCGGACGCTTGCTCTAATCGGTAGTTTTACATGATTTATCTAATCGATACGAGGATAACACCTATACCAGGAGCAGTATTCTATAGTACGGGTCACGGGTTGCGTGCAATCATTCCTTGTCTCTCGTCTTATCCTCTCCGCCTACATACAAACATACTAAAACTTACATGAACTATGATGCCACACATGTTGGACCTTAGAGATAGTTTGGAAACACGCTTGGGAGATACCTTGAGTGTGAACCCGCAGTCACTTCGCGTCCCGCGTCGAGCATCATGCAGGGGAGGAATCCTGTCACCTCATAGGGTACTACATTCACTCCACTAACGTAACTAAAGACCACATCATTTGAGTGCCAGGAAACATTAATTAATCAATCCATCAATAGGGCTTTATTTATCCTTCTACCTTACTTTTTTCCCTTCCATTCCGCTCCTCCCCAACCCGCTCAACGCATCCTGATTTGTGCTTCTCCACTTGGTCCTTCACGTCGCATTTTTCGTCCTGTTCTTCTCCACCTCGATCTTCTCCATCACTCCCTTCTCCTCTTTCAATCCCAGGGTTTATCCGTTCTGTCTAACTCTTCTCCTCTAAATAGTAATTTTAACTGCGCCCTATCATCCAGGTTCTCTTAGTTTCTCTGTCGAGTCATTCTACTTCATGCAAGTAGTAGCTTCAAGGAGATGGGATAAGACAATCGACCCTGAACGTGAAAGTTGGGACAGAAATGACGAAGAAGTATTTTGTGCTGTCAGTGGCTAGTATTTAAAAGTACAGATTTAATATCTAACTGCAATGGATCGGATGATATCAGGAAAATGACTGAAACAAGCACCTGTCTCTAAACGCAAGACAACGGCCTTAAATAGAAAATTACATCTCCACGTCACGGAAGCGTCTCCTTTCCGTTCTTGGACGAGCGCCTCGGGAAGACAAAATGCCATTCGAGAGCTCTATTGCACAGGAATCGTAAACAGCTTTTCCTATAGAAAGAATAAAGTGATACCGGGAGCGGTAGCTCATTGCATCAACCGATGTCACTGCAGCGCCTCTTCCCACTCCCCACGGCGGAAGGATTTTCGACACTAGCTTTTCAGCTAGGTCGAATGCAGTCGCTGTCTGGAGGAGAATTCTAGCGGCCGGCTGCTCTGATCGGTAGTTTTTCGTGGTTTCTCCGATCAACACCAGGTGAATGCCGGAGCAGTGTCCTACCAAACGGGCCGCGGACCGCGCTCGATCTTTCCTTCCTCTTCCTTGCCCTCCCCTCCCCCCTTACACACACTTACACTAACATGCACTACACTACCACATATCCCGGGAGACCGGTCGGGAGCTTAGAGCTTGTCCCGGCTGGGGCGGTGCCCCGCTGGTGGGAGAGTCCCGGTCAAGGGGAAACCCCACTAGCCGACGGTAGGTTGGATCTCGTCATCCAGCAGGGGAAGATCACCGCCATCTCCCGAGAAAAAAACATGCACTACACTAACGGGAATAATGACCAAAGCAGTTGACGCGCCCGAAAACACGAAAAAATCAATCAATCAATAAAGTGATCTTGTTCGAATAAAACTATTCCATGAAACCATTTATTTCAAGTAACGAGTTGAGAAACGGAAGAGCAATGAGGATCATCCACGCATTGGTGTAGTTCTGAAAAAGATTCTTAGACAGATGAAATGTTGCTCATTGCGACACCAAACCAGAAATGAGGATGTATTGAACTAACGATGAATTGGCTCCGTGAACGATAGAATGCATAAGAAAAGCTAGATCAGGCGCGGCTCGTCATTAAAGGCTGAACGGCGGAGCCTCTCCTATAGAAACTGCCCCCAAAAGAAATTTAAAAATATATTTATAAATTTATAAATTAATGATGTATTTATTGAGTTGTATTATACGAATATAACAATCATATCAAAACTTTTGTTGATGAATTCGATAAGCGTCGCCCGTTACGCTTTTGAAGCTGTGACAAAGGAAGACAAAAGCGTTAGGCTCCCACTTTATTCCGCCAAAGGTCTATGTAAAACGACGTGGCGTGACGTCATGCATTCACTGCACAGACTAAACGGGCGGGCGAAGGCTGTGGACAAGCAGTCTTCAAGGGTGGGGCGTAGGGTCTGAAGAAAGGGCGTGCTCACCAGATAGCATTACTGTGCATCTCAGCGAGTAGCATTCAGCTTCAACTAGTTTTCCCAACATGCGGTAGCAGCTACTCTGTTATGCGTTACGGAAAAGATTTTGTTTAGAAATACAAGGCATGGAAAGTGATGCAATGCATTTGCACCCTTCCCCATTTACAACACCAGGAGCCACGACTGAGCTAGATATTATAGTTGATAGAATGTTTGCCACCAGACGACCTAAATATAAATCAGCAATAAAGAGACTAAACGGCTGACCCAGAGAATAATAGTGGAAGGAAAAACGAAACACACAGGAACTTGAAATCTTACAGAAGCAGAAGGAGAAAAAGAAGACAAAGAAGAAGCTTTCTACTTACGTCTTCAAACGTTTGTTTGGTACCAATGTGTTTCCAGAGCACCATGTCCAATTCCGATTGTTTGGTGACACCACGAAGAAGTGGTGATGCTACGCTGTCTTTACGGCTGCAGCCTACGATTTTGGAAGGGACACCCAAAGTAGAATGCCTCCACTACACATGCTATGGAAAGCTTTTTATGTGTGGTTCTCCTACACAACACATCCAAGCTGTGGACATCTTTCAAGAAATTTTAGAACATTATACATTTTGGCTACACCTGGAACAGATGGTTTGATGGTTGATGATAAATGAAAATCAACTGAAGACTGAGAACTTAATCAACTCAGGATCTAACAATGGCAGAATGACAGTCAAGGAAAATAAGAGTAAAAGTTGTCACAAACCTGCTTCATCTACCCCAATTTCTTCAAGGAACGTCCGGAAAGTTTTTTTATTTTTTTCTTCTTTTCTTTTGTTTGCAATGACAGTACGTAAAATGACTAACATTTCTTAAATGGCTACTGAAATTATACTTTGAATATAAATAGATTATTATGTATACAGGTAATATCTCGTCATAATTCAACTAGAACAGATATTCCAGAGCTCAAGAAACAGTCCGTCTCGTCATAATACGTCATACAATTTTCAACTGTTTCTGACATAAAATAAATAAATAAATAGATGAATGAGTTATAATGAAAATATAATAGAATGAGTATAGAGTAATTGTAGATAAATTATGATAGAATAATGGTGAAATACGAGGCAGTGGAAAAGGGAGACATCTCCCTCTCCACAAAACCCTACACGGTTCCTCTTTGTCCACCAGAAATTTCGCAAGTACTGCCCTGGATTCGAACCTCAATGCTTCTGGTGGACGGCGAGCAGTCATTACCCCTCGGGGCGCCGGCGGGCAGTGGCAGCGGCTCCCAACTCGGGCAGCGTCTTCGCCGCACGGAGCCTGGCCTCGCCTCGCCTCGCCTAGTCGAGGGCTGCTGAAGGGCCGCCGCGTCTTTTACTGCCGCGCGGGCAAATAATGGGGATTTTACTGCCGCGGGGTTGGGAGGACTCGCTACCAGAGGGCGTGCGTACGGCGCTGGGAGCGTGACCGTTGTCACGTGATCCGACTATACGAGCCGGCGAGACAAGGGACGATGACACCGCGTTACGGTCTGAAACGACACGGTGAGATTCTGGAGTGGAGGTTGGACGCGAAGATTCCTGGAAGTGTTTATGTGGTCTGAGTGTTGATGGATCGTTCTGATCAACGAGTTAACTGGGAAATGGGAAACACTAGCTAACTGGACTCCTTACACGCTTCTCCTGATTAATGAAAAATATCAAAACTTGTGGTTCTAAAATAGCACTTTATCGTCCGTAGTTTCACAAATTAAGCGAAAGTACTAAAATTCGAAAATTGTAATGGTTTTATTTCATAATCATCTGTCAGGAACAAATTTCATTCAGAGAAAAAATATCTATCTTCATAATCGTAGTTTACAAAGGCGTCGAAAAATTATGAATTTTTCCAATATTCAAAATATCAGAGTTTGCAACAATAACGAGACCTACATCATTCTCTTAAACATCCTTCACACTATCCAACGATAAAATTTAATCAAAAACGATGGAGCCATTTTTCTGAACATTTTGGAAATGTCGCAAGGATTTCATGTAAAATACACGCCAAAATTAAAATATTTGTTTCAAATACAAGGAGCCGCGATATCAGCAAGTTTAATTATGAATTATCACTTTTAGAGGAAATCAGCTGAGCGATTTAGCCGCTATCGTTCACAGACGGACGGACAGATATACCGTTTAATCGTCATTCAATTGTTTGGTATCAAGAACCCACGAAACATGCATTACACCACGTGTAAACTCACCACCCCTACACCACGTGTTAGAGAATTTTTTATAAATGTAGCAACTACATTTATACACTTTCGTGTTACCAGAGCCCTGGAATAACAGTGTTTCTGACGAAAATTGTTTTGTCCTTTTTTTTGGCAGCATTACATAACTTTTTCTACTGCGTAGTGAGACTGCGCCGCTGCATGACGATAGCGAGAAAGTAAAGGGAGTAAAATTACGTAATGTATTCACTGCAAAATATCAGATGTCAATAATTTCAGTGTTTAAATGTAAGACCAATGTTTCTATCAACTTCCTATAAACGTTAAGTAGTGCGCACGGAAATTCTAATGTAGCTTACAAAATAATTTGACCTAACTCATTCAATTAATTCGTAACCCTTTGTTTATGAATGAAGTAGAAATGTAGTTGTTTATATTAATATAAAGAGAACCATACACAATACCTACTACGAAATAGTTTAAATTATATATTAAATTCGTACTAGAAGCAGAACTAGCATTTGGCTTTTATCCAGTCATCACGGTTTTAAAATGATTACAAAATAAAGATGTAAATCCAAATTGTAAGGAAAATTAAGAGTTATAACAATTTTACAAATTGTTTTTCTCTCATATATTGTATGCAGAGTGCATACAATGTTGCCAAAAAGTCAGAAGTATATTCCAAAGTGCATATTACTCATATATGAACATAACTCTGTTCACAGATATAAGCACATATCTCTGCTAAATTAAATCTTCTAATGGATGTACATTGGTAAAAAGTAATCATTTTACACCTCTTATAGACGTCCTATAAGTTTCTAACATTTATTCGGAAACGTCTGTATATTGAAACTGGAAATACTAGTTATTACTACCTTATTTGGTGTGTATCATTCTCCGCAAGACCAAGCTATTTTTCGCACCTCCAGCCACCGCGAGCCCTCGTAGCTTCCTCTTGCTCGCGAAGTGGGCGGCGGTGCGTGGCGCGGCGCGCTCCGTGGGTGCGGGGCGGGGAGGGGGCGGGGCGAAAGGCGAGTGGGCCTTGCGGGGAATCCCCGGGGGCGCGGCCGCCTGCAAGACGAGCCGAGGCGCGCACGGGGCGCAGCGATTAGGGGAGGTGTATTGGGAAACTAGTTTCGGGCGTAGTCTTCCCATGGGTCTGATTGCACACGTCCGGGCCGCGGTAGGATACGAAGCCGGCGGCGGTGGCGGTAGCCCTACGGGAGCGGCGAGGACAGACTGGCAGAGCGGGGCGCGGTGGAATAGTGATGGAAGAGGAATGCACGGAGAAGGGGGAGGAGCAGAGAGGGGTAAAGCAGAGCGTCGAAAACGGAGGGGTTGGGGGGAAACGGAAATAATGAAGCATGGAAATGCGAGAAACTGTGATGGGAAAGATTAGAGGAGATTGATGAGATGGGAATATCGCGGACGCGGATAAGCAGAGCAGGGATGTGTGGGGAGGGAATTGTGAGACGGGGACTTGTGAGGCGGGGATAGGTGGAGAGAGTATGTGCCCGTGGATATGTGGGGCGGGGATGTGAGGGGTAGGGATATATGGACTGGAAGTGCATGCGGGGAATGTGATGATGGGCATACCTGGGTCGGAGAAAATCGGCACTATAATGAAGGGGCAAGGGGAGAGACAAGCAAGGTGAGATATAACTGGCTAGACTATCGCCCAAAGGGGACTCGACTAGGAACGGGGGTTGAGGGCTTGCAGCGAAGTGACGGGGTTGAAGCGGAGCAGGTTGTGGCGGAAAAGGCGGGGGAGGATGGGCACGGGCAAAGAAGGTTTTGTGGCGGAAGCCACGAAAAATGCGTGATGGGTCGGAGGGGCGAGAGAGGGTCAGGGGAGGAGCCTATATTGTTCCGGGACTGGGGAGCGGCGGGTTTGCATCAAGGCGGGGTAGATTGGAGTGGCGGGGGCGGGGCTGAGGCGACGGTGCGGGATGCGAGGGGGGCGGCGGGGGCAGGCGGGGGGCCCCGTGAGACGGAGGCGGCGGCTGAGAGGGATGGAAGGCGCCGGAGGGGTCCAGGCACATTACGTCGACAGGAAATGTAGGTTGTACTGAGAGAATAATGTAAAGAATAAGAGGGTGATGGCAAAATTGGTAATAAATAAGAAAGTAACAAAAAAGATACCCGAATTACAATATATTTGTACATAATGGTTGTAAAATTCGAATAAGGTCCTAAGAATCCTACTTATTTTACATTTCTAAAGTTCTACTAAAATAAATTCTACTAAGAGTTCTGCTAAGAGTTCTGCTAGGTTCTACTAAGAGTTCTACTAAGAGTTCTACTAAGAGTTCTACTAAGAGTTCTACTAAGAGTTCTACTAAGAGTTCTACTAAGAGTTCTACTAAGAGTTCTACTAAGAGTTCTACTAAGAGTTCTACTAAGAGTTTACTAAGATTCTACTAAGAGTTCTACCAAGAGTTGTACTAAGAGTTCTACTAAATTTCTACGAAGATTCCTTATTCTACATTCCTTTCCATTTCTACGTACTTTAAAACCCGAAAGTTTTTCTGATTTTAGTGACAATGCCCAGAATAATTTGAACAATGTTTTGTGTTTTCTAAAAACAGCGACACTATAATATTTCCTAAAAACAGAAATCACGTCAAATATTCAGAAATATTCATCACTTCAAATTTTTCAATAAATAGGTAATAATGGGATGACGTTGCGTGTGGATAAAGTGCTAAAAATTTTAAAAAAGAAGAAAATGCGCCACATATCTGTTAGCGGAAAGCTTACCCCTTGCATCACCCGAAGGAAACAAGAGAAGCCAGTCAATACCTCTTGTGACGCGCCACACCTGCTTTCGTCCGCGCTCCTGCTGTCCTCGCGCAGATCTCCGCTTCATCACCGCCCCTGAGCCGGGGATCACCCTCAATAACGGAGCTCGAACACGCGGTCGCCTCCGTCGACTCCGGAGGAAGAGAAGGACGTGGAGGTCGTGAAGAAGAGAAACGTGTATACGGGTACAGATAGAGGGAGAGTGGAGAGCTGGTCGCCTAAGACGAAGAAGAAAGACCGAAGGTGAATATGGAGGAGGCAGGGAATGCTGAGAAGGAGGCGACGGGAAAAAAGTGGGGGGGAAAGGCGGAGGAAAAAGAGAGTGAAAGAAGGAAGGGAGAGATAGTTCCGGCGGGAGAGCTAGGGGAGGCTGGAGAGAGTGGAAGCAAAAGAGACAGTGGAAGCGGGAGCGTTTGTAGAAGGGGGATACAGTGGAGGCAAGAGAGATAGTGGAGGCGGGAGAAAGAGTGGAGACGGGGGAGATAATCGAGGCGTGGGAGGTAGTAGAGGTGGGAGAGATGGTCTTGGTGAAGAGATGGCCTTTCGTGGAGAGACGGTCCTTGGTTGAGAAATGGCCCTTGGTGGAGATATGGCCTTGGTGAAGAGATGACCATTGGTTGAGAAATGACCCATGGTGCGTTGATTGGGTTGGTTAGTGATTCCGGGCACGTCAACTATGGTCATTAGTCCCTCAACTGTAGTGCATATTCTCTCCTCGAGAGATGGCGGTGATCTTCCTCCGCCGGATGGCGAGATCCGGCACCAACCTGCCGTCGGCTAGCGGGGATTCCACCTAACCAGGACTCGCCCACCGACGGGGCACGGGGGCCTAGCCGGGACAAGCTCTAAGCTCCCGACCTGTTTCCCGGAATATGTGGTAGTGTAGTGCATGTTAGTGTAAGTGAGTGTGTAAGGGGAGAGGATAGAACAAGGAAGGGGAAGGACAGATCGCGCACGGTCCGTGGCCCGTTTGGTAGTGTACTGCTCCGGCATTCGCCTGGTGTTGATCGGAGGAACCACGGAAAACTATCGATCAGAGCAGCCGGCCGCTACAATTCTTCCACAGACAGCGACTGAATTCGACCTAGCTGAAGGTCTTTGGTGGAGAGATGCCGACATGGACAGATGTGTTGAGATGCGACAGGCAGAGAGGATGCCGAACGAAAGCGGAGAAGGTGGCTGCAGGGGAGAGGGACGCTACGTTGGAGGTTGTGTGGGCGGCGAAGGCTGCTGCGGTGGCAATGGAAGAGACGCGGGCGATGGCGACGGCGTGACAGAGCGCGGCGGCCTTATGCGCGTCAAATAATGCATCGCGACGGCGCCGCCAGATCCCTCGAAATAGCGGGATTTGTTTGGAGGGCCGTCGCCATCGCCTCGCCGTCGCGGAAGAGACGAACGGCCTCGCGCTGGACGCCGCAGCCAATGGCGACGACTCCATTTCGGGGCCTTGCGTCAGATGATACCTCCCCCTGCCCCCCCACATGCGGGTTCACTATGGATTCAATGTTTTTCTTGTGGATTGAGAAATGATCTTCTCTGGATGTACTTCGTACTTTTTACATTCTCGCCTTACGAATACTTCGTAAGAAGGGAAAGTTTTGTAATCAGAAAATGGCATTTATTTTTCAAAAGACCGATTCATCGTTTTCCTTATAAATGAAACTACTGTTTCAGTTCAAATCTTGTACATTTGTGAAACCTTGCAATTATAATGTATTGTAACTGGCAATGTTTTATATTTTTATTCTTGTTATGCCACAATAAACCACAAAGTACGTCGAGATTCACACCCCGTACGCTGTATTATTTTTTCCGATGTTCTATAGATGAATAATAGGTGTGAAGAATGTAATTATAGATAAACACTCAATATTCGTGATATGGGTGTTAAAAGAAGAGAGCTTCATGATGAGAATATTCGTAGAGAATGACGATGTCCAGTAATAACTAGAGACCGGATTTTTATGTAATTACAATGTGTACAATTTTATGTAATATGTACATATTTTTTGCCTCTCTTAACGTCCTCAAATTTGAAATCTTGGCAAATCAGTCCCGTCTTAACACAATATTAAATTTTTCGTTAGATATTTTTACATGTTTGGTATAGATATATTATTAGAGGTATTAGATATATTACATATTTTACATATTTTGGTAGTTTCAGGAAATATTTTTATATTTTTTTATTAAAATGTATTACACCTTTTTTTAGATTTATTTTAATTCTCAATTAAGTGTCGTAACTGGGTAGCAGAATATCTTATTTTTACATGCATTAAACTTACATTGACTAACAATAAGTAACAAAAATGTACTTAATTAAACTTTTTTATGAAAAGAAATGTGTTTTAAAAAAGCAGCATTTTTCATACATTATTACTGCGTGCTGTGTCCTTCAGGTAGCCCATGTGAACACTCGTGATGTTCTCACAGTCCCGCGCATCTGCTTTAGTTATCTCAGTGGCGGGAAGTGCACTTAAGCGACTGAGATCATTTTCACCTTTAGCAAGAAAACGTTACTGACATCGTGACTTTTAGCCTTAATTTTGGAGAAAATGCGATCGCCAAGTGTACCTTTCAATGAGAGTGTTTCACGTTGCAGTGATGTTTGCTGGTCGTAGATATCGCTTGTTTGTGCGATGTTTTCTATTGTGTCTAGTCTGGCTGAAAAACTACAGTTCTGAATAGCAATAGCTGACGCGTTTACTACTGATGGTGTAAATGTATCCACGTATGCTCTCCAAATGATTAAGTCGTTTTTATTATTTTTAAAATTTTGTAAGACATTTTTATAAATGTATTTCGTATTATGTAAATGTGTTTTATAATTAGTGAATTTTAATATTACATATTTTATTCGATTTTACATATTTATTAATATTTCACTGTTTTAATTACGTTTTTATGTACATATTTTGATATTTCATACTAAATATTTTTCCGGTCTCTAATAATAACATGCACCTTACGTATGTGACTCACGTGTCATACTCCTATGCAACCCGCATAGGTCCGAAAGTATGGGATGGGGTTGGTAATAAATTCAACTAATTAATTCAAGGTTAGAGGGATTACCCAAACTATGAGCCAACAATAGGGTTAATATACAAGCCAAGCGGACGTTGACCCAGAGTTCTTCTGTCCAAATATATGTCTTGGTACTAAAAGTATTCGAATCTTCAAAAAAGTCAATAAGTATCGAATCCCAGTTTATTGAATCGTAATGAAATTCACTGTACATTCATGAAGTAGTCCTGTTTTAATATTTGGTTGATAATAATTATTTGTTACGCAAAACAATTAAAATTATGCTTTAAATCAGTAATAGATAAGTCTACATAAGTCTCAATTTTATATATATCAAAACACTTAAAAATTATGAGATGTGCATTTATAAGTTAAGATTATTGAGAAGTCGGGCTCGGTGGTGGACTGGCCATGTGCGCGAAGTCAAAGTTTACGTGTTCGATGCCCGAGTAAGCCACGGGTAATTTCACTATTTAGTTGTGCAGTGGCACACTTATCTACCCACACATTCATAATCTACCGCTCGCGCTTAGTCCGAGAATTGATAATGGCACATGACTGCTTGAGTACTAGTGATACCGGCTGCGTCAACTGCTAAGGTTATAACTTCCGTAAGTGTAGTTCATGTTTTTTCCTCAGTAGGTGGCGGTTGTCTTCCTCAGTAGGATCCGACGCCTATCTCCCGTCGGCTAGCAGGGTTTCCCCAACCAGGTATCTCCCACCAGCCGGACACTGCCCCAGCCCGCACAAGCTCTAAGTTCCCGACTGGTATCCCGGCGTTATTGGTAATGAAGTAATGAATGTGAGGCTGTGTAAGTGTGCGTGAAATAGGACAAGGAAGAGAAAAATTCCGTTGTTAGGGTACTGATCTGGCATTCGCTGGTGAGAAACCACGGAAAACTACAGAGAACAGCTGGCGCTAGAATTCTCTCCAGACAGCGGATGAATTCAACTACTAGCTGACAAGCTAGTATCAGAAAACCATCCGGACTCGAAGTACGACATTCCGATCATAGACACTGCAGTGACGTCAGTTGATGCCCTGAGCCACTGCTCTCAGTAGCACTCATCAGAATGATGAGAATTGAACTACGCAGTCCAAACACGAGTGCAACGTTGCTTCTCTTGTAGCGTTTCGGGAATGCCCGCGACAAAAATCCTTCCACGAGTGGGTAACGGGAGGCGTTTCTGGGGTTATTAAGGCGCTTCGGAACAATGAAATTAGCTGCGCGGGGAGGTTGCACGCGTCGCTCAAAATGAAATTTAGGGCCTCAAGATCCCCGCGTAATAAATGTACCGCGGAGAGATAGGTTAACTGTTCAATATTTTAATTAATATTTCATTTAATTAACACTCAACTTTGCCGGGAATGGAAAGAAGCGCGCAGCTAGCATCTCTCGTAATGAAGCGACGGAGGAAAGCGGCGCAGGGGCTGAGGGAAGGGCGAGGGAACGAGATAGAGAGAGAGGAAGCGAGTTGCGAATTCTTGCAAACTCGCGGCGTTGCCGACGCCCGCCAAGTTGAGCGGTTGAGGAAGCTAATACTCGCCGCCACCTCCGGCCTCGACCCTCCCCTCTCCTTCTCTTCCCTCCCCTCCCCTTCCCCTCCCCTTCCCCTCCCCTTTTCCTCCCCTTTTCCTCCCCTTTTCCCCCTTTTCCTCTCCTTTTCCTCCCCTTTTCCTCCCCTTTTCCTCCCCTTTTCCTCCCCTTTCCCCCCTTTCCCTCCCCTTTTCCTCCCCTTTTCCTCTACTTTTCCTCCCTTTTCCTCCCTTTCCCCCTTTCCCTCCCCTTTTCCTCCCCTTTTCCTCTACTTTTCCTCCTCTTTCCCTCCCCTTTCCCTCCCCTTACCCCCTTCCCTCCCTCTCCCTTTCCCTCCCTTCCCCTCCCTCCCTTCTCCCACCCCTATCTGCCTCGCCCTTCCACATTACACCAACCTACCCCACCACCCGCTGCCTCACCACTCCTTACCTTGTCGTTTTCGTTGCGCCTTCTCCGGGAGACGTGGCTCAGTGCACCAACTGATGTAACTGCAGTGCCTCTGACCGGAAGGTCCTAGGTCTGATTCTCGACAGGGGTAGATTTTCGACACCAGCAACTAGGTCGAATACAGTCACCGTCTGGAGGAGAATTAGCTGTTCTGATTGATAGTTTTCCGTGGTTTCTCAGATCACCATCAGGCGAATGTCGAAGCAGTACCATAACAAATGGGCCACGCGCGATCTTTCCTTCCTCTTCCTTGTGGTATGCTCACCCCTTCCACAGATTTATACTAATATGCACTACACTACCGCACATGCCAATAGACCGGTCGAGAGCTTAGAGATTGCTCCGGGTGGGGCGGTGTCCGCTGGAGGGAGATACCTGGTTGTGGGAAACCCTGCTAGCCGACGGTCGGTCAGCGCCGGATATCGTCCTCCTACCGATGAAAAAATATGCACTAGACTCTCGGGACTAATGACCTCAGAGTTGAGGGCCCGGAATCACTAACAACCAAACAACTAAGCATCGTCCGTCTTTCTTCGTCACGATCTTGCCTCCCTCCTACATTGCACGTCCCCTCCCTCTCTGCCTTGCCACGTCACACCTTTCCCCGCCCCTCACTCGCCTCTCCCTGCCCCCCTTCCGCCCTCCCTTTCGCGCTTTATCCTTCCTCGCATTTTCTCTTCTCTACCCTCCACACAACGCCCCTTATAATGCTTTACGCCCATTATTCCACATAGAAATTTGTGAGATACATGTCAAGTTCCAATCCGCTTTTTATCTACTTTTATCTATTAAATATTGCTAATCGTCATTTGCAATTTTTCACTTTTATATATTTCACATATAATTTCAGAGGAAGATGCAATCGCACTTCCCTTCATCGTCCTCCCCGCCTTCCCCCACCTTTTCCTCCACCGCTTCTTCCTCCACTTAATCTAACTTTCCACCACTTCCTCCAACGCTTCCTTCACATTTCCTGAATTTATTCACAGATCTCTCTTCGACGTTTTATTAACGGATCACTATTTCACCGTCTAATTATATCCAAAACAGTCTTCTTCTGCCGATTTACATTCATTCACTTTCAACATGGTCTCTTCTGTCAGTCAAACATTCCATGTGTCTGTACAATAACAATTCTCATTTATTTCTAACAAGAATAAACCGAACTAATTACCTCAGAGACTCAAACTTTCTGGTTACATATGCTCCTAGAAAGGAATTTAAATAAATTCGTGTCACAACACTTCTTTATCGCGTCTTCACACCTTAACCCTTCGCGATTTACTCTTTCCGCCTCTCCCCACCCTCCCCACCCCTTCCTGCTGGAGAGTTTTTTAAAATCAACTAAAGCATATGAAGCAAGTAAAGAACACGCGTAATTTCACATATTTAGTTAAGTATATATAATTTTGAAGTGAATACAGAATGAAAGTAAGTCGAAGTAACTTGTATCTGTATTATGGTGTGAAGGCGATATAAATGCACTAGTGAATCAAGTCAATTAACATAACATTGCCGTTTTTCGCTAGGTTAACTTAACTAACAGTAATAACATTAGTACATATTTCTAAAACACAACCTGTCAACATCGAATCCACGTGTGTTCCATTTATCATGTGCTTCTGTTTTTTTTTTAAACAATACCTCCTTTTCGTGATCCCTTCTGCACCTCGGCCAGCCTCTTCCCGTTTACCCCGCCGCGCTCACTCTCATTTTGCCTCTCCTTTGCACCCGCTTCGCTCCTTTTTCGACACTCGCTTCCTTTCTTCTCCTCGCTTCCTTTCACTTCCTCCTCTTCCCCCTCCGCTTTCCCTCATTGCACTACCCCTCATCCCCCTCCGCTTCCACCATCTCTTCCTCCACCGTTCCCCCTCCCTCCTCCCGCTTTCACCCCCGCTTACCCCTCCGCTTGCCCCTCCGCTTCGCCCTCCGCTTCCCCCTCCGCTTCCCCCTCCACTTCCCCCTCCGCTTCCCCCTCCGCTTCCCCCTCCGCTTCCCCCTCCGCTTCCCCCTCCGCTTCCCCTCCGCTTCCCCCTCCGCTTCCCCCTCCGCTTTCCCTCATTGCACTACCCCTCATTCCCCTCCGTTTCCACCATCTCTTCCTCCACCGCTTCCCCCTCCGCTCCTCCCGCTTTCACCACCGCTTACCCCTCCGCTTGCCCCTCCGCTTCGCCCTCCGCTTCCCCTCCCTTCCTCCCTTCCCCTCCATTCCCTCCGCTTCCCTCCGTTTCCCTCCCTTCCCCATCCGCTTCCCCCGCTTCCCCTCCGCTTCCCCTCCGCTTCCCCTCCGCTTCCCCTCCGCTTCCCCTCCGCTTCCCTCCGCTTCCCCTCCCTTCCCTCCGCTTCCTCCCTTCCTCCGCTTCCCTCCGCTTCCCCCCTCCGCTCCCTCCGCCCCCCGCTTCTCCGCCCCTCCGCTTCCCCTGCTTCCCCTCGCTTCCCCCTCCGCTTCCTCCGCTTCCTCCTTCTCCGCTCCTCGCTTCCTCGCTTCCTCCTTCACCCTCACGCCTCCCTTCTTCACGCCTCCACCCTCCCACCTACCGCTTCCTCGCTTCACCTCGCTTCCCACTCCGCTTGCCACTCCGAGTCCCGTCATTTCTCTCTCAGAAAATACATTTATGCAACGCCATCTGGGGGAGGAACTCCCTCACAAGCAGTCGTACAAGCCAGCGCCATATCTCACCAACCAGCAGGGAATGAACCAACACAATCTCTCCCAACAAACATGCGGGACGACACTCTCGTGAGTAATGAGAAAAAGCACATGACGTGCCCGCAAATATCAATCAGTTATCACATCCTACACTGAAGGAGCATGTCATCACCACCTGCACTTTTCTTCTTCAATCTTGCCCTCACCTCCGAACTGCAGGCAATCACCAGCGCGGCGCCAGTGCCTGAGTGCAGCTACGCTTCGGGAAACTCTCGGTGCCCGCGTCACTCGAATGCCCTCGACCCTGCATTTCCTTCCCTTCCCCCCCTCGCCCTCCCTTCCCCTCGCCCTCCCTTCCCCTCGCCCTCCCTTCCCCTCGCCCTCCCTTCCCCTCGCCCTCCCTTCCCTCGCCCCCTTCCCCTCGCCCTCCCTTCCCCTCGCCCTACTTTCCCGTCGCCCTCCCTTCAAGTCGCCATCCCTTCCCCTCGCCCTCCCTTCCCCTCGTCCTCCCTTCCCCCCGCCCTCCCTTCCCCTCGCCCTCCCTTCCCCTCGCCCTCCCTTCCCCTCGCCCTACTTTCCCCTCGCCCTCCCTTCCCCTCGCCCCCCCTCGCCCCCCCCTCCCCTCCCTCGCCCTCCCTTCCCCTGCCCTCCCTTCCCCTCGCCCACCCTTCCCTCGCCCTCCCTTCCCCTCGCCCTCCTTCCCTCGCCCTCCCTTCCCCTCGCCTACTTTCCCCTCACCCTCCCTTCCCCTCGCCCTACTTTCCCGTCGCCCTCCCTTCCCGTCGCCATCCCTTCCCCTCGCCCTCCTTCCCTCGCCTCCTTCCCCTCGCCCTCCCTCCCCCTCGCCCTACTTTCCCGTCGCCCTCCCTTCCCGTCGCTCTCCCTTCCCCTCGCCCTCCCTTCCCGTCGCCCTCCCTTCCACCTCGACGCCTCTTCATCGCTCCGCCGCCTCGCGTCTAATTCTGCGTCTCCATTTCTGTGTAATTCCGGTCGCACGTGCTGCCAAGTTTCCCTGGGATTTTCTGCCTCCTCGTCGCTGCTTGTAATTTTTTCTCCTCTTCTTATTGCACGGTGTAGCCTGCTGCGACACCGGGTCACAAAGTGCAAGAGAAGTAACCTCTGGCCCGGAGTCATATTTCGTCAGGTTAATCCTCTAAGAAGGGGAGCTAATGAAGAATGCCGGGATGTTCAGTGAACGATAATGATTTAATTAGGCACTTTTATCTCTGAACGTAATGTGCTACAAACATAAATTAATGTAAAATGAGTTTAAATCGTTCATGTTGTTCATTCTTCTGTAAAGTGTAATCATGTATCTCCATGCTAATGAAAGAAAATTCAAGAATACTGTTCGTAAATATTACTATGAAAAGGTCTGATATTATATAACATTATAATAGACATCAAGAAGACGCTAAGAGCCCTATGACGTCTTGTGTTTCTTAGTGTGCCTTTCTCGTGAGTGTATTATTTATAAACGTAATAATTAAAATTTCTATGGTTTATTCTCAATGAACAAATTCATAACGAATAAGGCATTACACCTATCAACAATTATTTTACACAACTCTCCACTAATTATTATTCCTATATAAATCAAATACTATTTCCACTGCACTTCCAGCTAGGAAAACATAACCCTCACCAAAACAGAATCAACCGAAAACTTTCAAAACATTTCTTTCATTCTCCCTAATTTTTCATTAACAATAAAGATCAACAAATCAATTTAATTTATTTTTCATACGATACATTAGCTACATTTTGTTTAACTTTCAACTCTTCAACTCTCAGATAAATTTTGTATTTCTTAACCTTCTCCCAAAAGTCTCAGAGGCTACTGTATGTGAGTATTCAATTGAAAAGCTCAGATGAAACATCTAAAAAAACTAATAAACGATCTAAATTGATTGTTGTCATTATTGTTGCACATGTTTCCAAGGGATAATTCAGTAAATAGGTTTCTTTGATATTTTAAAGAAAGCCCTATTCCGCCATTGCTATTACAGCTATCAAAATCATGAACTTTTTTCAACCCGGTTGATATGAAATGATAGAGAAAACACTCTCGCAACACTCTATAACACACATTGCGTGTCCCTTAAACGGTTGTAATTATAAATTTTCTGAATAACTACAAAGGTCTTTAAAAATCGTGATATATAAAGTCTTTAATATTAGTCAATGGCCGTTGTGTTGTTTTCTTGCTTGATCCGAGTAATTTAGATGAATCATTATATCCAATATAATGAAGCTTCTTGCAATAGCTAGAATTGAATTATTATAACAAAAGTAATTATGAAACTGGCAATGTAAATAATACAAATCAGTCGAGTCCGATAAAACGTGATTATAAATTATTAAATTACCATACTGCGCTCGTAAGTAATTAAAAAATCCGGCATACTCATGAACAGTCATCATTTAGCTTTCACATACGTTCTCTTTTACCCCTTGTTAGATACAAAATTAACCTACAAAGAAATATGAATGTGTAGAGAAAAAACACATCGTAACATCGTTTACGTAATTTATATAAACACCATACATCGAAGTAACATCTGTTTGTATTAAAACCCAACAAATTACAAAACGTTTATATTATGACACAAAGTGCAACCTTACTAGTCACGTAAGTAGAACATACATTACATTTTCCAAGAGTTTGCAGTGGATCTTATTAAACTAAGGCGTATTCCAGGCACCGGGCAGGGGGTCAGAAACTGCAAACTGCAAGCGCGTATTCGGCGATGCAACACCCGCTCTAATTAGAAGAAGCTTGCCAGGCGTAGCGGCTTCAACAGCTGCTGGCCCGGGGCGCGCCTCGCGCTCGTCATTTGCCTAACGAGTTACGTCGAGGCATCGGATAATTGCATATAAAATTATGAAGCGCTGAGCATCAAATCATTCAAATGAGCCTCCTATCAGCAGGTGGTTATGGTAATCAAAGCGGCCATTAGAGTGCGCGTGCAAGTTGCAGGGGGAAGAGATAATCAAGAAGGAAGATATCTGGGCGGAAAAGTCTGCGAAGATGCTAAATTGTGCGTCTGTTTGTTTTCAAAACGTTCTTGCTGACTTACTCAGCTTTTGATTGCAAAAGCGTTTACGAGGAAAGGTATGTATCTGATCTTCAAAACCATTACATTTATTGTGTGTGTTTGTGTTCTTAGTAAATCAATAACCGACTTCTTTGGGATAAATCTAACTCGTTAGAAACATGCTTAACGTTAAAAACTGAATTATTTATCATGATATTATTGTAAGCATCAGGACAGCAAACCTATTAATGAAAATATCGGCTAATGTCATTAGAAGAGAAATTAAAATCGCAGTTGTTTCTGTTCGGATTATTAAAAAAAATTAACTATTAACGAAATTTATTCTTCTATAGCAAATGTGACATATTAAACATTTTAAGCTTATAATAATTAATTTTTTTAATATTATTTTTGTTGCAAATTTATTAATTTTCGAACGCTTTTGAAAGTTTTCAGTTTTGATTTCAAATCAATATAAATCAAAATTCGCACGCAAATCTCTTGTTCATACAGCTTGTCTGCTTGATTTTCAAATATTTTGAATCAATGCTTGCACTGAGACAAAACAGCCCCCTCACAAAATGTAGAATATTTTCCATGCAAACATTTCCTTCAACTCACGCCCAAAGGCATTCGCGCCATTCTAGAAGGTATTTCTATCTCTGCCACCTGTAGAATATTAAAATATTCCCTGCTGTAAAGCTCCTGCGCGAAAGCGCTGTAATTTTGGAGATTTATTAAGTTCGTAATCTGAACTCAATAGCAGATTTTAATTTCAATTAATCTCCTAACCACAGAATATTTAGCATGTTTGGCCAGAAACATAAATTGTAACTTTTAATTGAATTTGCCATCTGCAAATGCACTGTCACGAACTATAAAACCACGGTAAAGTTTCGTTTTTCGTGGTAATGATATTTAATTGAATTCAAGATCTATATTGATAATTGTGAGTCCAAGGTGGAGGCCCAACATTTAATATTTGTTATTTACGTCTTGCGTTACAGAACAGTAATTGTGTGGATATTATTGATGATGTGAAAAAATTGTTTTATTGTTTATACGCACACACTACACTAAGTTATGGCAGTACTCGTGAAGTGTGTGTTTGTTAAAATATTCAATAATTGCAGTTTTTACGAGAGTATTTTTTTCATTGTTCTCCACAAGTGTGCGTGATACTTCTTTGAAAACAGTTTGCGTGATCAATATTGACCATTTTGATGATAAATGCCTGCAATTTATTCTAAGAAGTGAAGGATTTAATTTTTAGAATTTAAGGTTAAAATTTGAAGAAATGAATTTAAAAAGTTAGAAATATATAAATCATATTTATCTTCGAATAATTATCAATGATTTCACAATTTTTTTAGTTATTTGTATTTGGAATAAAAATAAGATTGCACGAAAGATCTTATGATTCAAAGTTTAAGGTTTAATGAGTAAATTGTTCAAACAAAACACGGGAAGATATCACAAGACGAATACAAATTATGAGCATTGAAACCTTCCCATCGCATTTAGCATGACCAAAATAATGATGTATTGGTGAAAGTTGAATAGGGTTGAAAGCTTTCTATATGAAGAGAATCAGAGATAGACGAGAGTTTTGTACTACTGCTCCTAAAAACACTCTGTATAAAAATTACATGATAAGTGGCTGGGGCCTGTTCCGTAACAGTTAGGGAGGCACCGGCTCCCACGTTCCAGCGAGAAGGAACACCACCACCTCTCGGGATTTAGCTTACACTACACTTACGAGACTAATTATATCAGTAGTGGACTCCTCTCTCTCTCTCCCTCAGCCGCGGCATCTTGCAAATGGAAAGCGCTCACAGAGAATCGCACCCGGCGACTTGCTCCAACACTGCCACGAGCCATTCAGCATGCCATTTAGAATCTACCCAGCGCATAAAAGACAACTCATACAAACCGGCAATGAACAAGCAAAAATATCACCGTTTACGGTCAGCAACAAGAGGTCGTTATTAAGCAAACGCGAGTTCGCCCACTCGCAGCAGTTTTAATATTCGAGCGCTCTCTCCGCGATGGCCCCGACCTCGAGGCGGCTAGGTGGGGCCACCGCTTATCCCCTCCCCCGAGCTTTTCATTAACTCCGGGCGCTGATAGGCGCTATCTACGCGGTGGCGCGGGGCCGTAACGCGCACCGGAAGAGGCGATGGCTGCACCGCGCGTATTCGGAAGGTGCTTTGCTCGCCCCGCCACGCCCCCGCCGCGCCGTCTTCGTTGCTGCTGCATTGCCAGCGCATTCCCAGCGGCCGTGCTGCGAGGGGATTTCTGCGGTGGACGTTCCGTGACCCTTGCCTCGCCCCTTGGGGTCGGTTCGGGGCGGACGGGTATCTAGAATAAACAGACAGATGGATACGTATAGATAGGGGCAGATGAATAGACAGATAGGTGGTCTCCTCCTTCCTCCTTCCTCCCTCTCCTCCCTCTCCCTCTCCCTCTCCCTCTCCTCTCCTCTCTCTCCCTCTCTCTCTCCCTCTCTCTCTCTCTCTCTCCCTCTCTCTCCTCTCTCTCTCCCTCTCTCTCCCTCTCTCCTCTCCTCTCTCCTCTCTCTCCTCTCCCTCTCTCTCTCCCTCTCTCCTCTCCCTCTCTCTCCCTCTCCCTCTCTCTCTCCCTCTCTCTCTCCCTCTCTCTCCTCTCTCTCCTCTCTTCTCCTCTCTCCCTCTCTCTCTCCCTCTCTCTCCCCTCTCTCCCCCTCTCTCCCCTCTCTCTCCCCTCTCCCCGCTCTCCCCCCACCCCCTCTCCCTCTATATATATATATCTGTGCATCTATATGAATATATATATATATATATATATATATATATATATATATATATATATATATTCATATAGATGCACAGATAGGAGCGTGGATGGATGGATATTAATTATTGTTATTTATCCACTGTGGTGGAGGAAACACCAACATTTCCATACATTACAACACATTAATTTACAAAAATTTTAAACTACAGAATGGTTCAGAATAACGGTCAAAAATCCTTTCAAGGCATGTTGGAGAGTCATTCATGATCGAGGTTTGACGATAAATATTTTGTGAAATTACGTGTTTCTGTGATATTTTCCACTAACTGGAAGGCACTAGCCATGTTCAGGTGTTTTCAGGTACACGCGGTGACGTAGTCAAAGAGATTTCGTGTGCTTGGCAGAAACCAACTGGCGTGGCAAGATGAGATGCCTTCGAATCAGAAACAAGTACCACCATGCAACTTTGTTATATTACGTTTCCTATTACATGTTAATTGCAAAAATGTGATCATCGTATGTCTCTTATTTACCCTAACGCACTGTCACATTGTACAAACCTTCGTATAAACATATATTTATTTTAAGATTAAAATAAATTTAAATGTTTATGAATATAATATATTATTGTTCCAAAATAGAATTCCACGAAACATCACTACACTTCACTTCACCATAATATTCTTCATTTTTCATTTTATTCTCCACGACACTCCTAAATACGGCATGACCTTTCCATAAAACACGACATTAAATAATTAAATATTAAATGTGTGTTTCATTTCAATTAACAGCCAAATAACAGTAACAAAAATATATGATTTAAAATTACAAGATGTTAATAAAAATACACAATACGTACTAAGAAATTAATTTTAAAGTTGTTGAAATGCCCAGAGAAAAGTGTCCAAAGAGTATCCAGCACTTCTTCCATTTGTATTTCAATTCTTTATTGTTCGGTTTGTGAAAGAAGTTCACGAGTTCCACCGTTCTTTCCGTCCTTTTCTCATTACATTTGTTCCATGATCATCTCAACCATTCATGACGCAAGAATTTTACTAGTCTATATCGTCAATCGGACACCACCAAATTCCCCAAATAGACATGTCTGCCCCCTCATATTTTGGAAACATTTGTTCACACCATACCCCATTCGTCCACCGCCGGAGCACTCATTCTCTGAAACCGCAACCAATCAACGTAATCGTACACGCCAACCTCACAATCCTCGCATTCCTTGTGTGCTCTTCGGCGCAGCTCCCAATAATACACCCTTGACCTTTCACCACTTTGATTCGGTTTCATCAGCATTCCTTTTTCCTGTTTCTTCCTTTTAAACCTTCACTGTTACATTCATATTTTTAAATTTTCCAATTAATAAGTCGTCCCTCAGACGGTACAACGAACAAAATCAATTTCTTCGACCCTCTTCTGTCACCATCTTTACTCTTTTACCGCCTTTCTCTGTGGTACTTCAACGAGTTTTCCCGCGCTTTTAACCTAACTCGCCTACGACCACTATTTTCGCTCCCTTCCCACCTGTCGTGTTTTCTCTCCTCGCGTGGCACTTCCTTCAGAGCCTAGCTGAGCCTACAACGACCCACTAATTTCTCCGCCTCCTCTCCTCCTTTTCCACCACCTGCTTCTGTGTTTTTTCTTCTCCTCGCGTGGCCACACTTCCCATGTCCAGAGACCTAGATGGGCCCAAAATGACCCACCAATTCAACTGTCCCCTCTCCTCCACCTCCTACCTTTCCAGCCACCTGTTTCTGTGGTTCTTCATCTCCTCGCGTTACGGCGCTTTCTAACTGCAGAGTCCTAGCTGAGCCTACAACGACCCACTAATTTCTCCGCCTCCCTCCTCCTTTCCACCACCTGCTTGTGTTTTCTTCTCCTCGCGTGGCCACACTTCCCACGCCCAGAGCCTAGGTGGGCCCAGAATGACCCACCAATTCAACTGTCCCTCTCTCCACCTCCTACCTTTCCAGCCACCTGTTTCTGTGTTCTTTCTCCCGCGTTATGCATTTCTAATGCAGAGCTAGATGGCCCTAACGACCATCAATTCCTGCCTCCCTCTCCTCTCTCCTCCTTTCCCCACCTGTTCTGTGCTCTTTTCTTCTTCTCTGTGTTGCCACACTTCCCACTTCAGAGCCTAGGTGGCCCTGACTGACCCACCAATTCCTTGTCCCCTCCTCCACCTCCTATCTTTCACATCACCTTCTCTGTGTTCTTCTTCTCCCGCACTTCCAACCTGCAGAGCCCTAGGTGCGCTCATAACGACCCGCCAATTCCTCTGTCCCCTCTCCTCCTATCTTTCACGTCACCTACTACTGTGGTTCTTCTTCTCCCCGCACTTCCCACCTGCAGAGCCCTAGGTGCGCTCATAACACCCGCCAATTCCTCTGCCTTCACGTCACCTACTACTGTGGTTCTTCTTCTCCCCGCACTTCCCACCTGCAGAGCCCTAGGTGCGCTCATAACGACCCGCCAATTCCTCTGCCCCCTCTCCTCCTATCTTTCACGTCACCTACTACTGTGGTTCTTCTTCTCCCGCACTTCCCACCTGCAGAGCCCTAGGTGCGCTCATAACGACCCGCCAATTCCTCTGTCCCCTCTCCTCCTACTTTCACCCCACCTACTACTGTGGTTCTTCTTCTCCCCGCACTTCCCACCTGCAGAGCCCTAGGTGCGCTCATAACGACCCGCCAATTCCTCTGTCCCCTCTCCTCCTATCTTTCACGTCACCTACTACTGTGGTTCTTCTTCTCCCCGCACTTCCCACCTGCAGAGCCCTAGGTGCGCTCATAACGACCCGCCAATTCCTCTGTCCCCTCTCCTCCTATCTTTCACGGCACCTACTACTGTGGTTCTTCTTCTCCCGCACTTCCCACCTGCAGAGCCCTAGGTGCGCTCATAACACCGCCAATTCCTCTGCCCCTCTCCTCTCCTACTTTCACGTCACCTACTACTGTGGTTCTTCTTCTCCCCGCACTTCCACCTGCAGAGCCCTAGGTGCGCTCATAACAACCCTCCAATTCCTCTGCCCCCTCTCCTCCTCCTATCTTTCACGGCACCTACTACTGTGGTTCTTCTTCTCCCGCACTTCCACCTGCAGAGCCCTAGGTGCGCTCATAACAACCCGCCAATTCCTCTGCCCCTCTCCTCCTCCTACCTTCACGGCACCTACTACTGTGGTTCTTCTTCTCCCGCACTTCCAACCTGCAGAGCCTAGGTGCGCTCATAACAACCCTCCAATTCCTCTGCCCCCTCTCCTCCTCCTACCTTTCACGGCACCTACTACTGTGGTTCTTCTTCTCCCCGCACTTCCAACCTGCAGAGCCCTAGGTGCGCTCATAACGACCCGCCAATTCCTCTGCCCCCTCTCCTTCTCCTACCTTTCACGCACCTACTACTGTGTTCTTCTTCTCCCCGCACTCCACCTGCAGAGCCCTAGGTGCGCTCATAACGACCCCTCCAATTCCTCTGCCCCCTCTCCTCCTCCTATCTTTCACGGCACCTACTACTGTGGTTCTTCTTCTCCCCGCACTTCCCACCTGCAGAGCCCTAGGTGCGCTCATAACAACCCGCCAATTCCTCTGCCCCCTCTCCTCCTCCTACCTTTCACGGCACCTACTACTGTGGTTCTTCTTCTCCCGCACTTCCAACCTGCAGAGCCCTAGGTGCCTCATAACAACCCTCCAATTCCTCTGCCCCTCTCCTCCTCCTATCTTCACGTCACCTACTACTGTGGTTCTTCTTCTCCCGCACTTCCACCTGCAGAGCCCAGGTGCGCTCATAACAACCCGCCAATTCCTCTGCCCCCTCCTCCTCCTACCTTTCACGGCACCTACTACTGTGGTTCTTCTTCTCCCCGCACTTCCCACCGGCAGAGCCCTAGGTGCGCTCATAACAACCCACCAATTCCTCTGCCCCCTCTCCTCCTCCTACTTTCACGGCACCTACTACGTGGTTCTTCTTCTCCCCGCACTTCCCACCTGCAGAGCCCTAGGTGCGCTCATAACGACCCTCCAATTCCTCCCCCTACCGCAGAGCCTAGGTGCGCTCATAACGACCCGCCAATTCCACGCGCTTCTCTCTGCCACCTCCCGTTCTTCCCGTCACCACCACCCCACCACGGCCGCCTGGGGCAGCCCTCTCCACAGCCCCCTGTGCTTCGACCTCCCTCCCCCGCGGCCCCGTTAGCAGCTGCGTCCTCGCATCCCGCCAGGGAATGAGCACAATAATTTCATTACAAGTTGCTTTTGTGGCGGCAGTTTTCAATTTTCTCCCTAATTTATGACGGTGCTGCTTGCGGTGGGTGCGCCCGAATAACACAACGCGATGCCTCTGGCCGAACTGGGCCTATGGTGGTGCGTAGGCGGGGAATTCGATGGGCAAAGGTGGAGGACATCTAATGAAATACTTTACGAGAATTGTTGGCATGTTGTGAGAAAATGAAGATGTTTTGTTTAGCTGGATAAAAAATTTAGAATGGCCCCAAATACTTAAATTTAATAAGAAATTAATGTCTTGTTGTAACAGAACCGCCTAAAAGAAGTCTTCATGTGGTATTAGAAAAAACATTCCCATCGTAAATTCTGGACAGAGTACTGAAAGGTTTGTATGATGCGTGTTCATTGAGAATGAGAGTAAAAATTTCCTCTCTTTTCGTTCATTCATTAATAATTATTTAATTACAGTTTTTGTTATTGTAAATAAAGACAGCTATTTTATATAAATAAAAAAGCAACATGTTATTATCAAGAGTATAGTTTAGTATTCGAATTCTGAAACATTTAAATTACTTCCTTCAAAAAAACTCACTCTGTAAAAATTAGTTAACAATTAGTTAGCAAAAATTAATTAGTAAAATGTGGATCTCTGAAGCATGGAAATTTCTAATTATTTTTGTGTATTTACTATACAGCTTATCAATTGAACGGTAATGAGTTATTATTCGTTCAAGGAGCATAATATTTATCATTAATTGTGTTGAAATAGTCATTGCTTATATTAACTATCATTTTCTAATAAATTAACGTAAACAACTGATAGAAATAGAAATATGTTTTCAAACTTCCTAGAATTAACGCAGTTTTGCTTATGTACTTATTAGTACGTATACAAACATACTAATTTGCCTCCTCAACTTCTGGAACACATTTGTGTGCGAACATGTTTACTAAGCTAAGCGAGCTCACTGAGAATATAGGTGATCAATCAAAAAAAATTCAGAATGAAAGAGAAATTTCATAAATTTTGAGAAGAAAATGTTGTATATTTTCCAGCATATAACAAATTTATATTTTACTTTTAAAAAAGTTAGAAGTTTGCCTTATGCGTCTAGTTGTAGTGTAATTTAGTGTTCTTACCGCCAAATTGTATTTAAAAATGCAAGTTAAACGCGATCTAAAAATATAGTTCAAAAGTGAAATCATGGTTAAAACGTCAGGCAGATCGTATCATTTACTGAAACAAAAAGGCACATGGAAATGAAAGCAACAGAAAAATGAAAGGTTAAATGTCTGTTAATGTTAAAAAAAATTATCAAATTTTCGGAGTAATGTTTCTAATTATTGCATAGAAAAACTTATCTGATTCAAAGTTGAAAATGTACGGCAATAATAATAATATTCTTTGCGCAATAAATAGCAAAATCATTTAACATAAATTATACAACGAGGTAAATATTTCTGTTAATACTTTTAATCATAACCACATTTTACATTTATACATGTTATGACTAAAACAACAAACAAAAAAAAGATGAATATGGGTCGAGTACTGCCTCCTGTGAGTAGGGCATGAAGTCAGAGGAAACGTGGCATTTAACAAAGTCCTCCGAAATGGAAAACAATGACGGCGAACTTAGAACTCTCGCCAGTCATGATGAATAGCGGCCTGGCACGGAGGTATTAGCGTCCCCCGTCCTGCACCTCCCGCCGCTATTTTTCAGACGTCGTGAAAATATCCTCCATAATAAATCTTAATTTTATTTTTTTTATCGGCCCAACCCCGAAAATCGCAGTCTATCATTGATTATTCTTTGCTCCGCTTTTCCTGACGCTCACGAGAAATTAGGATATTCTGTTCCCGTCTAATGACTCTCAAGAATCGAATTATCGGAAATTGGAACTTCTTTGGTGTGGCAGGGACCTGAAGGAACTCGTCCGAGAAGTTGATAAAGAAATTATATATTGAAGCTGTTAAGAGGAATGGTAGTTCTTTATAAAGTAGCTGAATAAATTAGTAAAAATTGCAGTTGATGTTTCTTGAAATATATGTTCGTGTTCTCTTTTTCAAGACCTACAGTCATTGTAGAAAATATAGTATACACGTTTTAAATCAATTTGAAACATTTATTACATTGTTTGAATTCAATTTGTAACAATTAAATTAAGTATTCGTCATTGGATTAAATCAAATTTTGAAATAGCAATTTTATTAGTGAAATCTCATATTTATATTGATTTATACCAGCATGACCAACAAAAGGAGACTAATGCGTTAAGATGCCATGATCTGTTGTTCTCATTTGAGTTAAGTTAGGATAACATGGGCAATGAAACGAGGATTGAAACAATGAGTAGCTGACGTGCTACGTTATAGTCGTGAACGATAAGTAAGAGCATAGTGCTTTTATTTTTTCATCATTAGCCTTATTCATTCCTTTTCAAACCTTTATCTGTTGTCTCCATCGAATACAAATTATTAAGGGATTATTAAGGGAATACAAATTATTAAGGGATATGGAGTGTAAAAACCCAAAACATTCTTTTCGAGAAAAACGTAGGTCATTGCGCGTTGTACAGAGTGACTCGGAGTAAATATTATTAACACACGCAGCGCGCACACACACACACACACACACACACACACACACACACACACACACACACACACACACACACACACACACACACACACACACACACACACACATATATATATATATATATATATATATATATATATATATATATATATATATATATTATAATACATACATCATTGTTTAAAGTATATTTTGGGGAAATTAAAAAAATAGCAGAGCATCGAAGTAAATGAATTGTCATAATTTCATTAAGAGATATACGTAGTTATAGTGTTGCATTGAACAATAACTTAGTACTTTCTTATTTTACACGACAAATTAATTATTATATTGTTAAATATTAAGTTTATTCATGGATCGATCAATTATTCATTACGTAATTAAATCACTCTTTTACCTTTTTAACTAGAATGCCAGTACCGTACACCTTTGGATTAATTAAATATTATTAAGAACGACCCGAGAAAAAGAAGTGAATAATAACTGTTTGTGTCTCTAAATTGAGTTGAAAAGACATCAATAACAGCAACGAAACGCGCCTTTGAAGTCCAACTATGAAACAAGCGCCAATCACTCCTTCCGCGTGGGGGAAACAAACGAGGGGAAGACACGGTCGAAAGAAAGGGAGAAGGGGTGAAGCAGGGGAGGCCATGGCGGCAAAGGGCGGGGGGGGGGGGGCGGGGGCGAAGGCCATCGGCGGCGGCGCAAGGGGGAGCGAGGGTGGCGGTGGGGGTGGAGGGGTGAAGGGATGCGCAGAGCCGGAGGCGACCAGCTCTCTTGGGAACGCCCCGCACTGCTGCGTCGCGGGCACCCCCCCCCCATCGCCCGCAACTCCCTGCCCTTCGTGGACAGTGGTTCGTGATGCATATCTGTTACTACTGCATTTTGCAGATTTATTTATTTAGTTAGTATTTAGCCTCTGGGATGGCTTATGGAAAGCGTGCTAGCTTCCCGTGCTCTGGTCCCGGGTTCGACTCCCGGTGGAAGCAAAAATAGAGTTGTGGCTTTCCTCTAAAATCGTCCCAGTTTCTGTAGGTGTGACGAAGAAAAAGTTGAAGCGGGCGTATCTTGCTAGTTAAAGTGAAAATAAAACGTTATGTTCGCCTCATGTGGCTCTTACCACCCAGCATGGGAATTTAACCAGGACCAGGCACGGGGGACGCCGGTAGCTGGTTGGCGAAGTCGGATTACCGACCAATAACGCCAAATACTTAGTATTTATTTCTTGGCGTTTCCGGACGCGTCAATTAGTTTGGTCGTTATTGCGCTAAGTGCAAGCTATATTCCGTGAGGTGGGTGTGATTCTCCCCTGCTGAGACATGTTCCGGTGTCATCCTACATATTGACTTGCTGTACTTCCCCCTAGGAGCTCTGTCCTCCGTGGGCGTCAAGTCTAACTATAGGCTCCTGACAAGTCTTTCGTCATGTTTGGTAGTGTAGGGCATAGAAGTGTGTGTGTAAAACTAGAGAATAGAGGTAAAGGATAAGGAAGGAAAGCTCACGCAGGATCCGTGAGTCGTTTATTAAGGAACTGTTTCGGCATTACACTTGATCGAGAAAAACAAATCACGGAAAACTAACAATCAAAGCCGGTGAACGCTAGATTTTTCCCCAGATATGTACAGTATTTCGATTTAGCTATTTGACCAGCGTCGAAAATCTACCATCGTCAGGACCATAACTTTGGAAACTCCGTCTCCTACATTGCAGATACAACGATAATTCTGTCAAGAGCTTTTTAAGCCGGTTTATAGTACACATAAATAGGAGGATTGTGGGAATTCTGATTGGATGTTGTTGACGTTCTTATAAGAAGAAATTTATAAGAATTTCTTCTTATAAATAGGAGGATTCGTAATTGTTTGAAAATGTTCCTCCCGTTACCAAATCATTTCAGCAATTTAGGCGGATTATCACCTAACGTTTAGTATTTCCTTCCCGCTTCACTTTCGTAGGCGCTTCGTAGAGCAGGAGAAAAGTGTTCACATTGCGCGTGAAGTTTTCTTGGTATTTAGCTATTCTTTGGTTAGATGTTCTTTTTGTGGTTGTTGTTCATTTTCTCTTTTGTGGTTTGGGCCTGTGTCAGTGGGCAATATTGAGCGAAACAGGTCGAAATTGTCACTCTGGAATTTTAACGTCGTCCAGTGTTGCTAGAATGTAAGGTTAAAAAATAATTTCTATTACCGACTGAGGTGGCTTCAGGCGTGAACTGATGTCACTTCAGTGCCTTAGGGCCGGGAGGACCTAAAGGGCGAGTTCCAACGACTAGCTAGGTAGCTAGGTTGAATTCATCCGCTGTCTGGAGGAGAATCCTAGCAGCCGGTCGTTTTGATCATAGGCTTCCGTAGTTTCTCCGATCAACACCAGTCAAATACCGGAGCAGAACCTGATAAAATACGTACTACAGGTACGCGATTAATCACCATAAAAGTTAACATGAACTTCTGTCACTAATTCTGTCTCCAACGAACACCTATCATTGTAATATACATACTCCATTTTTCGATACTCACATCAAACGAATATCGATCATTAACGTTTGAAAAGAACGAAAATTTGATGAAATAAAATTCCATTTTATAAATAATAATACTTGTAGAAAAACATAACAGATCTAAACTAATCTGGGGTCAATGTCATCCGGTATAACATGGCCTGCTTGTAGGTGATTTGGAAGCGGCGAATCCTGGAGTTTTAAAACGGTTTTACTTTTTCCACGTGATAATTGATAAAACGATAATATTGGCAACTTGTTATTATATTTTTACATAGGTATTTTGATGTAACGTACTGTTATATCTACTTAACGGAACCAGCAGAGGAACAAAATGCTAAAATTGACGGCCGGGGCAGTTTGAAGTCCGTTAGAAGGTTTAACCGTCCGTTGAAGGTCGTCCGTAAGTCTGTCGTTTGTGGAGAATAACCCAAATAAATGTGTTGTGGAAAATGTGTTGCTTGAATACTCTTGTTTTAAGAACTAGTGTTACTTGGTTATAGCAGTTTCTTTTCGATAATGAGATGTCATAACGAAAAATATTGAACGCACCACCGATAACACAAAACAGTTACAATATGTTTGAAGCCATAACTGATTATTTGCTCTTATCAGCGTAATAATAACAATAATTATAATAACAATAATAGCAATAATATAATTTATCACTGTAAATGGGCCTTCGCTCGATGATATTAAGCAAAAAATGTTAAAAAATAACAATTAAAAGAAACAATACATACAAAAATTAAAAAAAAACAGGAAAATACTTAACTGAATGACCCATCCGAACCTTTTAATTTATATTCTAACGGTAGATATATGCACCGCACTTCGCCCGTACTTTTGTCGGCCTTTTGCTGCAAGCGATGGCTCACTGTTCCATGCCGTCCAGCTAGATCCTTTGGAGGGACAGCTGCCGGCCGTTCCCCGCCCTCCCACTCGCCGCAGCGGCTGCATCAGCAGATGGGCCCGCGACCGCCCCAGACCCTATCGACAGGCGAACTTACTCTGCCTCCGAACAACCAACGGCGGACGCAGGCCCTACGAAGAATTTAAATTTCGTGATCGTCTTTACTCTGGAAGTCATTTCAGAACTGTATATAGAATATATTATTTACCATCACCTGGAAATAACTTAAGCTAAAATCAGCTAGTGTACAGCATTTTACCATTTGATGTTCCTAACGTGTCAGTTTAATATGTGCTTTATTCTTTTAGAAGTCCCAGTATAATTCATTATATAATTGTTTATGTAATATTACAGTAGATAACTTTTTCAATATAATTTTGTTCCTATTAGTTTTATTTTTATCTGTACGATCTCTTTTATCGCGTGACTTTCATTCGCTTTATTGTCTGACTTCGGTATGCTTTTCTATTCGTATTACTACAGCTCTTTTGAAGATTTAGGAAATTTGTCGCTAACCCTCCATCATCCCTAGGTTCTAGCCTAGTCACAAAAGGGTCACCACTTTCTCTATCTGCCCTCCCGAAACAACCTGCTCAGTGAGAATGATTACAGCTACTTTAAAGCAAATGGATTCTGTACGGCTGCATTGCAGTACGAAAGACGGCAATGCAACAAGCGAACAATTTTCCGCGCCCCTACACCGTGCGTTGTGAAAACTGTTTTCCTCCCATTGAAGTGGGGTAATGGTGCGAGAGCCGTCGCAATGGCGGTGATGGTTGCGGTGACGGGAAGTTGGAAGCAGAGAGGGCGTTCAGAAAGAAGAAATGAATGCGTTCAGAGAAGAAAGGAATGTATTTAGCGAAATGAAGAAATAACTCAAAGATTTCATAAATGAGATGGGAAAGGTGCGTTCAAGTTCAGGTAAAAGAACAGGATGTTTTCAGAAGACGTGAGAGGCGTGTTCAGAAAAAAGGAAGGAGGCGCATTTAGAAAAAGCAAGGATCAGGTACGTTCAGAAAACAGTATGTTTAGGAAACGTAAGGAGCGAGTGTGTTCAGAAACAACATTGAGAAAAGAGAAGTTGCTAGGGCTCAAAAAGAGGAGGAACGGATTCGTTCACAAACTAGGGCGACCGCATTCAAATAAGAGGAGAACCGGGTGCGTTCAGGGAAGAGGGGCAGTGGCGTTCAGGAAGGCGGAAGATAGAGCGGGTTGCACGGGGCGGAAATGGGTGCGTACGCGGGCGAATATGGACTCTTTAATTACGGCTAAGTTTGTTACTCCCTGCCGCTGTGCGAATTAACTCCCTCTGCGGGAGCAAGGAATGCGATAAATACCTTGGCAATGAGCGAGTCGGCGTGGCGCGGCACGGCGCGGCTTTCTGTGTTTGCTGATCCACTACCCCTGCGCAGCGCGGAATCTCTTTGTGCGTTTCCGAAGGAGCTCTCTGCCCCGAAATAAGCTTCACGCAGAGTGATCACACGAAATGCAGCGTGTGTGCGCGGCGTTGTGGAAAATCGGTGCTTGTTTACGGTTGCAAAGATTTTGAAATTGCTTGTTTTACTGTTGTTGATGAGGGTTGCAGGGTGATTCAGCTAGGGCGGAGGACACGAGGGCTAACTTTATAAAGAATTATGCTTTTTGAAATATTTTTTTTTTTTTGAAAATAGCATTAAAGAATGTTACATATTAAAAAGCATTGAGACAATATACTGATTTAGTTCTAATCGGATATTGATTTATTTCAACATATATAATTTGATTCGAATAAAAGTATTCCCTTCTCAGTTTCACTAGCCAATGTTGTATTAATTTAAAAAATATTTTAAAAACAAAAAATTATAATAATTTAAAAAATATTGAGTAATTGTTTCCACGTGGAACTCAACATAAACTTTCTGCTTTTAAAAAAACTTGAAAAATATTCCTGAAAAGAAAGCCAAATTCTCTTAAGTTTTTAGCTGGTAAACAGAACGGATTTAAGATACAGGCCATAAATTACATAACGTAGCTTAAAATAAAGCTCGTTTATTGTTTGAGACCTCTACGTAAATCATTGCAGGTTAAAATAATCAGTAAAGCATACGAGATGGCAATACGACGAAAATATTGAAACATGTAACCTAAAAACATAGCGTGTCTAAATTGCACATATTCATTGTAACTTAACTGTTCATACATCTTCGTACATACGAAGAAGACAAGCAATTGAATGCTGTTGGGCAATCTTTTTCCAAACTTTTATCACCTCATTTCAGAAGGATCCAAAAGAAAAATAAAATTTATTACAAAACTGCAAAATTAGTTATCATTTATTAAAATACTTGGGTAGCGTTTCTTTAATATAATTAATTAAATTGTAAGGGAATTTGTGCCAATGAAGAAAAAATTTGATATTTATTAAGGTATTTTTCACGATAAAACATGTAAGTTATGAAGCCGTGACAAAGCCTGAGTGAAAAATCATCAAAGTGCAAACACAATCAGAATTAGTGCAAATCTTGTTACAACGTGAACCACATTTTCTTCACCAAAAAAGCTCTGTTGAAAACAGGGGGAAGTATAAAGCTTACGTTTCTAAAAAGCTCTCCCGGAGATGAAACACTACATAAAGCCTTCTACTTAGCGCTACAACGCAAGAGAGAGTTTTTACTCATAGACGCGCTTTTTTAATTCAAACCTAATTACGAAGAGGAGTAATTAGCGAAATGTGTGCCGACACAAACCGCGCGCTAATCTCCCAGCAAACTTCTCGGCGTGTCCACTAGTATCTCGAAAACACGAGCGCGCCTATCTAAGTGAAAACTCGTGCCCCGGATATGGAAATTTCTCAGGATAAATTGATAGTCGTAATGCCCTACATCACTCCGAACCGCAACTTGCTCCTCTCTCAGCAGATTTCTGGGCCTGCTTCCCTCCTCCTCCTCCTCCTCCTTCTCCTCTTCCTCCCCCACCCGTCCTCCTCGCGCCTTCCCGCACTCTGGTGGATAGCGGGCGCGAAACCCTAGACCCGAACGAAGAAAGTTGTTGTGGTATCTGCACCCCCTTCCTCTCCTCCACAAGATCTCTATCTGCGTCCCGCTCTTTCGAACGAGACCAGAACACTCTTTATCTCTCTCCTTCTCTCTTCTTCCCCCTCTCTCCCACCCTTTCCTTTTCCTGCTCCTCTACCCCCACCCAGGACTCTCGGAATCTGCGTCATCTTTTTACTTAGCGCCGACACAGTCCTGTGATACGAAGCCCGCCCCCTTCTCTGCCCCAAAACGGGCGCATGTGCTGGTACTAATGGATTATGGGAGTTTCGAAGCTCTTCGGAGACGCAAGACAGAGGAAGGCGCGGGGGCGGTTGGAGCCAAGCAATGAGCGGGGGCGGGGGCGGGGGCGGGCAGCGGGGCGGGGCGGCGTGGCGGGCGGAGGGGTGCGGAAGGGAGAGGAGAAGTCGGATGCGAAGGAGGGGAGGGAGGTGGGGGTAACCGCAGGGTCCTCGAGAAACTGGCGGGTTCTCCTTCCACCGACCCACGCTGCTGCATCTCGACCTTTTCCGCAGCTCTTCCAGCTCTCGATGAGAAATCGGCGAGGAAAATTAGCCAGCCTCTGGGGCGCCCGGCAAGTTGCGCTGGTTGCAGGGCGGCGGGGACGGCGGGGACGGCGGGGACGGCGGGGACGGCGGGGACGGCGGGGACGCGGGACGGCGGGGACGGCGGGACGGCGGGACGGCGGGACGGCGGGGACGGCGGGGACGGAGGGACGGCGGGACGTGGGGACGGCGGTGACGGCGGGGACGGCGGGACGGCGGGGACGGCGGGGCGGCGGGGACGGCGGGACGGCGGGGACGGCGGGGACTGCGGGGCGTGGGGACGGCGGTGACGGCGGGACGCGGGGACGGCGGGGACGGCGGGACGGCGGGGACGGCGGGGACGGCGGGGACGGCGGGGACGGCGGGGACGGAGCGTGGCGGTTGCGGGGCAGCAACGTGGTTGAATCGAAGAGGGGGTGGCGGCGATTGTGAGGCATGTTGATGGTGGATCTGCAGGGCAGGCGGGGCGTGGTGATGCCGCTCAACTAATGATTGTGGGTTGGCTGCGAATGGATGCGAAGCAGCAACGTGGGCAGCAAGGAAATGGGGAAAAGGGGCGGTGGTTGATTGATTTAGTTGTTAGTGATTCCGGGCGCCTCAACTATTATGGTCATTAGTCCCGTAGGTGTTGGGGGTGTTTTTGCTTGGAGGGTGGCGGTGGTTTTCTCCCGCTGGATGGCCAGATCCGGCGCCGATATACCGTCGGTTAACGGGGATTTTTTCCAAGAATCTCCCGTCAGCGGGGCACTACCCCAGCCGGGACATGTTCTAAGTCCCTGACCGGATTTTGGTAGTGTACTGCATGTTAGTGTACGTGGTGTGTGTCTGTAAGGAGGTGTGGATAGGACAACGAAGAGGAAGGAAAGATCGCGCACTGTCCGTGGACCTTTTGGTAGGGTACTGCTCCGGCATTCGCGTGGTGTTGATCGGAGAAACCACGGAAAAATACCGATCAGTGCAGCCGGCCGCTAGAATTCTCCTCCAGGCAGCGACTGAATTCGACCTAGCTGAAAAGCTAGTGTCGAAAATCCTCCCGCCGTCGGGACTCGAACCTAGAACCTTCCAGTCAGAGGCGCAGCAGTGACATCAGTAGATGCACTGAGCCACCGCTTCCGGTAGGGCGGTGGTGAGGAAGAGGCATTGTGATGGTGAGGGTGACAGCAATGCGTGGCGGTGGTGAAGGTGTCTATGGGGGCGGGGCGAGGTAGGCAAGTACGGGGAAGGGCGGGGGGAAGTGGAGGCTGTGATGAGGGCGGGGTGTGGCTGATCAACGTGAGGGCCGGGTCGAGGGCGGTGGCAGTGACTGAGGATGGCTGTTCGTGGCCACAACGCCTCTGAGCTAAATTCAAATCGCCTGTTTCCTCGCCCAAGTAATACCTTCTTTCTCCCATGATTGGTGAAAGGAGTGTAACGAAATTTGCGTGGTCAGACGAAAGAGCAGACCTCATGGCCTGAGTCTCGCTACGTAAAATAAGGCAAATTCAATTCAATTCAACATGGTAGTCGAGACGGTGAGGTCATTGTGGGAGGTGAGGCGTCGCGGGAGCTGGACAGCAAAGGGGGCTGCGGTAAGGTGACAGCGGTGGCGACGAAGTAATGGAGATGGTGGCAGTGACGAGGAGTGGTGGGCGCAGTTACCATATTCTGTCTGCCGCACTTCTCCATTCCCCATAGCAACCTCCCCTCAATCCACGTGATTTGCGAACGAGCGAGAAACTAGCTCAGATAGACAAGTGTATGGTAGAGACAGGTAGAAACACATTGCAACAATCCTTAATATTTCTGATTTTCGCCGTAAGGCGAATAAGGTCTTATGATGAATAAGACTAATAGAAACAAATCAGTTTACTTTTATACAATCATAGAAGAGCGATGCAACAGTACCCTTTGCATTTGACACTGTATGCGTTATCGTGTTAATTCCTGCGTTGCAAAAGAATCTTCGCAGACCGGTAGTTTCAATGCTAAGATCTGACAAATAAACTGCATATCTCCGATCAAATATTGAACATGTCAAAGCAGAATCTCAGCTTGTGATTTCGATCATTTTGTTCAATCTGTCATTCTGAGAGCGCCATCCATAGAAACATTATCCCACCAGATTCGCGAATGTTAGAAAAAGTTTTGTATTAACCTGTAGCACCAAATTTAAACCAGTGCTAAAACATTTGCACGTAAAATTACGCGAAAAGTACTCAAATTTTCGAAAAATTGTAGATGACCTTATTTCAAAATATATCTTTAAGCAATAGATTCTTTAAGGGAAAATTCTCTCCTTAATATTTTAGTAGAAAGATTCCGAATCCATTTTAAACTTTTGCAAATATCAAAAAAATTAGGGTTTTCAACAAAAGTCAGACCTGTACCATTCTCTTAAACGTCCTTCACACTATCCAATGTCAAAATTTAATCGAAAACGATGATGCCTTTTCTTAAAACGTTTGATAATGTCTCAAGGTCTTCATGGAATGTTGGATTTAATTCATCATTCGTTTCATGTAAAGTTGATCTTCATCAAAATTGAAACAGTTTCAAATTCAAGGGTCCGCGATATCATTCACATTATTTGGCGAATAAAAGAGAGATAAGTGAGAGAGAGAGAGAGAGAGAGAAGAGAGAGAAAGAAGAAGGAAAGAAAGAAAGGGAAAAAAAAGAACTTGAATACGTGATAGCGAGAAGTAAATCTAGAATAATGGAAAAAAAAAAAGGGGGGAGAAAGAAAGAGAGAAGTAAATCAGAGCGAGGGAAAACAAGATCGTGAGTAAAGTAGCAGAGGAGAGCACGCGTTAAGTAATAGAAACAACGGGGTTAGGAAAGCATAGAGACATAGTCATAGAGACAGTCATAGAGACAGTCATAGAGACATAGTCATAGAGACATAGTCATAGAGACTAGTCATAGAACATAGTCATAGAAACATAGCATAGAAACAAGAAGAAAACAGTCATAGAAACATAGAGACATAGAAACAGAGAGAGAGAGAGACATAGACACAGAGGAAAGAAAGAGAAAGCAGACAGAGAACGCAGCCCAGTGGAAGCGAGGTAACAGAGGAGGTGAGGCGTCGCCGCGGCCGCCAGAGGAGATAAACGCCCCTCGCGTCATTTGTTCCTCGCGGGATTAGCGCTCGTGTCGCGTCGCGTCGCGTCTCGGGCGCGCGGAAGAGAAGGAAAAGGAAGGGAGGGGGAGGTGACAGGCGCATGGGAGGGGAAGACGAGCAGGAGACGTCGTGTGAAGATACCTCTCCTCCGCGTCTCACCGCTTAAACAGTTCGCATTTACCTAAGGTCTATGAGGCACACTATAAATTAAACATGGTACACTTTAAGTATTACCACGACTTCATTTTCAATGAACGGTGAGAGTATTATATGTAAGAAAATACGTACGAATGTTGTCTAATTATAATGTTTTATAAACGACTTATTTTTTCATTTTTTTAAATATAGGTTATATAAGTATTATTTATTTTGAGGAAAGATAGATATTCAATAGAAAAGGCATTTTGTAATTATCTGAAACGATAGGAGGTGATCATGTAAACAAACTACATTAAAGAAGTATTCCTGCAACGTTCTACGTGTACCCGTGTCTCTCATTGTGAAACGGTAAATGTTTTCTTTTATCGCATATCATATCTTTTAAGAGTATGATATCAATTGAAGTGATAATTATTGACAATACAGATGTTTTTGTTGTTTTTTTTCACTCTAAACGACTCATTCAGTACAGAAGACAAAAAGAGGATATTGAGAAAAACCCCCAATGCAGAACAGACAGTGTAGAACAGTTGTAACTTAAAAAATGATTTGAACTGTATTCGACATTCATCAAGTATGTACTTTTAACTAAAAATTTGTCTATTGTAATGTAATTTACAATGTTTTCTAAAAGGCCCTTAACACAATAAAACAAAATATAGTTAAAAGATTGACCATAAATTTAATTTTATTGAATCGTCATTTAAGTTAATTAAATTTCTTTGGTCACATTATTTTTTTAATTATTAAAATTTTTGCTTAAAAAAACATCTGCCTACTTCACCCCCCAGTTTTTACTCTTTATGCAAAATAGGACATCAATTAAGTAATACTTTTACGGCGTGTAAAACTCGAACCTTGGACCTCCCGGTCAAAGGCACTGCAGTGATATCTCCGTATTTATGACAACTAACAACGACGAATCGGGACGTAAGGAAATCCTTGTAGGAAAGAACTTTTGGGGAACTCAGTGTACCGCCTATTTCTCGCACCGGGGGTTTGTCAGTTACGTGGAAAACACCGAGATACTGGGCAACAGACGATCTCAATTCTCAGAGTGGTCTTTTACTTCTGAAACAGAAGCCCCGACTTTACCCGAATTGGAGGATGCCCTCTTCTCTTCTGTACCCCTCTCAGTAACGACGTGATTACTAATGAGAAACTCAGAAACTTGGTGGGCCTTTTCGATCATCAGCTAGAGCTAAAGCAGAGGTTCTATTCTTTTACGTTACTAATAATAATAATAAGATAATCTTAATATAATCTTAATAAATAAGAATAATCTTACGTTATTAATAATAATAATAATAATAATAATATTTATTTTTTCACAGCGTCCTGGTACATGTCTGAGGAGTCATACAGATATTTCTATCAAAGCATGATTTCCGTACATTACTTTTCACAAAAATATATTTATTTTAAGAATTATTTAGAAGGTAAACATTTCTACAAATATAAATTTAAACACATAGCTTATAAATTAAAAAGTAAATAATTCTTTCTTCATTATTACTATATTATTATTATTATTATTATTACCTCCTTTAGCGAAAATTCTTTATAAATTAATGATGAAATACTCTTTAACATTACACTTTACAAAGTACATTGCGACACGAGCGAAGAGTGAGCGCCAGTGGCAATGTGTAAACGCCCATTACATCGAATTTTATGTAGTTATTTTTTTACGATAACATCTAGCAGAACCTATTTATCATTACTTCTCTTGTACTTCTGGTGATGTTAATTCCATGTCTCATTCACTCATATATTTCGACAACTTTTTAGACCATTTTTTCTCTAATGAACCAATATCATGACTATTTAATATCAAACGTCACTTAGAAGGAGCAGTTGAGAATAGGAATATAGTGGGTTTTTGGACGAACAAGAGTCCACCGTCTGCGCCTCCGTCGGTCTCTCGTCTCCGAGAATCTCTCTGCGTCTCGTGGCGCGGTGGCGGCGGCGGCGGCGGCAGCTTTTGAATTCCTGAGCCTCCTGTCGCTCTCCGGAGGTCCCCGCCCTCGTGCGCTTCTCGTGCTTGCTCGCCCTCGCCGCCCTCGCAGTTGCCAACCCCCCCCCCTTTTGGCCCAAGTCACCCCCCTCGCCCACGCCTATGCACTCGCCCACGTTCCGGCTCACGCGGACATACTTGCACCCTCCCGCACTTCCACGCTCCCGACCTCTCCCCAGCCCATGCAACCGCCCACGTACAAGCTTCCACCCAAGTACTCGCACCCACGCACACTTCCTCCCACGCTCGCGATCTGTCTCCAGCCCATGCAACCGCCCACGTACAAGCACTCGCACCCACCCACACTTCCTCCCACTCTCCCGACCTCTCTCTAGCCCATGCAACTGCCCACGTACACGCTTCCACCCAAGTACTCGCACCCACGCACACTTCCTCCCACTCTCCCGACCTCTCTCTAGCCCATGCAACCGCCCACGTACAAGCTTCCACCCAAGTACTCGCACCCACCCACACTTCCTCCCACTCTCCGACCTCTCTAGCCCATGCAACTGCCCACGTACACGCTTCCACCCAAGTACTGCACCCACGCACACTTCCTCCCACTCTCCCGACCTCTCTCTAGCCCATGCAACTGCCCACGTACCGCTTCCCCAAGTACTCGCATCCACCCACACTTCCTCCCACGCTCCCGCCATGGTCTTCGTTCCATACAACCACCCAAGTACTTGCACCCACCCACGCTCCAGCTCACGTTCTCGTACGTGTCTCCCCCTCCACACACACATACACTCGCCCACGTAGTTGCACCCGCTCATGTTTTCACCCATGGTCCGGCCCACTTTCCCGCCTGCGCACCACCCCACGCACCTACTCGCGCACCCATGCAGACGTGATCGGCGGAATGGTGAAATTATAGGTTGGGAAATTATAGATGTGCTACCTAGTTAACAAGCAACAAAGATAGAACTTGCCTGTCTTCGGCGGCGGTGAGGAAGTATACCGACTGAATGTGGCTTCTTGAATATGTATCCTTGCTCCTGATGCCATGCGATTGACGACCTCCTCAACTCAGGCACTACTAACAGCTTTCCCAGTTTTTGAGGTCTAGTTCTTAGTGAATCTGAGATCATCAGATAAATTTTTGAAGTAACCAATTGAACAATTTAAACGTGAGAAGAATATTTCAATTCTTTTCCGTATTATTTTGTACTCAACAGAACACACGAACGAATCTTACAGAGAAACTGCCACTATTACAGATTTCCAATTTCCTGGAGAACGTTTGACAAAGAGGAAAACCCAATTTCCCGCACGACAGCAAACACGAAGGTGGGTTCAGAGCCATCAAATAAAATTTGAGCAAATGAACAGTGGAATTTAGTTTTTTACAAGACCAACCAATGTTTTCGGAAAGATCAAGGCGTTTGTAAGACCCGTAGTGAGTCTTTCATTGACATTGTCAATGTTGAGTGACACGTGTAATATTGAATAAGGAGAAAAAATAAAATTGGCACTACGTTTCTCGATTGATTTCTTGATCAGTGATTCCGGGTGCGCCAACTGATAAGCGAATTGGTCCCGTAAGTGTGGTGCATGTTTTCGTCCCGGGAGGAGGCAGTGATCTTCCCTCGCTTGATGGGGAGATCTGGCTCCGACCTACCGGTCAGCTGGCGGGATTTTTCCTTCACCAGGTATCTCCACCAGCGTGGCTCCGCCTCTGGGACAAGCTGGTTCAACTGGGGCAAGCTCTAGGCATCAAACTAGTCTCCAGGCATTGTAGTAGTGTAATGTATGTAAGCGTAAGTGTATATATAATAAATAATAAAGACATTATTATTATTATTATTATTATTATTATATATCAATTCTATGAAGAGCCTGTGGCAGTACAATGTTAAGCCCCACTAGCCAGAGAAATTCTCCCGGCATTTCTAAATGTAACATTAATTGCTCATTATCATTTTGATGAATGTGGGCTGATCTTCTTACTCTTCACTGTTTCATCATAGTTATGAAATGCTTGGGGACGTAACTCAAGAATACACATTTCGAGAAAAATCGAGATATTAACGTTTAAAAATTTCGAGAGTCTTGCTTGGTGCGTCTTATCAAGTTACTGCCCCAAGTCCTTCAAATTCCAGAGCATGCCCACTGACAACAACTTGTCAACGTGATCATGCAGTAGGAGCGAGTATTACATGTGTAGGGGAGAGGGACAGGAGAGGAGCGGTGGGCGAGCTTTGCGGCGAGAGAGCTGCTCTCTCACGAAACCAAAGGCGGGAGAGAACGCGCGCGCTGGTCCCGGCGCGAGACGGCAGACTTTGAAAGATTGCTCCAGTCAACATCAATATTTCATGAGCCCCGACCGGGCGCGCCCTGAACGAAACAAGATTTTACAGGCGAATGCAAAACACGCGGATAGCACGGCTGAGAGCAAATTAAAGGATAGACGCGGATTTTTTTCACGAAGAGGTGACTCCGACAGGGGGAGGCGGAAAAGAGTCGTGTCCCTTGGGCGTTCAGGCGACGGCGGAGGTGAGGAAAGGCGGCTTCCACAGGCACGGACTGAGGATTGAGGACTGAGGAACGACCTCGCTTATCGAGTCGCCCGAAATGATAAAGTGGCCTTGTAATTCATGCAAAATCACTTCCCGGCTCGTAACCCGATTATGACGGCGGAAAAGTGGCGATTTACAAGCTGTAGCGCCGCGGTAAGTCTCCCTCGTTAAACTCACTCGCACCGCCGATGGATGAAAGGCAGAGAGAGAAAGCGATGTAAAACATTTTGTATGTTGCGATGACATTTTTAAAAAATACCAATATTTCGATATTGCTGTACGTTGGAAAGTCAACATTCACTTCAGTTATAATATTTTGAATTGAAATATATGATATATACAGGTATTTCGAAAAAGGTTCTCACTTGTCATCGAGAATTGTCCACCCGGTTGAAATGAAAAAGTTAATTGAGTAGTTAATTCCAATATTCACACTTACCCAACCATAGTATATCCGACTTTTGTTCATTAACTATCGTTTTGAATGATTTTGAAGATAAAATTGTTCACAATGTACAAAGTAAATTGTAATCAAACCAAATATTTACATTCTAGACATTAAAATTTTAACAGATAATGTGGATTTGCTATCAGTAAGACACATGGAAGTCTGTAGGCTCAGAATGTAACGAGAATGTAGTTCATTGCATTAGAAACCATTGCCAAATAATATAAGTACTGACAAATTTGAAACGAACACTTAGACCCCATAAAGTAATATCCTTCTGAAGCTCTTAACCCTACACTGTAGTTTGAATTTGGTATACGGTTATACTGTTTGAATCTACGGAAACCTTTCTGCATATCAGCAATGATTTTCAATGCATTTGTTGGATATACCTACTTATAAAGTTGAATGTTATTTCATAATTATGTAATGTTAATAATAAGTAGTTAGTCTTTTATTAGTGCTTTAATAATTTATTGTAATATGGGCAAAAATGTTGCTGCTGGTTTACAAATCTGTTTACTACAAATACAACATGAAAACATAATTTACAACTATTACATATTAAAATAAACTGAATATATTTATTCAAACAAACTCTGTCGAGGAACGTGAAAAGCAAATATCTTTCTATCTTGCTACTTCATTGCTAGAATTGGCTCAATGAAAATCATGTATTCATTGCACAAAAACATGGAAATTTATTAAACAATTTAAAACAATTTTGGTATTGTATAACTTTAACTAATATAAAATTAAATCTTTGTCATGACAATTCCAACCTTATGTCTTCGCGCGCTTTTGGACCATCTTTATCCATCTCCGACGCCGCCGTCCTCAGGTCCAGACACCATCTTCTCTCTTCTTTTCTCGGAAGCACACTTCAATTACCGTTCATCAGATCAATAAACTATTTGCTGCTAACATTACAGTCCAATCACTGACAACTTCGCCCAAGCCCTTAATGTCCCTCCAACTCGTTCACTTGAAATATTTTAAACTCCACTGTCACACTTAGTATTCAAATTTTGATATTCTCTCAATATCCATTCCCTAGTAGATGCTTACAAGTCCCCAAAGCAAAAAACTCCTAACATTAATTGGAGCACGATCCGTTCATGAGCACGGCATCAGTCAGAATGAATGTCCCTCGTATTCTTTCAGCCCTGCAAAGCTCGGTCCATTTTTCAATTGTTTATTTGCAGATAACACTTCGTACCTAGCCAATTTCTTGCAGAACGAACTAGCCGTCTTCACGACTGTCACTGCATGAAGATGTTGACCTTGACGACGGCTCGCTTACCGTTGCTATGCTAGCATATTCACATAACTTATCCCCTTTACTTGACGCCATTTATAATAAATATTGTACAATATTCAGTGACATATTGGTATGTCACAATATAACGAGTACATTCTGAAGTAATTGTTAAAATTTCCGCGTCCCACCATTCTTACCATGTTATTTTTTTCTATGACACTTCCAAAATTCCCTATACTCACCAATGACCGGTTTACCCACGTCTACCAAAATTATTGTGTTAATTTCAGTTCAATGCAATCAGACTTCATTGAAGTCCAATAGTCCTGAAAATCTTGTAGATGAAAATGCCGATCGTAATGTACTCACAACGAATGCTAGGCAATTTAAATCGCATTTGCAGAGGAATACTCCGAACACTTCAAAGTAAGATTATATGGCTATCAGCAGCTCTTTTCATTTTATTGAAATCTAAAGTACGTTTTTGTATTTTTGTACGTCAGTGTAACTAGTTTTTTTTATAGAGGAAACTCGCTGAAGTTCTAGGTTCCCGTCATCCTTTGACAAAGTTTAGAACAGAGAAAATTATGAAAATATTTTGAATTTTTATATTGATTTGTTGAATGCATGTTCGGGATTAATTTTTCCACTTGTACCTATAATTATCATTTACAATTGTTTTACAACAATTTACAATCATTTACAATCATTTACAATTGAAAAATAATCATATACAATTGTCGTGTGAGCAATGTCCTTGCTACACCATACAAATCTCTCATACCCTGATTTTGTTCTTTTTCTCCAAAGTTCTACTGCCGTGTTCCCAATTCTCATAACTTAAATAATAGTTTAGTTGATTTTTACTGATTGGGACAATTTTTTATCATACAGGCCGAAAAGTTAAAATTTTTAAAATTTTGAGACTCCAGATTTATACAGAATAGTTATTGGAGAGTCCAAAATAATTTTCTGATATTACTTGCTACACGTTTTCCGGTTATATGAATTAACAATAAATTAAAATTAAAATATAGAGTCAGAATAAATATTTTGAATAGATTTCAATACATTGTTACATATTTTGAATTTATGTAGTATATTTCGGAGGTCTTTAACAGTTAAAGTCATTGATGTCCAATACTGATTAAGTAAGGAGATTGCAATAATACTGATGAAGTGAATAATATGGGAGTGAATATAATAGAAATGGAATAATATGATGAAGAAATGAAATAATCCTGAGAAATCCTACCAAGAACTCACTTTGTCCGCCACAAATTCCAAATCCATGTCTAAATATTTACAACATATATTTCAAAATTTAGACTTTTTAAATAATAATGTCACCCGAAATATAGATCATCTACCAAATTTTAAAGTATCATACATTATTCGCAATTGATTCAATTACCATAAATTGGCCACAGCTTTATTAAATTTGAATGCAAAATTCATCGGTTTTTTCTGCTAAAAAGTCTCAATATTTGAGTTATTTGTTGTTCAGATTTAGTCATTGATATGCATCGACCAAGGGTTGTGTCCTATGGGTAGAACACTCTCCTTTCTAGATAGTGCTCTAGCCATAGGCCACAAGCTCCCCTATGCCGATATACAGCAAGCAAAAAAGATGTCTTACGTGTCGTTGCCATCCTCTCATTCATGCGGGAATTGACGCAGTGGATGGTCAACGGAATGGCTGCTGAGACCACAAGCAGCTTGCACGGCGAACTGCAGGGGAAACTCGGCGGCGAGTTGCTTGTGCATGCGCGCGTTAGTCCGGAAATCCCCGGCGGCTAACTGTGACACAGTGGCCGAATTGCGCTGCCGATAGTTCTGGAAATGAGGAACGCCACACGAATGGGATGTAAGTCGGTCAAACTGAAAGGAGTCCTACCGAACCGTTGTCATGGTGACGGCACGTGGCAGGAGCCTGAGGGAGCCAAGTTGGACGAAAATCATCAACGGCTCTACCGAGCACGTTTAATTCGGGCTTGCACCTGTTTAAAGTAGAGATTATAATATTACATGCATATTATATTCCTAATGTGTATTTATGATTATGAATAATTAATTATATATTTATATAATTCCAGTAACAGGACGAAGCTAGTGTCTTTCTGCAAGTAAACGTCTGATGAACAAAATCACAAGCCAAAAACTACTACCACTACCAAAAGGTAGCACGCATCCTACTCAAGAATAACTAAAAAATATAGCACTCCAACCCAACATTCAAGCATTAGTATCCATGGTGTGTATAGTGTGAAGGTATACTTATGTTCTTCACATCCCGTGAGGTGTACCATCTTCAAAAAAATGTAACTGTTTATTTGTCTGTGCTTACGCGAGTTTGGTGGTTTGCGGATTTGGTGGTGTAACGGTTAGTGTACCGGACTGTAGTACCTAAGCCTGCGGGTTCAAACCCGATCAAAGCCTTCCTTTGGAGGTCTCTCCCATGCAGTGGATTTACTGCATGTAAAAGATCCTCAAGCCTAAGATAAGCCTTTGGCCTAAATTCAAATCACCTGTCTCGTCGCCCAACAATGCCTTCTTTCTCCGCTAGATGGTGAAAAGAGCGTAGCGAAATTTGGGTGGTCAGATGGAAGAGCGGGCCTAGTGGCCCCAGTCTCGCCACGTAAAATAAGGCATTAACTGTTGGTTGCTGGCACTAACTGGTTGTTGCAAGCCCTGATGATGGAAATATAGTTTCCAAAATGTTGGCAAACATGCTTTCCTTCAAAAATCCTCTCAGTGTCTGTATCTGTATGACGAATAAAAGATCAAGATGGAGTTTGCTAGTTATGATGAATGGAATATGTCTTGTTAGCTACACTCTCTCCTACTTACCAAACATAGAAATTAACTAGGTCTAGGCATGGGGGACGCCATTAGCTAGATGAAAAAAATTGCTATCAATCGATTTTTAGTGTCAAGAATCCATTAAACACGGTTTATGATTGCACATGTTAGAGGATACGATACTTAATGCAATATTTACCATTTGGACTGTATAAATGTGTATAAACAACCTGTAACAAGTATTGTACTGCAGGCTTTGGGTCAATGACCCCTATCTCGATCAGGTTATTCGTCCAGTTTCCCTGATTTATTGAGCAAATGCTGAAATGGCCCCTTGTTTTGCTTCTGGACATACATGTAACTTCTTTATCTGTGCACGTCTTCTAGAATTCATTGGGAAATATAGTTATTCAAATTATCGTTTCCATGTTGTTGCGGCAGGAAGTATTATTCCTTGACGAAGGACATCATGGATAAGAGCCCAAAATGTATTGCTTATTTATCCTTGAAAATAGATTGTATAACATGAGACCTTTTGTTTTCAAAATTCATGTAGTATATGACTTAGTGTAGGGATCACAGAATTTTAAAAAAGCGTTAAAAGTATGCGAAAAAGTATTTGTAGTTTGTTATTTAATCAGTGCTAGAATGTTTTGTAGTCAATGCAGTGAAATGTTGTGGTTGAAACAGTGCATCTCATTGTGTAATGTGTAATCACACATGTCACTAATTTAACAAGAAAAATATTAAACCTAAATAGCAGTTTATTGATATTGCATATAAAAGCGTTGAACAGTAATGTTACCTGTGGAACCAACTGCGCTGCGTAATGCAATTGTCATAGGTCAATCTCATAAATAATCCTTGATATTATATTTCAATCTGTGAAAATGTATAGCAATACACCGCATACACACTGCACTGCAAATTCTGTGGTTTTTCATTCTGAGAGAGCTCTTGTACTTCATGATTTCATCATTGTGGCCGAAATTGTATACTGTAATTTAGAGTAAAATAACTTTCTTTTAGTTAACTCATTAAGAAATACTTGATCAATGTATTGCGAACGCGTGCTGATGTTTTCGATAAAGCTAATGTCCAATGCATGAGATTGATCTTTTTCAAGATACTACTATCTTGAAGCGCTGAATCTACATCCTTTTCTTCCTTGTTTTGTGATTTTTACTACGACCTCCGCAACGGAATATTCTCAGTCCTAAAGCAAAATTCATTTTAGGCCTTGTTGGTGATGTTCCCTCATCTCGTCGTAGCCTTTCTCAGGGATGAAAAAATGAAAATTGTGCAATTACATTTTTTGATCAAAGCAAATCCCCTATATTAACCTAAAATATTTGTAATAAAATCGTTTACAGTGGAATACAATTAGGCTTTTTTACTTATAAAGTAAAGGCCTTTTTACTAATAAAGAAAGTGCCCGCAAAATCAGGGCTGTACGATATTTCGGGTATGGCTGTACTACTATTTGATTACGACCGTCGCACAATTCTTACTTACACATTCTTTTCTCAATTTACAATTTTCTTTGTAATTGTCGTGACGCGCGCGGTTGAAAGACCCGCCGCCGATCTATGTCAGCGGGGCGTTACCGCCCTCGGCCGGAGAGGAAGGCGACCGTTGCGGGCCGGCCTGGGCTGTCCGCGCGCGGCCGTCACGCCGAGCAAGCGGGTAAGGACTCGCCACCGCCCCTACTTCGCAGCTAGTTGGCGGGCCGCTAGCCCTTGCGGGCTATAAGAGGGCTCCGACCCGACGCCAGGGCAGAGCGAGCGACGGTGTTAGCGACTGTGTTCTGGCGAGTGACTTGCGGTGTAAAGAGTAGTGATCGGCTACGACGACGACCTGTGCTATGGAAGAGGAACTCTCTAGTGATATTCAACGACTCGGCCGCTTATGGGACTTCTTCTGAACTTCGGTGTAACGGTTTCGCAATTGGAACTCTCGGATTATACGGAACTTTGGCTATTGCACTTGATTACTGAATAAAAGGCGTTTTACGAAGTTTTGCTTTTGATTGGATTCTACAGTAATTAAAATAATTTATAAGACTTTTAGCGCATTTCAACTTTGACGAATGTCAGGTTTTGATAGTCGAAACATCGACATTTTAGTCTGAGACGAGGTGTCATCCGGACAGGTCATTGTGAAACGCGACATGATGGAAAGGGGATAAAGAAGTTGCAAGAGAAAGCTTGTGGTCGCAACCACAGTACCGGATTCAAAATGTATCAGGCATTTCACGGTCAGATTATGCTGACTTTTGCTAACTAGTGGAGCTCTCAGGACTAGACTATTTTTATTTATTATTCATGCCTAGAAGTAAGGGAGGCATGTAGCGAGTATGACTTGGCGAGTATTTGATTGATTGATTGATCTTTTCGTTTTCCGCGCGCGTCAACTGCTTTGCTCATTAGTCCCGTGTGTAGTTTATGTTTTTTTCTCGGAAGATGGCGGTGATCTTGCCCCCGCTTTATGGCGAGATCCGGTGCCGACCTACCGTCGGCTAGCGGGGTTTTCCCCTAACCAGGGCTCTCCCATCAGCGGGGCACCGCCCCAGCCGGAACAAGACCCGGAACAAGCTCCCGACCGGTCTCCCAGAATATGTGGTAGTGTAGTGAATGTTAGTGTTAGTGTGTGTGTAAGGGTAGAGGATAGGACAAGGAAGAGGAAGGAAAGATCGCGCGCGGTCCCTGGCCCGTTTGTTAGGGTACTGGTCCGGCATTCGCCTGGTGTTGATCGGAGAAACTACGGAAACCTACCAATCAGGCAGCCGGCCGCTAGAATTCTCCTCCAGACAGCGACTGAATTCGACCTAGCTGAAAAGCTAGTGCCGCCGTGGGGAGTGGGAACCTAGGACCTCCTGGTTTGAAGCGCTGCAGTGACATAAGTTGATGCACTGAGCTACCGCTCCCGATTTGGCGAGTATTCCCTTCCCCTTATCTAACATGCACCACCTGCTTAAGGATTTCTTTCGTCACACAACTATAGAAACTGGGACGATTGTAATGGAAAGCTACAGCTCTATTGCTCCTCTACTGGGAATCGAAAGCGGATCCAGGCGCCAACCGCAAATTAGTGCAGTGAGGGGGGGGGAGGTACATCCACCAACATACTAGTTATTGCTCGGAGAGCGAATACAATATGGGGAGGCGAATGGAGGAGGTTGAGTGGAAAGTGGGCGTGGCAATTCTCATATGCTTCCTGATGTTTCTTTTATTTGTTGAGTTGGCTTTTAATTTTCTTCGTAAATACGTTTTCGCGCTTTAAACAGAATGTATAGTAATAACGAAGTGAGAGATGGCAATTTTTTGTAGAAAAATCCTCAATGAGAGTGCCTGATATTAATAAAGTATTGTAGATAAACGTTTTTCCAGTGTGTAGTAAATTACTTTCTCTTACACGTGAAGTCAGAACCCACACTTTGTGGATTCTTGATGTGAAGAAATAGGTTTACGGCAAAACGTTAGTGCGTCTTTCTGTTTGTCTGTTGATCCATCCGCCTATTTGTCAACCCATCTATCCGTCCGCCTTGTGTGGTCAACAGTAGCACCTAAACCATTCAGTCGATTTTCTCCAAAATTGATTGTCTCCGATTAAGAAACAAATATCGTAGACTATTTATTTAATGAACAACGTTTGACTATCGTTTTATTTCCTTTATATTTGCGATGTCCTTAGTCTAAATAATGGTATAAGAAAATGAAACTGTGGTGATACTCCTAAGGCAAACGCCAAATTTCAAAAGCATCTATTACCATTTGAAGTAACCCGGATTTCACCGGGTAATTTGTTATGAACTAAGGAAAACTACCGATTAGTGCACCCGGCTGCTTGAATTCTTCTCCAGACGTCTTAATTGAAATTAGCTGTACAGCTAGTGTCTAAAACCTGCGACTATCAGACTCGAACTCTAGATCTCCTGGTCATTCTGATGCTGACCGGGAGCTACCCACAGTCAGTGTGTCTAGCCTGGCCTATCTACGGTTTTTACCTGCCCAGTCCCATCTGGCCAAGCCTCCCTCGACACCAACCTGATTAAGCTTCTGACCATACGAGGAGTATGCCGTCCCTAAATGCATAAATTTATTCGGTGGTTAGGTGAAACGAATTTTGTAAAAAGAAATTGGAGAGATACTACTCAAAAATGAACATGGACCTAATTGATTTTTCTCGGCCACGCAAAAGTATTCGTGCAAAATTTGCGTGAAATCACTTCATCATTAGTTATCTGGGGAAAACCTAGCCCATAGTATGCAAGTATGTTGTATAGAGCATGATGTTATAAAGATGCATAATATACAACTCCATAGACAAGAAATATATTATACTGATATTGTAATATAAATATATCTGTTCACAATACGTGATTGTTACCTACAGTATATTACCATTCCATAATGATAATAAATAGCATATGGAGAAATTCAATACACTTTCAGATTATTAGATATTCCAAAGATAATCAAATAAAAATATAGTGGTGGGATAGAAAAAGAGACAACGGACGAGGAGGTAAAGTGCCTAAAAATAAACATATGGAAGAACAAAAGAAGCACTTTTCCTTTCTCTAGTCCAACGCGGTCTGAAAGCCAGCGGCAGTGTCCCAACCTCGTCACAGAACCCTGTCACTGAGAAGCCAAAAGCGACAAGGCCACCCCTACCTTTCCTGCTCGCATCATTGTCTTCGCCACCATCTCCGTCGCAGTCCCCACTTCCGCCCTTGCCCCGAGTCCGTTCCCCCCAGTCATCACATCCCTCATCCGTGCCCCGCGCCAAATCTATCCCCGTTCCAACTGCACCCTTTTCCCTCTCCGTCCCCTTATCCCACCCTACCTTTGCACCTGCTCATGTCCTTTGCCCCCCACGGGCGGACCAGCCTCCCGTCGCGAACAGACTACGGAGGACACCTGCTTGGCTGCTGCACACGTCGGTTGTAACAGGCGCTTCACCCGTATCGACTCGGCTTAACCCTGTAATTCGGGGATCGCCGCCTGGCTCGCTCCACTTGCAGGAATCGCCCGCCGGCGATCTCCTTCCTCACCTCGTGTGCTGGGACATCTCTCTTTAGGCCCTGCTCTGGTACAGGCCGAAATGACTCTTCGCGTATTCCCCGACCGTGCGACTTTTTTGTTCCACTCATTTTACGGCTCGGCTATGATTGCTTCCAGATTCTCCTCTTCTCAAATGAATGTTTCCCTCGGTCATCCAGGTGAATGCTGGGATGATTCTAGGGCCAAGGTCGCGACCGTGAAACAGGCGTCGCTAACCGAATTCGTTAACCTCGTAAAATAACGAACGTTCAGGGAATTCGAGACATCGCGTATTCCTGGTTAGGTGACCTCTAGGCACGTGAGGATCTAACGGCGCCGAGGCCAATTTTACTTCACGCGCTATATAAATACAAATACGAATAGCTAAATACAAATATAAATAGAAACACCAAAGAAATAATAGAAGCGAAACGATGAATATGATTTCCGTTATTGAAAGAATAACGAAGTATTAAAACGAAACCGAGTGGTCAAGAATACGCTTATAATGGGGTATGCAATACAATCAAGGAACGGATTCACCTTTAACTGCACATTTATTTATTTATTTATTTATTTATTTATTTATTTATTTATTTATTTATTTATTTATTTATTTATTTATTTATTTATTTATTTATTTATTTATTTATTTATTTACTTCAATTTTATCGGCAGAAAGATGAAATGCCTTTAAAACATTGTAGACGGGTGACATTACCCGATATTGCATCTCATGTCATTTCACTCAAAAACTGCGAGGGACTAGGCCAAAGTATATTGGAGCACGCCTTCGACTCTAATATATATCTCTCTTTACCACTGTCAGTAAGTCCTATAGTCACTCCCAGATTTCATTTGTCTCTCACGCTCTGTATTTTCAAATATCAATGAAGAAACGAAAACTCTTTGAGGTTTCCAGAAATGTGCCAGAACAATGCTCTTACAAAGCCGCACACTGAGCGCGTTGAAGTTCTCACTGTGCTGGAAGACAACACGAGAAAATCATCGCGATTTCAAAAGCACTCGCAATAACACGATAAACAACGCTGCTTTGGACAACCAACTACTATTGTAATCACTTCTGTTGCTGACAGCTTTCTGAATGTACCGATACTTGGCACCGAGCCATTCGTGTACACCATCTCGTCACCCTACGACCCTTGTGTTACGTCTCTCAGAACTATATTTCAAGTCCGCACTGCACGGCGTGGTGTAGAAGGTAGAGTTTACCAACAATAATTGAATTTTCATATAGCTTACCTAAGCCAAAAGGTACCGTGCTGAACTTTCTTTAATAAATTACTTGTCTCTGTTCTTTCGAACAAGAAATAATTTATTTACTGTTAGTCTTCAAGGCGCTGGTCTCTAATGCATAAAATTGGAGTTCAGAAAACAGAGAAAATTCTTTCTCTACCCACCATTTCGAGCTTAGTAGTTTATTTTGTAACATGTTTAAAAAAACAGTATTTATAAAGCTGAATTATTTTTCTTCATTTATAACCTTCAGAGATACTACTTATAAATAGTATTGATCATTTAATCCATCGTTTAAATAATTTCTTCTCATTTAGCATAGATTCAGCACTAAAATAATATTAATTTCATAATGTAAGAACTATGATCAACCAAGTACTCTTCATCTCATTGACTAGTTTATTGATTTCCTGGGAGCTAAGTACTACGATATCAGCGGGTTTTACACAGTAGCTACCCCTTTAATATCAGGCGAAATTATTCTCCCCATCAACCCGCCCAACCTCCGTTGCGCTCTTCCGCCTCGCCACCTTCTTTGACTCCACCGCCACTGTCAGCAACGAACCATCGTCACGCCGTCATCATCGTCAACCACTTAGACTCCGTCACGCTCTATCTCGCCCATCTCGAGAATTCTCCTACGCCACCCTCGTCTGTACCGTTGGCCACGACGCTGCCGACGGTCTCGTCGCCTACGTCACCAACCCCCCCTCGACGATTCCGTCACCCGTTCGGATCCTGCTGCCTCCCCCTCCCATTGTTCTAAACGATTTTGCAGCCCGACGCTCCTATTACCTCCGTCTCTGTGGCCCTCATTCCGTACCAATTTCATTGTTTTTGTTTTATATGAATTTCGCAAGTACCTCCACACAATCTACACTCACCTCAATTCTATAACACTGTTCGTAACCAGTTCTAAACTACTCTCTGACTGGGAGGTCCTAGGTTCGAGTCCTGACGGCGGCACGGTTTTCGACACGAGCTTTTCAGCTAGGTCGAATTCAGTCGCTGTCTGGAGAACAATTCTAGCGGCCAGCTGCTCTGATCGGTAGTTTTCCGTGGTTTCTCCGATCAACACCAGGCGAATGCCGAAGCAGTACCCTTCCAAACGGGCCACGGACCGCACGCGATCTTACCTTCTCTTCCTTGTCCTATCCTCTCCCCTTACACACACACTTACACTAACATGCACTACACTACCACATAGTCCGGGAGACCGGTCGGGAGCATAGAGCTTGTCCCGGCTGGGGCGGTGCCCCGCTGGTGGGAGAGTCCTGGTTAGGGGGAAACCCCGTTAGCGGACGGTAGGTCGGCGCTGGATCTCGCCATCCAGTGGAGGAAAATCATAACTCGGGAAAAACATACACTACATTTACGGGACTAATGACCAAAACAGTTGACGCGCCCGGAAACACGAAAAAAACAATCAATCAATCTGAACTACTTGCTTCCGCTATGCCTTGCCTACGTAATTTTACCCCTTCGCCCCAGTAACCTATCTTTATCACCACACTTTATCTCGCAGCCCCTCCATCTCTCAGTCATTCTTCTCTTTGTTCCGCCGCGCTCTTTCACTCGTTCTCTCTCCGCCCGCCCGCGCCACCTCGTCTCCCCCGTCGCCCTCGTCATCCGGTCGCCCCGCGGCCCGCGCTGCCCGTCACCCAGGGCGGTGAGGTTCCGCCGCCGCGGGCGCCGAGGCCCCTTCCTAATGGCCCCGGAGGCGGTTAATTGTGGGCCGCGCGGGCGACACTAATGCACGGAGCGTGTTCGCGCGCGCGGACAGCGCGTGCCGTCGCTCAGCTGTCGAAAAACTACCCGCGTCCTCTTTTGTTTGTCCCCGCGAGCGCGCTGCGCATCGCCCGCCGCGCTCACGCTCCGCTTCCCCTCCTCTTCACCCTGCGCTTCCCCTCCTGCCCTGTCCACCGCCACCGACCGGGAGAGGTGGCTCAGGGCAGCAACTGATGTCAATGCGGTGTATTTGACCGAGAGGTCCTAGGGTTCGAGTCCCGACGGTGGCAGGTTTTCGACACTAGCTTATCAGTTAGGTCTAATTCAGTCGCTGTCAGGAGGAGAATTCCTGCGGCCGGCTGCTGCGATCGCTAGATTTCCGTAGTTTCTCCGATCAACACCAGGCGAATACCGGAACAGTACCCTAACAAACGGGCTACGGACCGCGCGCGATCTTTCCTTCCGCTTCCTTGTCCTATCCTCTCCTCTTACACATACACTCTTACTTACTCCAACATGCACTACACTACCACACATGCCGAGAGACCGGTCAGGGACTTACAACTTTTCTTGGCTGGGACGGTGTCCCGCTGGTGAGAGATTCCGGGTTACGGAAAATCCCACTAGCCGACGATAGGTCAGGGCCGCATCTCGCCATCCATCGGGGGAAGATCATCGCTATCTCTTCCGATAAAAACGTTCACTACAATTACGGGAACACTGACCTCAGCAATAGACGCACCCCGAATCACGAATCCATCAAAACCCCCGAAACCTCCGACAAAGAAAACCCTTCGCTCCAATCACCGCAGCCGTAAACAACCCCTGTCCCATAATGCCTGTATCCACTCCCCTTCCCCCGCTATCGCCAACGCCTTGCCTTTTAATCTCACCCCTTTTCCCCCAACCCCCCCTTTCACAAAGAGAACTCATTGCTCCAATCGCCACAACCGTATCCATCACCAGCATCACCATACCAACGCCTCCACCTCTTCTTTTAGGTCGAAACCTGCGTGTCTCTCGCGCTCCAGAGCACACGCCACCAGCTCTCTCACGCCCACCATCCCTTTCAACCGCCAACCACCTGCACAGCACCAGGCGAATGCCCGAGAAGTACCCTAACACACGGGCTACGGACCGCTCGCGATCTTTCCTTCCTCTTCCTTATCCTATCGCCTCTCCATACACACACACACGCACACGCACTTACACTTGCTTGCACTAGACTACATGCCGGGAGGCCGGTCGGAAGCTATAGCTCGTTTGGGCTTGGGCAGTGCCCCGCTGGTGGGAGACACCTGGTTGCGGGAAACCCCGCTAGCCGACGGTAGATCTCGCCCGGGGAATATCATCGCCACCTACCGATGGAAAAGTCATGCACTTCACTTACGAGACTACTAGCCACAGTAGTTGGCGTGCCTGGAGTGTCTAACAACCATCCAACCCAATCACCTGCGCCTTCACCTCTGCACCCACTACCGTCATCCCTGCATTCACTGCCACTATGAAAGCCACTGCTACCTCCCCTCCAACACCACTTTCACCTCCGCTTCCACCTACACCTCTTTCAGCGCAATGGCTATTGTTATTTCCATCACCACCGCTGTCGTCGATCCCATTGAACGCTTCCCACTGAGGCTATGGCACGGTGACCCGCTACCTCGAAACCCTCCCCTTTCGCTGCATACGTCCCTCAGTCAGGAGATGACCGTTCTCTCACATGTCCTCGATGACTGCAGTTGCCTCTTTAACCCGTTTGCATCGGCTGAGTTTATATCAGTGCCAGCATCTCTGTAACGACTCTGACCGTGAGGTCGTAGGATTTGACTAGCTACATAGCTAGGTCGAATTCAAGAGCCCTCTCAGAAGAGAAATGAAGCGGCCGACTCCTCTGATTGTTACTTTTCCGTGATGTGTACGATCAATACCAGACGAGTGTAGGAATTACCCTAACAAACGTCTAGGCTGGTGCCCTCTGCAGATTACACCTGGAGGGGAAACTTGAGCCAGTCAACCAGTCAGTCCAGTCAGAGCCAGACAGAAACATCGCCACCACTTGGGAGAGAATATTAATTGCATTAATGATCCAAATGAGAACAGCAGTTGACTAGAAACTTCAATTAATAAATCATTAACCCTTTCGTCTCAGACATATTCATTAATCTCGTCTCGTACATAATCTCTTCTGGCTCAAATCTCGTCTATTCCTTGTCCACTGCCCGCCCACTCTGTCCAATCCTTTCCCCCCCTCGTCCACTTCCGTCCTACATCCCACATACTCTTCCGCAGCGTCTGCATCCACTTAGGACAGATCATTCTCTGCAGATGCAGTCTCTTTGGTTGTACACTATCTCTTTTGTTCTTTCATCTTTCAAACGCCATTTCGTCAATTGACACTGCTCATTGACTTTTAGCTTCTTAACTTCTATTTCTCTGAACCCATTGTCACGTTTTCATATTCCAACTTTCCCATCAATCTCTCATTACGTCATATAACTTCTTCCTACAAACGAACACGAAAGCTTTCGCTCGTCGCTCGTCATTATTTCAGCTCGACTGTCAGCGACACCTTCGATACATCTCTTCTTCTCGGTCTCTCTTCGGTACATCTGCTTCTCAGCTTTATTGGTTGAGAACTCTTTTCCCTTAAAGTTATCTTATCGTTTCGTTTCTCTCTCATTCTTTCGTCACCCCTTCCAATTCTTACTCATCTCTCCTATGCTCCCACTTTTCTTCTTCACTACCCCTTTTCTCCCTGCCCACACCCTGCCTACCACCGTCCTCACGTCCCGCCGACGTCCCGTCCTCTCATAATCGAAAACTCGACTGCGGCTTGCTCCTTTTTCCTTAAATTCTTATTCATTCCTCACACACACATCGTCTAAAGTGCAATGCCAACCCACTCTCCGTCCAATCCATCTTCTCCCGTCGCTCCCGTTCGCATCCATCTCCTCTCACACTCCAATTATTGCTCGTTTTTGTCCACTTTCCAGGCGCGTTAACCCATATCACTCATCGTCCCCTCCCCACCTCTCCCACACTCCGTGCCCTACATACTCACACTCTGTTCAGGTCTCGCCGTTCCGCTACAACTCCCCACCATTTCTCGCCTATAACGCGCACGCTCGGTATGGTGTTCGGCGATCTTAGAGCGTCTCTCTTTCTGGACAGGTCTCTCCTGTCAAAAGCGGTCGCGTGTCTCTTCTTAAAGGTGACGTTTTGAATGACATCAGAATACATCTTCTGTCGCATCCCATAGGGGACTGCAGCCGGGCCACTGTCAATTCCAAGTCCGTCCCCTGTCACTCGAAACCCCGTCCTCTTCATCTCGCCTCAACTCACTGCGACCCCGCCTTCTTTTTCCACTTACCGTCAACTTTTCATTGCGTCAACTTTCTTCTTCGAATTTACTTTACTAGGAATCTCCACTCGTTGCTCATTACCATTTCATCCCGACTCCTAGTGTGTTCATCACATCGTGACATACATTTTCCACGCATTTCGACTTATAAAAGTTGCCGGTTTAGTGCGATATTCCCTGTGAGTTCTTTTAGGTCAAAGTCCATCAGGTTTTTGCAGGCTGGTCGCTTTCCGCTCTGATTTAGCGGCTGTGGAGAAGCATTAAAGCCATGAGATATTTTAGTGGCAACTACTGTGAATCTATGCCAAATTCAGAGAATAAAGTAACTGACTCCGTTGCGCAAAGTGCTATGGCTTCAGTGAAAATCTTCATGGCTATTTCCCCCTGATGATCAATTAAAGGTTTGGAGCAGTATCAAGCCTCCCGCTATTTCCTAGTATTAATATCTCGTTTTTTTGGCCGAAGAGTATATTATGTATTTGCTTTACAGGTTTTCTTCATTTTTCTTTCATTTTTATGATGAAATTGAGGCAATAAAATAAAACTCACTTCGTCCAAAATCAAGATCTTAACATTAATATTTAGCTGGACTAGTTGGTTGGTTGTAGGTCTTCTGTAATGTTATTATTCTTATACAATATTATTAAAGTCGTGTTTCAATTCTACTCGCCCAAAATTGAGAAATTGAGAAAGAAGTTAAATGTGATAAATTTAGATAGGTATGCGTTGAGATGATAATGGTGCAAAACCAAAAACCGACCCCAGATTAAAGAAATTAAGAAACTAAATAGTACGAGAAAGTCTGAGCTATTCTGTAGAGCCACCAACCTTTCAATACAAAAATTATAATGGGTCAGTTTAGTCTTTAACCTGTGATACCTGTTATAAGTGTAGCGAGAGTGTCTCATACACATGGGAAAACACCGTCAATGTGGAGTAGTGATTTTCATCCGCGCCATATTTCACAAACTACATGCATTTACGACGAAGACGGTAGATACGTAGAACTGATTGTCTAGTAAACAGAACGGCAGGCAAGTGGCTACAAGCATGGTAGTAGGAACTAAAACGATAATGTATCTGTTTTATTTGTGATACCCTCCACGATGTTAATGATTTAATTCACTATATCTTATTGCAAAGTTGAATTGGTGGTGTTAACAAGACATTTACAGACCCAATTTGGGACCTACTCGTAAGTTAAATTGTGATTTTGAGAACCATATCAAATCACCGACATGACGTTTTTAGACATCATCGTACGTTCTTTCAGTTGTATCATATCTCAAGACAGCGATAGATACATAGAACAAACGACACAATACCAATCGATGGCTACATAGAGAAGGAAGCTACGTGATGAAGCGCATGTTTTAGTATTTTTAGGAGGTCTTAATTTTGACAAAAATTGAATTCTGTTGATTCAGCGATGAACTGGAAGACCTGAAGAAGAATTACAAAAATCACAATAGTGTTTAACTAGTTCATGTAATCAGAATGATTTACAATTGCTTCATCTCTATTATTTCTTCGTTTTGGTTTCTAGCAATCTCTTTTGTACGAGGAAGGCTTCAAGCTTGTATCTGCAATCTGACAGCCTGTGACAGTGTACATAAATTTCTAGTAACCCAGAAACTCGTTATAGCTTCGGAAGCGAGAATTATTGTACAATTTCCCAAGAACTTAATAGCACTCATAATTAAGATACTGGGACATTTGTATCACTCAGAAATCCAAAGGCAGCTTTGAACGACCCTTGTATGTCCTAATATTGCCAGTCACAACAGCCACATCACCATTTTTCAGGTCCTCCATCATCAATCAACTACAAAGTTGGCTCAGGGCGTCAACTGATGTCTGTGCAGGGACTGATCTAGGATTTCTAGGGTTCGAATTCCTACGGTGGAAGGGTTTTTGACACTACCAACATTTGAGATCAAATTCAGTCGCTGTCTAGAGGAGAACTCTAACGGCCTGCTGCTTTGATCAGCAGTTTTCCGTGGTTTCTCCAATCAACAGAAGGCGAATACCAGAGCTGCACTCTGACAAACTGATCAGAGATTGCTTGCAATCACTCCTTTCCTTTGTCTTCCTTGTTCTGGTTTCCCCCTTACTTATACACTCTTACATTCACATACACATACTATGCACTATCACGCTTGTCTGGAGACCGATCGAGAGCTTAAAGCTTGTCCCATCTAGGGCAGTGTCCCAACGATGGTGTGAGATATCTAGTTCGAAAAATGACAAGCTGACGTGTAGGACGGCGCCGGATCTCGCCATCCCGCGGGGGAAGGTCATCGCTACTTCCCGAGATAAAAACTGCACTACACTTATGGGACTCATGAGTTTAGCAGTTGAATCTCACGGACACATTATCGATCCACCAACAATCCCCACGCTGCCGATGCCTCCGTCGCCGGTTGCGACCTCCGCGCCCTCTGTGGGCCTCCGTCGCTCGGTCGCAGCCACAATCGATCGGAACGCGGCGTAACCGCGTAGCGCGCGCGCCGGATCGGAATCGCTGTTCTCATTTATTATGGAGCCCGCGCCGAGCCGCGCCGAGCCGGCTCCTCCTCTGGCGAGTCGTCGGCTGCAGGCCAAGGCAGCTGACGAGGAGGCGGCGTGAGGACGAGTTCTGAGGGAAAACAGAGGGTGTCAGTGAGGTGAAGGGGCAGGGAGAAAGTAAGACCCAGTCAGTCGCTGCCTGGAGGAGAATTCGAGCGGCCGGCTGCTCTGATCGGTAGTTTTCCGTGGTTTCTCCGATCAACACCAGGCGAATGCCGGAGCAGTACCCTACCAAACGGGCCACGGACCGCGCGCGATCTGTCCTTCCTCTTCCTTGTCCCATCCTCTCCCCTTATACACACAGACACACACTTACACTACCATGCTCTACACTATCACATATTCCGGGAGACTGGTCGGGAGCTTAGAGCTTGTGGGAGAGTCCTGGTAAGGGGGAAACCCCACTAGCCGACGGTAGGTCGGCGCTGGATCTCGCCATCTAGCGGGGGAATATCACCGACATCTCCCGATAAAAACATGCACGATACTCACGGGACTTATGATCAAAGTAGTTATCGCGCCCGGAAACAGGAAAAATCAATCAACGAAGGCGTGGGCGATAGCGAGGGTGAAGGTAAGAGCGAGGGTGACGGGGAAAAAGGTGAGAACGGTATATTGCAAAATAATTAATTTACTTAGAAATTTTACTAGTTTATAAACCTCCAGAAAAATCTTATAATCAAAAGTTTAATATATGTAACCCTTCTTCTTTCTAACCATGCATGAAAGCGTTTCGGGTTAAAGATGTGTTTTTCATTTATTCGCAAACACATTTTATTCCTTTGATACTAGTTTTCCATACGCAATGCACGGAAAACCGGTAGAATGAATTTCGAGCGGAAAAAGAGAAGGCAATGTCACGACGTGGACGTAGGTGGCAGTAAAAACGAGAAATGTGTGCAGTGAGAGTCTACATGGGCAGATGTAATCACATTTCTGGGAAGGGAACGGACGAACATTACAGTCTTCATTTTTGTTTCATCCATAACAACTCTGCTCTCTAGTCTCTCTGCTTGTATTTATAGTTTTCACCAATTAGTAACTATAAAGTTCTTGCAGTCTTGGTCAATGCCGGTATTACACATGTTCCCCTGAAAGTAATTTGTTATGCTCTACCCTGAACCTTTTCTAAACTCCCTTCCTGCAAAATTCTGTATGGGTCTCAACATATCGCGACATATTCTAATATGGGTCACACTAATGACGTATTAGAGTCACTATACTATACATAATATAACCTGAACGTGTAATTATCAGATTGAGAGCCAGGAATCTGGATCGAATCTCTTTTGGCGATTCTCTAAGCAAATGTAAAATCAAAGGTTACCGAATCGTGGTCCAAACAAAGTATCGTGCTTTTGATCACTGAATTTAATTCGTTATCGTAATTACCGCATATTTTACTATCGTTCTTAACAAATTTCAACACCTTCAATAAACGTAAAAGTTAAATCTAGAATTACATTTTCTTTGTATTCTTAGAAAAATAATCAAAGGCCTGTCCTCCGGCCAACGTTCGAATGAAGTGTGTTTTTGTAGCAAATGTCGCACACCATTCTAAACCAGATTGAAACTTGCGCAAAACAGAAATAATTTTAAAAAATGTATGAACAAGTAACTATTGTAGAAACTTCAAATAACGAGATACTAAGTATGTCTTATAAATTTAAAATTATAATGAACGTCTTCAAAGATAGAAGTTTCGAGAAAGAATTTTTTCATCTAGCAACACAAGTAATGCTTAATACTTTATAACATTTTGTCTAATGACATTTTCAATTATAAACTTAATATAATTTTTAACGTTTCTTATGTCTTTCAACATATTGCATTATTTACACATTCTAAGTAATTTCATTTACTGTAATAACCTATATTCCAAATGTAGTGTTTCTAGCGTAAATACATTTGTTTCTGCGTAGTCATGCCAGTTAGTCAACCAGCCACATGTGTCCTTCTTTATACTAGAATACATTATGTAATCATATAACTATTAATTTAAATTAATTAGGTAAATGAATTTGATAATCAGTGCAAAGAATAAAAGCAGTTATTGTGTACATTTTTAATCGCACCGTAACTGCATTTGGACCACTGTGGAGTTTGCAAATAGCGCAGCGGTCGCGTTGGGTCAGAGATGCCTTTGACAGATGCTGATTTAGGGAGGTTCTGTCAGTGCGTTCTGATAAGCTGCAGGCCACCTGCCCTGTAGCAAAGTTTTCACGAATGTTTCTAGAAAAATCTTGTGGAGAGAAATATCAGAAATACAGCTCTTTCTATATCCTGACAACTGATTTTTTTGTTCGTGTACAAATAATATTGAATATAACATAAAAATGTGTGAGATTTTCATCCTTGTCTCGGCTATGAAATCATTGCTCTTTGCGTAAAATGCACGAATATTATTTTATTTAATATGACTGAGTATGTTTTCAGAAGAAAGTTCTTGAAAATAATTACTTTTTATTTTACCCTGAAATTTTAACCATACTCTCCATCCCTCGATCCCAACCATAAGTAAAAGTTCGTTTTTCTTTTCGTTTCAAACGGAGAGACGACCAAAGGGTCAGTCAGACAAATGTTTTGCCATCAATCGATTTTTTGGTCGTAAGGACATCAAACCCTGACCACCCAACGTGTTAGATGTAATTTACTATGCTTATAGGAATATCATTTATCTACTTTTCCGTCACAATGGTCCACCAATTGAAACTTTTCTATTAAAAACAACTATTTTCTCAATACATAATAGAACGAGAAAGTAAAAATGACTAGCTTCTAATGTGGAAACAACCAGTGAACTTTTCGTCTTAATTATCAACTATACTATCGAATTACTTACAGTCTACACAAATTGTCTAATAATGTTATTTAGTAAAAAATATAATATTGCTGGGGTTTGAATTTCAGAGACATACTTTACTAACAAGGCATTACATCAATCTAATATTTAATTTCACCAAAATGATTCCAGTAACAAAGGGTGGTTTTTGGACCAAATTGATTTACACAATACTAAATACTAGAAGTATTGTAAGGGCTTATTTATTATTTTAAAGAATGTATATCATAGTTAACATCCTAACGTTTTGAAAGGGCAGAAACGTTTTATTAATGATTTTCAGAAATAAATAGTAATGTTAAATTGTTGAAATATTTCTAATGTAATCGCTAGTGGATTTATCACTTTCTTAAATAAATAAATATTCTATGAAGAACCTACTTGACATGTATAATCACATGAACTCATAATCCCTCAAAACTATTTTCGTTCTTTGTTTCCCACAATTTAAGGCAAACCAATTTTTTTTTAAATTTTAAGTTTAAATTTGACTCTTCATTTTTTTAGTCATAATTCAAACAGGATAGCATAATGCAGTTGATACGAATAAATTAATATTTACGAGGATGGCGAGCGACAACATACCGTCGAAATGTTCGCCATTGTCTCCAGAGGATACTCACATGCAACATCGCGCGCCTGGGGAGCGACAACAAGGAGCGACGTTGCCACAACAGATGCGAGTGCTGCTTCTGCCAAGCGTAGCACTGGAGGGGCCACAGACATTCAGAACCCACGAAAAACACTACATTTACGGAATTTATTTATTTTTATATATTTTTTATTTCAAAGGCTACAATATAAAATGTTTATATTCTAACACGTTCTCCTACTACCTTCCACACGTGGTGAGGTCGTGCTAGAATGAATGCTCGTGAAGCGAGCTTAAAATTCTCAGGAAGCAGGATCTTTTGGGTATGAGAAAGGTCTGAACCCTTGACATAATGAATCAGATAAAATACGAATAAAATGAACATATATTCAATGAAAAAAATTACAGTGACGCAATTTCATAACAAGATAATGCACTTCAAGTAGCTGGTCACTGAAAAAAAAAAACAAGACAGAACAAAAAATAGACGTCACCTCAACTGTCTGAACACACTTTTACCAACTACAATTTACAATTTGCTCACTCCTTTCTGAGTTTTTTCCACTACCAAATTATTTTACTCTTTTTGCCTCTAGTTTTTCCGTTCACGGCTATTAAAATGAATTTTACACTTGTTTCAAGGAATCCAGTTCACAGGTGCTAGCCTTGGGCTTCGCACTCACTATAACACTGAATATAACGTAGCATTCACGTTACTTAAATCTGACCCCCTTACATATCACAAAAAAAAGCAATAACCTTTAACACAATACATTAAACTGACTTTTCCAGATAATATCAACTGCACAACATAAGAAAATCATGAATTATTTATGTAAAATTGTACAAGGTATGGCCTCTTTGAATGAATTTAATGACACGTGCAGTAAATGAACTTGAAACTGCCACTCACATCGTTCGAAATACTTCTCCCACCTATTCTAGACTTTTCTCCCACTTTTAACACTAATTGTCGTGTATTTACCGCTATCCTCTTTCCCCAACTAATCGCCGCATAAACGTTGCCAGTTCCTTTACCTCAACAGCTCCACATCGCTCACCTGTAGGTAACCTTGGGGATTTTCTGCCGCTCGCCCCGCGTTGCCACTCGTCTTCGCCTGCTGTCCCACGACGATAGCCGTTTCCTTCGCTCGAACACTGGACTCCGCTAAGCTTCCAATAACCATACCCTTCTCCCGTTCCGGACTCGTACTATTCTCGTTCCAGTCCAAATCTTTCTCCCCTACGCTTCGCTCTTCCTGGGGTCGTCCTTCTTCTTCCGCGCCTCGTACAAGTTTGTTCGCGCTTCCAGCCTCGAAATTATTAATGTTGCTGAAGTTATGCTTAAATGCTCGGCCGACCTACCACACTTTAGGCATGTGTGGTCTCAGCGTGCAATGTGAGATGCTGGATTTATTTAATGTCCTTCTGCGCGAATTTTACAAATTTGAAATTATTTCGGCGTCAAACAGTCACTTCGCTTGCTCTCTCAAATATTGTGAATACGACGAATGCTTGTGCACTCCATTTCTTAATAACATCACTTTCGAAGATACGCTTCTGAAGCTAGCTTTTAACTACCAAGTTAAAATAAACTCCTATGCTATCAAGTTACAATCGCCGTCGCTGCTGCAATCGAAGAGAGCTCAGTGTAGTCGCCGTCGCTTCTGCAGTCAAAAAGAGTTCCTCCGAGGCGCGCCGCGATATTTATAGTACTCGCGCGTGGGGAAATTTTGGACGGGTGAATACTCTCCTCCTTTCGTGACCTCCCGGAAAGAACATTGTTGACTATTTCGGGCGTCATAGTTCGAAAACTGTGGGCAGATGGCGCGTTTACCAGCCATCGCTCCGCCGCGTACCTTAGTCCCGTCTTCGTGGGCTTCTTTTCGTAGCTGATGGTGGCGTTATGGGGTTGTCTAATCCCGTGACGTCACAATATATATATATATATATATATATATATATATATATATATATATATATATATATATATATATATACACAACAGCAGATGAATGTTACAGCCAAGCTATGGAATGTAAACATAAATTTTAACCAAACTTCGTACATACAACGTATACACTGACAAGCCAGAATATTTTAAGTTCTTTGACCTGAAAATAGTTTTTACACACGATAGGTAGTGGGTTAAAATTATTATTTTTCTTTCTCCTCTTCTGCCCTTCACGTCTTATTATACTGCCTGTCTCGTCCTTACAGTTCCTCTTCATTTCTTCCTCGGTCTTCTTATGGTTGTTCTTCCTCTTGGTGCGTAAAGCCAAGCTTCCTTTGGATGTTGGAAGAAGTATCATCACCAATTCTCTCTACATGCTCTTGGGTTGAAAATATTACACATCAATTATCAGCATGATAGAATGATACATAATTATAATTTATTCTAATTTATGTTTCTTTTGAACATCTTTTTATTCTATTATTGCCATTATTGTGATGAATTTCATTGTTACCAATAGCACTACTTACACTTTCAAATCTTTAACATATCCCGTATTGTTTAGCGTTGAGGGAATTTCTCACAAAACTCTCATTGACAAATTACGTGAAGTTATAAATGTATTTTTGATTGTTGCTGTTTGCTGTAATCTGTCATTTGTTTTGTCAAGAGCTATCTCTATTTTGCAGTCAGTCCTATTTCATTTTTACGTAATCTTTAAACAATAGTGGCGTATTTATTTTCTTCAGTGTTTTTTGAGAATCTAAGGATTTTGTGGACCGCTTTTGGACAGTCTTTCATAATCCCAGATAGCTAGACACTAATTAGTAATAAAATTATCTCAAAGAAATTTTATGTTAATTTATAAGATAATTTCCTGAACAATTTTAAATGAGGAAACCCCAAGATCATTGTAGCGTTTATATTGTGACCGGGAACGTGTTGCAAACGTACAGGATCCTGGTATTTTTACCAGAATTTTAATGAAGATACCATGTACCTGGATGAAGACATCCTGGTACGTTCAAATACCAGGATTTTAATGTAATTAAAAGATTAGTTTAATATTTTCTTTTTCAATAATTTAAACTAACACCAATATTACAATTAACTATGATATTTGTGAAAACACTTCCCTGAAAACATTAGAGTGACGTAGGATGGCCTTTCTCTATCACATGCTATGGTAGAAAACATGGTGGGAATACATAGGTGATTCCTCCGGTGCATCGGGGTTTGGTTGTTCTGCGCACTACCAGTTTGCGTCACGAACCACGTGATCACAGCACGTGCACTTCGTTTCAAAAGCCAGTCCAGACGCTGGCCGCCATGTAGCATGGAGAGCGAGTAGTGTTGAGAAACATTTTGAAAGTGGTACAAAATGACAATTTTCTACGGTAACCTACAAATAATAACGCGTTGAAGGTGTAGAAGATGCAATATTTAAAAGAAATGCTTCATAATTCTATTTTAATATCTTGTAACGATGTGATAATTTTGGTATCAGGCTGCATTTAAAATTCCCAGAATACTGTGACGCAAATTAGTGTCTGAAGCATTGGGTAAAGTCGATTACCATGCGCAAGATACCCCCTCCCGAAAGAGAAGGAAAGAACGTTCCATTTCTCTCATTTAATTTATCGATATAAAATAAATCGATATCGAGTTAAGTTTATCAAAGTTCTGTGACTTAAAAACATAATAGTTAAAATATGAACGATTTCAAAATTGAAATCAATTGATCTGGCAACGCTGACATCTGACGCATCTGACATCTGGCAACGCTGCCTGGAATTTCAATGCTACAGGGTTACTGTTAGAGGTGGCTGTGGCAAAATAGGAAAGTGATTAACATATTCGAGTTTAAGAGGTCAGTTGTGATGACACGGTTCTTTAGTATTAGAGAATCTGAAACTAGTCTTGTTGGATGTTGAAATGCCTCTCATTGATGTATGAAGTATGGTACAACGTCCGGGAAACTCCGGCACATTGTCTATCCATGTGTAGTCCAGGCACATTGCTGTGAGTTATACTTGGGTTTTTCTAACGAAGCATCTGAGGGTAGTATCTCCAAGATGGAATATGGCACGGCTTTCGCGTCTTTCTCGGTCGTGCCGCTAGAGTCGCTTGATCTGCAATCCTGCTTGATACGGTCGCGATCATGCGACATCTTGCGGCTGGACCGAGAAAGACATACTTTCTCGCATTATTTGTAATGGTTACGCAATATTATATTACATGAACTTGCGAAGTATTTAGAATAAGCATTTTTTTTTTGTTTTCTGTACTGGAATTGAAACTCAGAACAGTTAATTCATCATTGACGTCACTCCTATAATACAAGCCTTACCCTTAAAAAAATCTTCCCGTCGCTTAAAAAAGTTGGACATATGACTTTGAAATTTTCAAATATACTGCTTTTAATTCATTTTCTTTCAAAATATAGTTTTAAATAATACATTTCATTAAGGAAAAGTGTCTGTCATTAAGATAGTCATTTTGAAAATTTACTTTGGTTGGATTGTCGAAAATCAGAAGTTTGCCAAAATGGACCTGTGATATTTTTAAACCCATTTTTTTCTATCCGAAGAAAATTGTAGAGAAATATTTTGGATCCGTATTCAAGATGAAAAAAATTGCAATATCTCCAAACAAAATTACCCAAAAATCTTCTTTTTTTTTCAAAAAGTTGTATCTCATGCTCTTTAAAGATGTATTTCTTAGAATAGATTTCATTAAGGAAAATGTATCCATCGTCAATATTTTACTTTTGAAATGTTAATATTATGCAATTTTCAAAAATAGCCACAAACTTGGGTAACAAAATATTTCGATAGTTTAGTTTTTTTTATTAGTCCACGAAACACTTATAAACTTGCTAATACCATCCTTCTTTCGATATGCCATCTCAAAATACCATAACAATACTAACATAGAAAATGGAATCGTATATTTTGGTTTACATACATGTTAACTCTTGACCAAAAACCAAAATTCATTTAAATACGCTGACACAACACTGATGAATTTATTTGTGCCTCGGATGGTTTTCTTTTATTATGGGATCATAAAAGATACAAAATCTCACTGAATAATACGGAAAATATCTAAGAAAGTCTTTATATCGCAATCAGCACAAAATAAAAAACACAAAAACGAAATTATGGATTTTCTACCATCAACTTCACACATTTGTTTTGAAAATATACAAGGGGAATCACATTGAATATTTGTTCAAGCGGTAAAGAAAACATGATGGACAAGTGGCAACAAAGTAAGAAGGAAACGAAGTACTAATGAACTTTCTATTACCAACATTTTACTATCCTTCATGGGGTTTTTAAAAAGACATGAAGAAACCTTAGTGAATATTTGGCCAGCAGACGCTTTTAATCGACAACGGGCACAAAATACTTAATACGACTACAAAACCCTTATGGACGTTCCTCTACCAAGTTCCGTCATCATCGGATTTTCAAAAGTTATAAAGAGAATCCCAGTAAATATTTCGTCAAACAGACAAGATGGCTCTTTATCGACAAGCGGCACCAAATATTAAATACGCCCCCGAAATGAGCGATGACTGGCCAGGCGCGCCGGGCTGCAGTCGTGATAGCGCGGGTGTGGCGAGCGTCGACGCGCTGTGCCGGCGGCGCAAGCGGCAGCGGCGGCTGCGGGTTTTTTGCTTGCGCACGCGGCTCTAAAAATTTGTCATCCCGCCCGCCATATTTCCCACCCGCGCGGAAACAAATGAGCGTCGCTAACGGCCGCGAGCCACGTGGTCGACGACGTCATCACTGTCGCTGCCACGGCCGGCAGCGCGGATGGGAGAGGCGGCGCAAGGAAGGGCGGGAATTGTTGAGGAAGTAGGGGGTGAAGGGCGGGGAGATGCGGAGTGGGGAGGGGAGGGACGGGGAGGGGAGGGGAGGGGCGGGGAGGTGAGGGGCGGGGAGGTGAGGGGCGGGGAGGTGAGGGGCGGGGGGGTGAGGGGCGAGGAGGGGAGGGCGGGGAGGTGAGGGGCGGGAGGTGAGGGCGGGGAGGTGAGGGGCGGGGAGGTGAGGGGCGGGGAGGTGAGGGGCGGGAGGTGAGGGGCGGGGAGGTGAGGGGCGGGAGGTGAGGGGCGGGAGGTGAGGGGCGGGGAGGTGAGGGGCGGGAGGTGAGAGGCGGGAGGTAAGGGGCGGGGAGATGGGGGGCGGGTGGTGAGGGGCGGGAGATGAGGGGCGGGGTGTGGAGGGAGGGAGGTGAGGGGCGGGAGGTGAAGGGCGGGAGGTGAGTGGCGGGTAGGTGAGGGGCGGGGTGGGAGGGGCGGGAGGGCGGGAGGAGGGCGGGAGGTGAGGACGGGATGGAAGGTGAGGGGCGGGGAGGAGGGCGGGAGAGGAGGGCGGGAGATGATGGGCGGGGTGGGGAGGGGCGGGGAGGAGCGGGGCGGGGGGGAGTCACAACGGCGGGGGGAGGGAGTGGGTTGTGTCTGGGTGGGCAATCCGTCCCGACTGAAGCCCGCCGTCCCGCCTCCCCCCGGGCCGAACCTCCCGCATCATCCTGCTGCTTGTCCCTGAATCCCCCTCCCCCTTTTCATTGATTTTCCACTCACAAATCCGGCACTCGATATCACGGCCACAGCCATCTCCCCGTCACTCATCTAATCTCCAGGCCACTTACTATATCCACGCCGTTCCACCCTCCCTACTCCATCACTCAACCTCCCACCTCACCCCGCCACTTTACGCCTCTCCGATACAATACTTTTCTGACTTTAAGCTTCTCCAAACTTTTCTCCAATTCCCCCCGGTTGCCACTACACTTTCTTTTTCCCCCGTCCCCAACACTAATCCTCCCGGAGAATGTACCTCTCATGACCTCATCACTACCCTCCCAACAATCTGACCATATACCAACATTCTTCTTCATCTCACCAAATCACTTATATTAAATTCCCCACTCCTTCTTCTATCCCATTTCACTATTCTATTCCATTTCTCGCATTTACATCACATTTTCATTCCACCAAAAGGTCTCGCTTTCTGTCGTTTCACCATTCCACCATCCTTCTTTCAACTATTTTGCCGTCGCCACCACTGCGTTTCATGTCCACCCCAACCGCCGCGCACGCCTGTTGTGTATGTGTCCTCACGCGTATATGAGCATGGAGTATGCCGCTTGGGCAACTGCTTCTCTAATGAGCGACGTTTGGACGGTCTGGTGAATTCCTTTTCTGAGTGAAATTTGGGAGATTATTTTTAGATTTCAAGAAAAATATTTGATCTGTATTTGAAGACTTGCTATATAATATGATGATTTTCTTTATATTTGGTATTTTTTAAACAATTAACAATCACTATACTTACTCCCAGATATACTAAACTGAGGATGAGTGTGGGAGTGATAAATGAGATTGAAGACTATGAGATGAATGAGATATTCTTGACAGGATGTCCAGGGCAAAAATGAGAACGTCAGATAATGAAGTTGTACCAAAATCCAAGGGAAGAAAAACTAGTTACTTGATAGTCCGACTATCGCAATCGCCTTTTGACCACAAGAAATTTCACATGGAGTGACCAAGATTTATAAACACGTACCCAAATTTTGAAAGTAAAAAGTCTTTTCAATACAACAGGAACCACTCACATTTTTATGAATGTTATTTGTGATTACTTTTTTAACTCACAGATCAAAGATTAAACCCTGTTTCCTTTTGAGTTAAAACGCCTGCAGGGGCTTACTAAAGCCGTCTTTTGTCTGCCGTCGCATTGCTCTTTTATTCGAGTCCAAAGGGTTGAAGACCGCCTGCTGTCGGCACCCCATTTCTTCCCTTCCACTTCCTCGCTTCTATCTTCATAGGCGATGCTTCTTCTCCGGCCATGAGGCTTCAGTCAACTCTATCACTTTTGTCTCCGCCTCGCCTTTGCTGACTCTCCTTTTTTGTTTCTCCGGCGAAGTCGATGTAATCAGCTTGCTGACACCCTTTTCGTCTGCGTTATTTATTATTTTTCTTCTTTCTTGTTTACAATTGGTTTTTTAAAAAACCTCCATCCGTCACTATATTTTCATCATCTACTCGTATTCATTATCCAAGTTTGTTGGTGACATAAGAGATTCGTAATTTCTAAAGCATTGGATCCAGTTCACTGAATAATTCTTTCTTCGTTTATTCCTTAAAAATTATTTCAAGTATCATAACATCAACATAAACATAATCCGTGCTTTTCCTGATCACATTACTATTATTTGTAAACCTTGCCTCCACATATTTTGTCTACTATTCCCCACTTCTCTCCTCCCTTCTCCGTATTTTTCCTTCCATTTCCATGTTTTATCAACACTGTTAATTTGCCAAATCATCTTTCTTCATCTCCTGCTTTCCACTCACACCACCTTCCTTGATTCTCCTCTTCATTCCTTCTCCATCTTCTTGTCGTCTTTCTCAACATCACACAAATTCTTTTTTTTATTTTCCTCTTTAACTTTATTATTCTTTACATTATAAAATGATTTCCTTAACAGATCACCCCACCATTTTCTAAATAAAAATTATTTCAATTGTTACGTATCTCCATTTCAAGCCCGTCCATTTCTTCTTTCTCATTCTTTCTCACTAATACTACACCAACATCACATCAACCCGAACTCTTCCAGGCCTCCTGTCAATTTCTCTACCTTTTTTCTCTCGTCGCTGCCTTAGCGCCATATCATCGCCAAGATCACTTCTTCGTCCCCCTCCCGCTTCTTCAGCCCAGCCTTGTCGTTGCCTCCCGCGTCGCCCGCCCTTTAAGGGACACCGCGCGGATCACGAGATTAAGACCGAGCGAGGGGAGCATCCACGCCGTCGGCGGCGCCACCGTCGCCGACTCGGCTCTCTATTTTTACCCTGAGGGCGCTGTATCAAAGCATATATCTTGGAAGCCTCCGCCCCTCCCCCCCCTCCACTCCGCGAGCTCTTCCTGTCGTCCATCAAGGCCCTCCCCATCCCCGCCCCAACTCCCCGCCCCCCCTGCCCTCACTCAGCCCCCATTACTTCCCCCCCCTCTGCCCTCGGACTGCTTTTGCTTCCGTCCGACCTATTGTTTTAGCCGCGGGAAAAACTCCGCCTTTCTTCCCAGAACGCCCCCTGTACAATTGCAGTTGATAAATACAATCTGGGGCGGTAAGTGGCATCTTTATTGTTATGGCCGAGAGTGAGTGCAGGGAAGGAAACTCTCGGATTACTGAAGAATGGACGCGGAGTGAAATTTAGTGGCGTCAAAAATTATTTTCGCGGGGCTTCGCGCTTTGTAAGGAGATTGCGTCCAGGAGCTTATGGAGGCCGTTTGCGGTTACGTGGCGAGGTACAGATGCTTCTTCATTCTCAGACCACCTCTTATTTCTCAAAATATTGTCGTCTGATTCTTTCTTTCTGTGTTCCGTAGAGGCAGTACAGAGGAACGTTAGGCTGCGTTATAAAAATGTACATGGTGCCTTACGTGTAGACCTGCAAGTCATTGTTTTTGATTCGTAAATGTGGTGTATGTTCTAAGTGTCTGGAATTGACAGAAGGAAATTTGATTCAGTTGGGTAAACGTAATACAAAAAAGCAGCTCATGTTTATTAATGTCTCTAATGAAAAAAATCTTAAAGAGAAACTTCTCAATTTTTTTCAGATTTAGTTTTTTTCAACGTAGTCGAGATTTGTTTTGAATTGAATATTGTGTTATCTTGGTACATTTGTTTAGTGTGATACATTCGAACTTCTACAAAATATTAAATATTTTTGGGTTAAAGATTAGTAAAATTCTTTTCACAACACAATTTAAATATTATAGAAGTATTTTAAATAGTAGAAAAGGATTTATAGCACTAATAGTGCGTCTTACAGAATTAATATGTTGGCATCGCCCACTTCAATAAGCATATAGATGAGGGTGTCATGGCATATTTTCAACACCCAGCAGTACCATTCTATTCTCACGTATTTATCAAACATAACATCCAGACGAGAGATCACATTTACGGCCTCTCGAAATGCCTATATTCCCTGCTCGATCGCAATTCAAGCAACCACTTGTCTGCATTATGCACGACAAGTCATCGTTCAGATTCTCGATTCTCCACTCGAGTTCGTCACGCGAACTTTTCCCGCGTGCAGCTGCCAGGTCGATCTCCAGAGGCCGAAACTCGTTGACGCGCGCGGCTGTCGGCCCGCGTCGCGCAGTGCCTGTGCAGAGGGCACTCGTGTTGACGCGCGTCAAGTCGCTTCGCGTCATCGACGGCTCATTGACATCATCAAGTCCCCGGGCGGCGCGCCCGGCAGCGCCCTATTGCTCTGACGTTTACAGGCACTCGTCGAATTATTAATCGTGGCCCGCGTCCGAACCCTGCGGTACGCCGGCATAATCGGCTGCTCTCCAAAGCGCTGTGTGACTGTGGCGGCGGCGGCGGTGATGGTAAAGTGGGGTGGGGGGCGAGAACAGTGGCGGTGACGGTGAGATCGGATGAGTTAGCTTAGAGAGAGCATTGCCGCCGGCTCTGAAGTGACGTCGATCGGGGGTCGTACGGTACGAATGTCGTCGTTGGAATAATTTTCGAGACTAGCAACAAAGCTAGATCGAATTCAGCCGTTACAAAGCTAGGCCGAATTCTCGCTACTCTGATTGTCAGTCTTCAGTTGTTTCACTAGTCAAAGAAAGGCGAATGCTGGAGAAGTATCTTAACAAACAGTCCAGGGGTCGCGGGCGATTAATTATTCCTCTTTCTTGTCCAATCATTTCCCCTCACACGTACACACCGACTTGCACGCACCACACAACCACACATACCTGGAGGCTTTCAGGAGCACGGGGTTGTGCCCGCTTTTCCGGTGATGGGAGATACTTGGAGAGCGAAATCCCTCGCAGGTAGGTCCGAGTAGATCGGCGTTGAAACTCATCATCCAAGGGGTGGGGTAAACGACGGCAAATCCTGGGATAGAAAATTTACTAAAGTAACAAACTAAAAACCCTGGGAGTTATGCACGAAATAAGCAAACAGTGACGGTGGGATACAAAGAGACGGTGATAAAGAGGACATCTACGGAGACAGAGATGATGACGCAGGTTTCGTCAGTGACGTAGGTGGTTGCAAAAGATATAAGGTGGCAGAGTGAGTTTTTGAAGTCGACCAGCAGGGTAGAGTGGTGGCAAAGCGTGTTCAGCGCGGCATGGTATGGGGGCGAAGTGGCAACGGGAGAGTGCAAGTGGCTGCGAGGGAGAATGAGTCTGTGGCCAGGGCGATGTCCGCAGCAGGGGTTGAGGGGCGAGGGAGGGGAAGTGCAGGAGCGCTAAATGCGAAGAGAATGTGCGTGAGGTGCGCACTCGTGCTTTTGTCCCAGTAAACGTGAGAATCTACCAGAGGAGGAAAATAGCCACAACAGAGCTGGGTGTGATATTGAACATTCTCGAATTGCACCTGTCATATTCATTCAAATGATGCTCATTGAATTCAAGCAGATTTCCAACTGAATATTTGAAGTATGCGTTCAGTTTATGAATTAATCATGAAAAGTTCACATCATCTCGTTACGTCATTGAATTTAGAATTAATGTCAAATAAAATGTTCATTTTCATAATATTGAAATGAACGAATGATGCTTTAACTAAAGAGTAATACAAGCCTTCTGAAAGAAATGCTGAAGAGTTTCTTTGACATTCTATATCCGTTTTCTATTCATTTTCTTCAATTAATTAAGGTCTCGTGAACTTTAAAGGTCTCACACAAAACATTGTCTCACGCCTTCGTTTTTAAAAATCAGTGTATCGTCGTACTTTCTTAAGTTGTTCGAAGGAAAATAGATTTCAGTTGAAAGCGACTATGGAAAGAAAAAGAATTGGGTGATTTAGTTCCTGTTAAAATTGCTGCTGTTTTCGATGTTCCTTTTATACGTATTTTGGCGTTGAAATAATCTTGGTGAACATTGTGTTTAAATATTTTTGAAAAATGTTTCTAAAGTTATTTTTGAGTTTTAAAAATCTACAAAATATTTAAATAGATGTAAAAATAATTAAGTTTGTAGCTTAGAGTGACTAGTACATTGCTCAATATAAACTCACAGCTTGTCGAATTAAGGGATTAAAACGAAAAGTGCCCCAAAAGGATTGAAATTGGATAACACGTTGAGTTGTTAATTTTTTATTAAGAAATCTCAATTCCGTTGAATACTGAAACAGTGAGTAGTTAAGACGTATATGAGACGTTTTCCACTTTTTAGTTCCTCATAGTGAAATGAAGTAAAGACGAGTAACTATGTGGCTACAACACCACCTTCACTCATGCTCAGGCGTGCCCTCTAATCATGGTTGTCTCTTGGCATTGAAGACCATGCCACAGCTGAAATTGTTGGTATTACTCTTCATAAACTCCTATATTAATTTGACTACTGCTTGACAATGACATTACAAAAATAACTTGTACACAGAACGTTTCACAGGTGATCTAATTTATCTGTTGCGTTCAAATATCTAGAGAATTGGATTCCAGTCTCTCTCACTACCCCCATATTGATGTTTCAACGAGGTAAATAGAGGGCCATGGCCAGTACATTGCGGTGTGTGTCGCAATACATTGCGGAAGAGGTAACTGCTTGAGTACAAGTTACTGCAAGTTGAAGTATTTTCTAAAACTCTCCAATTATGAAGGAATGTCAATTTAAATGTATATCGTTAGAATTACAATGAATATAAATTGCTAGATAATACAGAAATACAACTCTAAAATCCTGTCAGACTTCCTTAAGTTTGGCTCGTGTAGTTCAGTAGATCGGTCACAATTTTAAAACAATTCTACAATTTTCTTGGATGAATTCTTTAAACGTCATTTACTGAAAGGACATATAATAGAATTTATTGCGTTATTCTGTTTTCGTTATTCTTACACGAAAATTGGAAAGATGTAATAAATTTGCGTAAAAAATAGTGATCTATTTGCTTACATATGTTGTTCCGATATTTTTCTTTAAAAACAAGAAAAATTAAATTTTATTAAACTGCAACAAGAAATGCAAATTTCCTAATAAAACCGTGTAATTAGTCGTTTTAAAAAGACTTCTTTGAATGAAAAGTTAATCAGCAACTCTTTTCTAAATCAATTAGTAAGTCAATGTACTTACTGGAGGCAGCCTGTGTTGCGTAATACATTTCACCGAAAATCTTCGTGTCCGTTCCCCTACCTACCCACCTACGGGTATGCGCAACGCACACGCACACACACGCGCGCACGCGCACGCGTGCATATGCGCTCCTGTGCGCCCCCACCGCAGCGCTGGCGTCGGGTGGCCTGCAGGCAGTGTTGCGTCCGCTCGGCTCGCGTGGCTCTGGGGAGGCAGCATTCGCCCTAAGCTGGAATGCAATGGGCCGCGGTTTCGGAGAGCTTGTTCATAATAAAGATATTATCACTATTATAACGATATCAAAATCACTATTATTATTATTATTATTATTATTATTATTATTAACATCATCCTACGTTTTCTCAGCTATTTTTGCTGGTAGAAATGTTCACCTTCCCCGGAGTTGTTTTGGGGACAGGTTCGGTCACAGAAGAAGAACTTCATCTTATATCTGGACTGAAGATAAACATTTTCTTACGATATGGGCAGTTTGCAACAAAACTGCGCGCTGTCCCGTGTTCAGAACGTCTTTAGGTAGTTTAAGTTCTGTTAAGTTTTTAAGGAAGTTTTTACTGACCAGGCCTTCCGCCGATATCACGAGTGGGTATGTTTTGGTAGAATTTAATTTCCAAATATGTTTTAGTTTATAAGATAAGTTTTCATATTTCGAAATTTTTTCTATTTCTTTCTGCTTGATATTGTGAGATAATGGTACTGCGATGTCTATTATTACTCCTTCTTTCTTCTTTTTATCTATAAGGAGAATGTCTGGCCTATTGTAATCGACAGTACGATCAGTTAAAACTGGTCTGTCCCAGTACAAAAGGATGGAACTTGTTTCCAGCATTGGAGGAGGGGTGTACTTATAGAATGACGGTGTTGATTCATCCAATAATTTATGCTCTATTGCAATTGCCCTGTGCACGATTTTCGCAACTTGATTATGCCTTCCTAAGTAAGCACTGTCTGAGAGGCAAGAGCATGCAGCTGTGATGTGTTCTATAGTTTCTCCTACTGCTCCACACTTCCTACATTTATCCACCACATCTTCTTGTAAACAATACTTTTGATTTACTTATACTTATTATTATTATTATTATTATTATATTATTATTATTATTATTATTATTATTATTATTATTTGTATTATATTATATTTATTTGATTATTATATTATTATTGGAATAGTTGAATTTCTTCCTGTTGATCCTATTTTCATGTTGCAAATAGATGGCTCGTTTCAAATATTATTGAACCATATAGGATCAATCATGTAAGGATACCAGGAATTCAGACATTTCTATTTTATATATATATATATATATATATATATATATATATATATATATATATATATACTGTTTCCAATATACGTTTGGCACAGTTGGCATGTGCCTTTTTCAAAGCAAATATAGAACAAGCTGTTGACAATAAACATTACATTTTTACATAATGAAAAACAAAAGAATAAACTCCATATATACATTTTAGAGCTAATTAGTGTTAAACATACAATATTTTGATAACGTCTTTATAATATACCGAAGGATGCGTCTAACTTGGTGGCTACTCCCGTGTGCAAATTCTTGTATGCAGTACAAAACCAGATATGTCAAGGAATGGATGTCCAAAGATTAGGGCAATATAGATTTCATAATCCATAGACTCCACTGAGATTTCATAATCCATAGAGTCCAACGCTTCGACCATAAAATGCCCCATCGTGGAAAATGAGCAGATATTGTATATGCTCTTAGACAAAGCTTATTCCAGAGTTCAAACGCAATATAAAATACCGAATTAGAGTAAGTTAAAAACAAATTTGGAAAATCTAAAAATAGAAAGGGGTGGTTGTTCCAGTTGCAGTTAAAACACTGAGTCCATTCGGAGGATCTGGTGAAACAACTGAACAACATATCAAGCCTAAGATATGAATTTCAAATTACCACTTTATCTCGTTCAGATCAAATTCCTTCTCAAGTAACTCAAAGTTGTTTAGGCATACCCTCTATCTAGATAAATAAAAACTATCGTCAGTGCGGAGTTAGGCCGTTAAATTGTGTAGTTCATTAAAGATATCTCTGGATCCTTGTAGTTTAACAACTTATCTGGTATCATTCAACACTTAAATTTCGTTATAATAGAAACTTATGAATAGTTATCAAATGATTTGTAGAAAACTTTTCTTTTATGTTACATACATAGGTCAATGTTCATGCAGAAGGCTAGACACCATGTGAGAAATGCTGAGAGGCAAGTGCTTCTAAACTCTAGCAGTTCAATGTCATATCCACGTTATGCTCTTGGGCCTATACAGTATACAGCACATGAGTCATTCCGAATGTGTCATGACATGGCACAGTGAACAAATGAGCACACATCACGTCGAAAATGATTTATTTTCGCCCGCACGGAACATAAAAAGTAGTGGAAGGGCATTTGAAAGCCACTTGATCCAGTGATAAATGAATGTATAATATAGAGGCTAATAGATCACCAGATGTTCTAATTGTTTATTAGGTCTATAGTAATACTCTAAACTGTTATTTATAAGTAGAGTTAGAGCCCAAATTTACTAAACAAAGGTTGAAAACAATATATATTTCGAGACAAATCAAATAATAAATTATCTTACAATAAACCGTACTGTTTTTTGTTGTAGGATAGCTCATATATCAAAGGAGAAGGAAATAAATTTAAAGTGTCAAAATCTGCTTTCGTTTAAAAAATACGCTTCACGCTTTTCCTAGCGCAGAATTATTTCTCCTACGATATTTTTCTGTCAATTTTTATTCCATTACTTCCTGGGAGTCGGCCATTTAATGGCAACCCTGTGCATCTTCGACGACGAAACGCCGGGACTGGGTGGGACGGCGACCATATTTCATTCAAAATGGCGGAAAGTCTCCCAAAATCTCGGGCGTTCCGGGACGCTAGGTCGGTTGCTCGCATCCCGGGGGCCAATGAGAGTGGAGAGGGGGTTGCATGCGATTCACACTGGACCGGTGTTGTTCCGTTCTCAGCAAAAAAAGCTAAGCAGAAATGTTTGGTTTTAAATTGTGCGAGATTCTTCCTTTGTTCGATAGCAGAGAGATCCAGTAGTGCCAGGTGGTCAGATTGTTCACCTTTTAGTATCGGGTTTCAATTCCCATTTTGCCCTTTTCGTAGGCAAAGCGAGTTCGGGGCAGGTATTCAGGGAGTTTTACCATGCTCTTCATTCTATAATTACCTCATCGTCATTCATGTCATTTAGTCGCTACCCATCACCCATGCTCAAAACTATTAATCCTCAGTAGTGGCCCAAAGATTAGGAACAGAAAGCTCTTGTTCCTTGCCTCTAACTGATTTCAAGTCAAAGCACGTAGGTGATTCTTGGCGTTTTCCAGAGAACTGTAAATATTTACCCTTGATTGTGAACTTTCTCAAGCAATGGCATCTATGCAGATCAAATTAGGCCCTGTCAAAGCGACTTCATACCTAACATCAAAGCATGATACGTTTCCTGGCAATCAGGGGCAAATGTTTCATCTGTAAATTTGATATATGAAATTTCCCGACACTGTTCTTTGTCAAACAAAATATTTTAGGGCATCCCTTACCAGCTCATGAAGTTTGTAATATTTATTCTGAGCCAACTGAATATGCAAAGATTTACATAAAAGTCGTCAATGAGGCTCATTTTTGAATTTAACATCAGGCGAGGTTCACTGCCCACAGAAGGTCTGCTGGGTTTCGGGCCCACTGGGCTCGTGGGCGGAGGGCGGACTGGCCACCGCGGGTGGGTGGGCGCCGCGCATGAGCGCGTGGGAGCAAAGTAGTTCTCCACCGGAACTTCCGGTCTTCTTCCACCGGCCGTCCCGCGCGCTTCCGGACGAAACGGCAATTTGTTTCATAACTTTTGCTCTGGCCAGCGCCGCGCATTTCACGGCCTGTGCACGGCAGGTCCTGTACGCCCGAAGTCCGTCTTGGCTCTTTATAGATCAGTGGCTCCAGTGCGTTCAAAAGAAATCTTTTCACATTTACTTTCTCGCGTAATACTACATTATTGAAAATAGTTTTTTATAATAGAATCTGTTCTTCAAAAAAAAAATTTGATAAAACCCGGAAAATTTTTCCAAAATGTGAGTACGCGTGTAAAAAGTACGCTTGTAAAGTGGGCACAGATTTAATATTCGTGAATGCTATGAATTTCCGAACACGTGAAAGTTACAAGTAACACGACACCACTAGTTTTGTTTATTTATTCTGTTGTGGTCTGGGAGTTATTTTATTTCATTTTTATTCTAAAGGATCATTTGACAAATTTGTAAAATACGAGTTGAAGAAAAAGTAAAATGACTCCAATTAATTTCCCTTGTGTAATGTTGGGATTTGAGGGTCGCTTCAGAAGTCTGGACCAAGGACGCACAGACAAATGCATATCAATTTCATTCCAATAAAAAACGAGGATTCCAGTCAAGTTTTAGAAGTGTATACTTTAAAGACGTTTAGACCTCATATGTGAGGTTCTCTTCAGCAGTTATGTAGAAAAATAATATATGATATAAAGTTATGAGGTCAAAACGTCTTTAAAATATTTACTTCTAAAACTTGACTGGAATAATAGTTTCGTATTGGAATGTTTGCTTTATCCGGTGATCTCTGAATTGATTGCATATTAATTTGTTGTGAACAACTGCCTACCACGTTCTATTATAGTTCTTTACTATTTGTAAACCATAATAACTTCCACAAAATGTTAAAAGTCAAACTGCTCGTCACATAATTCCTGCAGTACTGTGCGTAATGTGAGTCAGTACTGTGCGTAACTCTGAAATCAGCACACTATCTCTTTTTTAAACATTGTTGTAAAGTTAATTTTAAATTTTGTACAAAAATCTTGTTCTTACGAGAATTGGTCTACATTACACAAGTATGAACAACTTATTGCATTTAATTCGTAGATATAAAAAATGGAATTTAATCACTAAATATTTAATTTAGAAATTAAGTTCTAAGACGTCAGTTTGTAACATTAAATGAATCAATGAACTGTGAACACCAATTTACAAATTAATGTTTACATGACGCATTGAACAAAATAAATTAAAATTAAGACACTTATTTTTGCGATTTTAGAAGCTTTACTAATCAGTAAATAAATATATTCAACTTTATCGTTAACCTTTTGTTAAATTGTATAAATATATTATGACTGCTTCGTGTTTCTTGATGTGGTAGACTGTTTAGTAGAACAGAAAATTTCATCATATTTAAAACTCAGTACATTTCTATAGACATTTTTTAATCTCCGAGAGACTATAACAAAAGACTAAACCTATAGAAAAAATGAATTTGCTCTCAAACGTTATTTACACAAAGTTATTTTTCTACATAACCGCCAATAAGATTCAGACCCTTGTCTTATCTGTGGACGAGATCTTTTTGACGAACGTTGCCATCTGTGATGCACATTGAACTGCCTCAAAACTGCTTTGAAGCTCCCCATTGATCTGGAAGGTTTCGCGTCCTTTCATTTCTTTAATTCGAGTAAGAGATGGAAATCATTCAGCACTACGTCGGAGCTTTTTTCCAAGTGATCAATCATGTCCCATCTGCTCCAGAAGTTGTTTGGTTACGAAGGCACCGTATGGATGGAAGGATGGGCATTATCATGAATGAGGAGGTCTCCAGAAGCCAGCATTACGCTTCTTTTATTTCAAGTTTATACCGTATTCTATGACCATTCTTTGGTGAATTTTTGCTGCACTATTCTCTTCTTGAAGAGACGTAATAGTACTATCCTGATCACAGTCGGTGGGAACTTCAATTGGTCTAACCATCATCACTATCCTACAGCTCAAATAAAATTAGCGATTATTTTTTTTAAAAATATTGGCTACTCGTTCGGTTAAAGCCTTTCGGGGATTTAAGTTTGCATACATGAAATATACGTTTAAGTACATGAAACATAAGGAACGACTTCAGTCAAATGTAGTCGTTATATATTAAGGGTACTGAATCAGTTCGTAGAAAGGAATTTATGTTAATGAGAGGAAAGAGCAAGGATATTTGTGCTCTGACTTTAGATTCTAAGTATTGAATATGCTGCGTGCAAGTAAGTCTTTTGTCTAGCATCACACCCATATATTTTACTGATGGGGAATTGAGAAATCAAGGGACCGAGATGCTGCTAATTTGTAAGGTGAGAGGAAAAAGGAGAGCGGCGAAGGCAAAATATTTTTGCTTGTGATTTTTGCGGGGTTCATGTGCTAGAGTTTGATGTGAAAATTGTTGTGTCGACTACCCAGAGCGCTACGCATTTCCAGGGTGATGAAAGTCTGCCAAAAAGTGAAAACAGGAGGGGGGGGGAAATTCTGAGCTCTTAGGAACTCCTTCTTTTATTTAACAACTAGGATATAGTATTTTTTGTTATTGAAGGTCGCATTAATACGGTACCTAGGACATTAGCGAACACTATTGGAGTTAACGTTATGGTAACTGTGAAGATGAAAGGATATGGTGATGATAAGGGGTGAAAGGACGAATACAAATACAACCATGTCCGAGGCGGGACTCGAACCCGCGACCCTTCGGTCCCAGATCGCTTCGACACTACTGCCTTAATGATGTTGGCCACCGGATCGGCAGGAGGTAGTATTGTTTTCTTTAACTTGAAAGGTTCTGTTTTCAAGAAAGCTTTGAATAACATTTAGAATATAAGAAGTGCCTCATAAATTATCTTTTTTTAATTTGTTGCGTCTGCTGCGACGCAACGCGTCTCCAAGCCCTTTGGGGGGGGGGGCGTTGAGCGCTTTTATGAGTAATCCTCCGTTAACATTGTCTGTCGCGTCTCGTCGTAGTCGGTTGTCAAGAGGACCGCCAGGTAGCATTTCCGCGTACGCGCCTCCGACCGCGCGCTCCTGCGTCACTAACCAGCGGCCAGAATTAGGAAGGAATAAGGATAGGGGTAGGGTTTAGGACACTTCACAGAGGTTGGACTAGCCCTTGTGAAGCAGCCGAACTCGTTTTGTTGGAACAAATATCACATGAGATTCGACGGGAATCGAACCCGGATCTCAGTGGTGAAAGGCTTGCGACTTTGCAATGAGCCACGAGTTCAGCGAAGTTCAATTTATAAATATTATTGTGCTGGGCAATTGCTTGAGATACATCTACAAAGATTGCCATACCATTATGTTTTGCAGAGAACCTTGATGCTATAAATTTGACCAGTCAAAGTATTTGATGGATAGTGGCGTGATTTGGGTGGAAACCGGATGGCATGTTTGGAATAACTAGAGATATGACTTTCGAAGTAGCAGAGGTTATGGTCGAAAGAGATGTACTATCGATCACTGCGCATCCCCAAGTCTTTCTACTTTCCAAGCGGTTTAACGACTAGTTGGAAGTTTAAAAAAAGGCCTACGTAACATAATTTTTAAAGCAAAGTTCTGAGTATTAAACCTATTGTACGTCTTTCTTCGTGGAATGAACCTGGTCAATTGATCCCCGCGATACTTAAGTTTTGTTTCAGGATGATATGTAAATTGTTCTCTTATTTTACCAGTAACCAATAACTTGCATCTTACTGGTTTAGGAGAAATTATTATTGATTTTGTATTTGCTTTTGGTGTATTCATATTGCTCTAACTATTCAATATTAAGTGTTTTCAGTATTTCTTTCTTTAGTACATTATATCTTCCTGACTTTTAGCTGATTTACGGGATTATAGAACAGGTTCACAAATAAGAATTACTTGTTACAACAGCACATACTTTTTCACATTATTTCTAAATTTGCAAATTTTTAATAATTTTGACTACATAACGTGTTAACAAGGAATTAATCTACTATATTGTGTAGGAACCGAATTTTCCAATTTTTTGTTACGAGGATCCGTCAATAAGAGTTTTTCTGTTACAAATCTCCGCTTTTCGGCGCACGATTACGATATTTACTCTTTCCACGAAGTCATGGCGGGAAAGTTAAATAAGAGATAATGAATCGGGAGATATATTACGTGATAGCCTTACTATTTAAACCACCTTCATAATTTATAATACCTGCGTTAATGCAAATGTCGGATACTAAATCTTTCACTCTACACACTGATCTCAAAGTGACCTACTGTGTTATGAATTTGAACAATTGCCGGCAAACAAAAGTGAATAAATTTTAGTTTAATTATTAAAAATATATTCAGCTTCATTCTTGACAATAAACACGTAAAAAAGATTCTGTCATTTTATGGCATTGCTTATTGTAGGTTTTCCGTAGAGTTCCCGAAGAACCCTATTTATTTTTCTTTAAAAGAGCTTTTGAAGTCTGGTTCTTGCGAAAACACAGGATAAAGAGACGTCTCAGAAGATAATTCAACACAATTTCGTCAGATTTTAAATATTTGTTATTTTTCTTTTCTTGTTTTCTCAAACATCTGGGTTTAATGAAGACAAGTTGTCGTATGTATTAGCGTGATTACCACACTTACTCTTGGATCGTTTACTTCATCTTCCACCACGTTTGCCGTCGTCTCACATAACTCTTACTACTTCGTCGTAACAATTCGCGCTGAACACTGTACAAACACCCTCCGCCTGGAGGAGAACCGCGGCGTTAGCATCCCTTCGCAAAGGGAGGCAATGATCCGTGGGCACGCAGGATCACGCCCGAAGAACAGCGTCAACGCCCACCTCCACCCACGCACGGCGGACAAAGCACGAAGCATAACGGCCTGCATCGAAGAGGCACCCTCCGCCTTTCCCAGCGGGCACCGCCGCTGCTTCCCACACTCACCCCGAGCAACCGCCCCCGCCGCCCCCGCCGCCCCCGCCGCCCCCGCCGCCCCCGCCGCCCCCCCCCCCCGCCGCCCCCCGCCCCCCCCCCCCCCGCCGCCCCGCCGCCCCGCCGCCCCCGCGCCCCCGCGCCCCCGCCGCCCCCGACGCCCCCGACGCCCCCGACGCCCCCACCGCCGCCACCGCTACCTCGATACCCGCCCACCACCCTCACCGCCTGGCGCCGCCGGCCCGATGCTCCTTTGTTTGGATGTGCTTATCAGTTCACGCGCCAGAGAGCGCGCGCGTCGGCGGCCAACGTCTCGAGATGTATGGCTGCACCCCGCCATCCTCCCCCCTCCCTGCCTTCAACAATGGTCCCCGCCTCGTCGACGCTTAGACGAAACGCTAAGCAAATTAGACGAATATAACAATTAGCGAGGCGTCGACGTGGCGGAGGAGTTTCGCGACGTGAGGACGGATGGGGGAGGAAGGGGGAAGGGGTGGGGGAGAGAAAGAGGCGTGGCCGGGAGGCGCTGGAGTGGAACAGTGTGAATGGCAGCTACGGCGACGTCGACGTCGGAGTCGACGCAGGATGCAAGTTTCATCGTTAAAATTTACGTCTCCCGACCTGTCACAGGGAATGCTGCAATGACTTCAAACTGTATTGTCGGCGTCATAATGTGCGTGGTTGTCGTATTTGGGACTTTGCTACAAGGCGGACTAATTTTGACGGGGTACTGTGATAATGGAAAAAACTTGTAGTTCTGTTAAGTATTTAGACTATTTTAAGTCGTTTACGATAAATACGTGTTTCTTTTTTGAAAAGTATTAAATTAAATTTTTTTTAAGTAGCAATATTATCAACAAAATACAACTGATAATTTTTCAGCAGAAAATTGAAATATTATATATTTTTGAAAATAACTAATTTTTCTTAAAAAATTTTGGCCTATTGAAAAATTTGGTCAATGTAACGAACTCGTAATTTTCAGACAAATTAATCAAAACATAAACAAGGACAACCGTAGTAATTAGAGATCAGAACTTTCCGTAGAGTGATTAATCTCACTTCGTCTGTTAAATTCACATTTGTACTGCATTCGCATTTTGCAGCTTCCTCTTACTAATACGTAGAAAATTACATACTGCGAAAACTAATAGATTTTCCAATACACGCACATTATCTCTTCATTACCCATGTGACAGAAAATCATATATATCATGTTCCATCAAACACACGGATTTACACAAAGTGCCCTCCAATGATTCCAACAAATGTGACGTGGAACAGATTGAACGCAAAATAGACTACCAGTAATATTTTTGAACCTTCATCTCTTTGCCTGTCGCACATAACGAACTATCAGGCAAGTAATTATTCGAACTGCGCGTGGTTGCCGCAGTCCCTAATCACTCCAGAGATGTGCTATTCGAATTTCGGTTTTCAAGGAATTGACCATCTCTTTTGTATGCTAATGGGTTGTATCCACAGAAATGAAATGAAGAATACAATTATTTTACAAGAAATCGATTAAATTTTTTGGCAAAATATTGCCCGGGGATTCAGATTAATTAAATTTCAGATTTTACATGAGTAATCATAATATGTTTTTCTTTACTGTACACTCTTCACATTCCTCTGTGTTTTGTATGTATTTTTTGTCTACTTATTTTGAATAAACATCTGCCTATTTCTAATTATTTGTGCAAAAGAATCTTAATACTTATAAGAATATAATTGTGTAATAATATGATTTGATATAATATATACTATTTTATATAATTATATTAATTTTTTAAACGGATTCTCATTTACAGCATTTTGATAAGATGCATATATTGCGTTTGTCTTTTGCTCTCTTTCAAACGAATTATCATTTAAAAAATCTCACCTGTGACTTCATTTTCTAGAAAGGTTAGCTGACATGAAAATCATTAATAGTGTGTGATCAGCATTTCAAATTCTTATATATAGGTTAATGAAATAATAAAATTTAAAAAATTTCCAAAAAAAACGCAATAATTAATAATGAATTGACGCTAAAACAATACTTAGATTCCACAAAGTGTTATTTAGGGGAAACTTTTTTAAATTCCATTTCATTTAAATATATGATAACTGTTTTGTATATAGGTTTTTGAATGACAAAAGTATTACATTAAGTAAATAAAAAATATGTGAATACGAGAAACTGATAATTTCAAGAAGCAAGCTTACTTTAATAAAGAAATAGGATAGAGGAATTGTTTACGTGGTACAAATCATTAGCATTCCTACAACATGAGAATACGAAAGAATCCTGCACAAAAACTAAATATCCTAAAATATTTTAAAGGGAGTTCATTATAGCATCTGCGTTGCATTTATAATTGTAATGATTTTTCTTTTCGTCGCAACTTTATTGAAGCACATCTAATCCAGACTCGACAAGAATGCAAATTATGCTTGGATGACACGCATCGTGTACATCTTCAGGCACATTGCCCTTTTTCATACCTGCTACATCGTAATTCCTTACTAAGAATTATCATCCTCATTATTTACAGAAATCATTAACACCGATCATCATCTTTCTATCCACTTTCGGTAAAATGTCTACTGGAATATTTTATTCACTTTCAGCAAATGGCTATTAGAAAACCATACAAATTGAGGAGAGAAGTTACAAAAAGAGAATAATGTTGTATACAATATTCAAAATTTTCATTTTAATATATTCTGATACATTACATTAAAGTCATGCAATTTTACAATTTAAACAACATAATTTGAACTAAGTTGTCGACTGTCGTTCGCAGAAAAATGCAGAGCTCTCAAATTTTGTTGATAAGGAACAAAGAGTAAACAATTTTAAGAAATGTTTGTGATTTCACAGGTTAATATTACACTCTGAGAGCACTCGCAAAGGTAGAAGAGACGATCGGTATTTATCCGTTGGCGTAGACGCGTACAAATTGAGCAAAATATCAAACATCAGAGTAAATTTCGTTACATTTATACACTGGGACATTTTAACGGCATCATCACGAGGAAATTACGCAATTGCGTTGCGTTCACCCGGAAATGTGCCTCCAGCGGAGGAAAAATGCAGTGTTAGACGTAATCGGCAAATTGTCTTCGGCGCCTTCCTACCACTACAATTTGATAATAATGATTTTGTGAAATTAATTTTCTTCTCACAATTAGTCCTTTAATTTACATCATGTATATCAACAAAATTAGTTGTCTTTGCGCAATTTTGAGGGAAGTACGCTCATATTTCATTAAGTGTTTTGATAAAATCTTGCAATTCTTACAATTCTTGTACATAAACCGATTATTTTGTTTCACTGAATAGAAGGATCAGTTAAGATCTAATTTGTAAAAGCTTCAAACGAACGTCTTGAAAAAGTGAAGTATTTTTTTATACAAATTATAGAGAGGATTGTGCTTTTTCACAAGCTGACGCGCTCAAACGATTTATTCATCTGAAATGTTCTTACATAAAATGTTTAATTTATGAATAATATTTTACAACACCTCCCTTGAGTGATTCATGGCCAGCATGATAGCCTTAAGTGGTGCGATCCCGGGTTCATTTCGCGGGGGAGAAAAATAGAGATGAAGCTGTCCAGTACAATCGCGTAAGTTTCTATAGCTGTGCCTCGAAAACAAAAAGCCCAGGTAGACCAAGTATGCTTGACACAATGATGGGAATTCATCATGCTTGCCATATGTCTTCCTCCCCTCCAAGCGTGAATAAAAAATACAAACAAGGCCCAGGCCTGGGAACACTGCTAGTTGCCGGTAGTCGGATTAATCCCACCCCAAAATTACACACACATGAACATACATACACACTAGAACACATTCTTAATTGGTATTTACAAAATTAATATCATGTCTCATTTTATTGTAATTCGAGATTGGGGTATTATCGGAATGGTAGGTTGTTTGATAACCAATTAGTATTGTAAATATTTGTCATATTAGAAATATCGTAGAAAGAAATTTTATTTCAAATGAGGGAGAAAATTTTACGTGTTGGCAGATCTTGGTTATAGTTGATAGTTGGTTTGGTTTATTATGAGGACACATATGTGAACAGTTTTCGTTTGAATTAAAAATGTGATCACTATTAAGAGTAATGCATGCGTCATTCTAACACTTGCGCTAAAATAACTCTTACTTAATTACTTATCTAATTTTAGTATCTAAAGTTTTAATTTAGATCATCGAAGTGGATCATTTAATTTTTATTTTATTTAATATTTATTATTATATTTATATATAATTATTACAAGGAAAAATTAGAAAACTTTAAAGCATGTGGCTAGGCCAAAGGCCTTTCAGCCATTACAATACCTGCATACTACCGCGTTCTAACCTTTCGAATACTGGTTTTCACCCCTAAATGCATCCATTGCATCAAAGTTGTGGAAAGGAGACCATAAGGTACGGCTGAGGAAAAAACCTGAAGGGGAAAAACCTGCCGTCAGAAGCCGAGTTAATGCTAATGTAATAGACTTTTAAACTACTTATTTCCTGGCACTTACGTCACGTCTTCTCCTGCCACTGTTTGGCCTCAGCACCTGCAATCAAACAGCACCACAGAAGATAGTCCACACAATGGCTTCTGCACTTACAGTTTCGACACTCACTCACCTTTGCCCCTAATCTGCTTATTACTCTGAGAGTTTCATTTTATTTTATTGATAATATTGCATTATTTATTACTCATTTACTTTATTTATTATTCATCTCCATTTACTGATCATTTTACTTTATTACTTATTTTATTTTACGGATCGTTTTACAAGACACTAGTATCTTCACACGCTTCCTACCCCTGCAGCACTGGGAGACGCAATTTGCCGCACACACGTGCGTCGCAGTCTGCATCGACCTCCACGTCACAGCGCCAGGGGGCGCGAGGAGCGGCGCGGCGCGGCACAGCGCGGTGCCTGTGTGGAGGGCGCAAAAGACCGGGCTGTTTATCTCCTTGTAGTCGGTGAATGGTATCGTGTCTCCATCTTATTTGCAAATCCCGCGCCCGCGGCGCCGGGAGGCCGGCGCGAAGCCCCGCCCGGCTCTCGTGTCTTTGTCGGATCACAGTTTTTCGTGGCCGCCGCCAGAGGGATCAAAGACTCCGGCGGCGGCGGTGCCGGTGCCGGTGGCGTCTTGAGGGATACGGCTCCGTCCTTCTCGTGCGCCTACTCGCCCCCGCCCGGCCACGCCCATTGCCACCGCGACCTGCCGCTCCGTCGTGCCCGTTGCACTCGCGCCCACTCCCCTACTGCCTTTCTCCCCGAACAACCACACCCTTTTCCATCACGGCCCTTTCCATCCCACTCCAGCCCGCCGCAACCCACTTCGGTTTTCCTTATCCGTCCATTTCCATCCTGCACGAACACGCTCCACCCTGCCACAAACCCTTCTCAACCAATCTGTCGTTACCCTCACCATCTTTCCCCAGCCTGTTCCATTTCGCCGATGGCGGCATGATTTTCGACACTAGCTTTTAAGCTAGGTCGAATTCAATAGCTGTATGGAGGAGAATTCCAGCGGCCGGCTGCTCTGATCGGTAGTTTTCTGGTTCCTTCGATCAATACCAGGCGAATGCCGGAGCAGTACCCTAACAAACGGGCCACGGACCACGCGGGATCTTTCCTTCACCTTTCTTGTCCTGTCATCACTTCTTACACACATACACTTACACTAACATGCACTACACTACCACACATCCCGGGAGACCGGTCGGGGGGTTATAACTTGTCTCGGCTGGGGTGGCGCTCCGCTGATGGGAGATACCTCGTTGGGGAAAACCCCGCTAGTCGACGGTAAATCGGCGCCGAATCTTGCCATCCAGTGGGGGAAGATCACCGCTAACTACCGATAAAACCATGCACTACACTTACGAGAATAATGACATAAGTAGCTGACGTGCCTGGTATCACTAACAATCAATCAATCCATCCCGTCCCGTCCCGATCTTACTGACCCACCCCACCCTACCCGGTCCTCTCATCCCACCCGACTGTCCTTACCCCACAGTCTCGCTCCTCCATCCACCTCCGCCCAATCCCCTACACTGCCAACCCTCCCCCATCAGGCTCCCCCCCCCCCCCTTGGCCCCCCCCCCCCCCCCCTGCCAACCCTCTCCATCCTTGTTTGTCGCCTCGCCTGTTTTATACCTCGGCCCGAGTCGTGAATACACATTACCGCCGGCGGCGGCGCTGGTGTCGCGACGGCTCGAGGCGGCGGCGCGTGGCGTGGAGGCGAGGCGCGAGGCTGAGAACGAGGCGGGCGTGGATGGGGCGGGGAGCTGCATTCCTTTCCACCACCTCGGCCCCACCTCCACGACCGCCTGCATCAAAGCGGCTTCCTCTTTATTTAGCCATCCCCGCACCGCCGCCGGTTTCTTCCGAGCTACCTGAGGTCCCTCGCTCTCTTTCGTGTCATTTGCTTACTCTTCGCTTCGCGTTTTACGGACCGCCCGCTACAAGCAGTTGCGAATCGATAGCGTCTCCGCTGCGTTTAACGACCGTGTTTTCGATTGAGAAGGGGTTTTTTCATGGTGTGCTTGCTCGGTGCGGGTACTGTTTTGTTCTTTCCGGTGCGGTCGTTGAAATGCTCGTAGCGAGGTTAACAAGAGGAGTCTAAGGACGAGCTATTGATTTGGAGAGCGCCCAAGCGGGAGATATTTATGGCTGGCACGTGAGGCAGGGTGCGCCTCCTAATGTATTTTCGTTGTTTGGGGTGTTTTGTAGCCTCTAAATTCCGCACGAAGGGATTTTATCGTTAGTATACTGATACAATTAACACAAATCTAAGCCACTGAGGGTGGATGGGATTTAACTAGGATTAAGTAATAACGGTACTAACCCACTCTACGTAATATGACTGGGTGCAATAGCAGAGGTTTTATTGCACTAATTATGGAGTCAAAGAAAGTAATGCTATACGGAATGTACAGAAGGTATGCACGTTCAACAGAAAGGTCACTTAAACAATTATTTATTCTTTCCTATTATTTTCTACTTAACTGTTAAACAAACTCATTTTGTTGCGTGCGTTATCAACGGGGGTTATTTCACGCGTGAAGTTTAAAACCATAAACCTAGTTTATATAATTATAATATCTAATTAAAGAGCCTTTTAAGTAATCGTTGGAGGTAGTTTCATACATATCTTAATAATACGATTCTAGTATTTATATTTTAATTCCTCGAACCATTTTATAAAATATCATAAACTTTATCAAACAATCATAAAATTAGAAGTTACTTAATAGTGAAAGACAAATATAATATTAAAAATTTACATAACTCCTTGTATTAACTTCGAAAGACTTTCTAATTATATTTTTACATACAATTGTTTGTAATTTTGCAACAAATGGTAGTATGATTTTGTTTTAGGCAAACAAAGCTAGAGCACCCACTTCATCTTGTTATCGCGTTCCTTTATTGGCATCTCGAACAAATTTGTCCTGTGATCTCTGTAAGTTGACACAGTGACTTATCCGTTGCGGTTAGTGTCAACACAGCGATGGGAATGTACGCCCGGAGACAAGTTCTAAGAAGTGAAATATTTACATACATAACCAAGAGATCTGTGGAGAATCTGACACCATTAATGTTTAAATAGAAGAAGAAATTTGGGATATATAATTTTCAGGTTTACATGTATACATACGACAAACGAAAGACACTCAAACGAAAATATTTCAATATAAGAACATATTATATTCTTTCTTTACCTAGATTAATTCACGAACATTTTTTATTTGAGGAAATACTTTCATTATTTATACGAGTCCCTTGTTACTTGTAATTCGGTGATTACCGTAGTTCTGAACGCTTCCTGTTTTGTGCAATTTCTGAATTCTAGAATCTTCATTCTTAGTAATTTTATCCCTCCCAGCAAGTACGTAGTTTAACCAGTACATTTTAATTTGCCAGAATTGTTCATTATGCGCAATGCATACACTTATTGAGTTTTAAATAAACATAAGGATATTATTTTCCTATATTTTCGATTATCTAAGTTTATTTGAATGCGCTTTTTTATCAACCAATTAGGATAAATCGATTTGTTGTGCATTCGTCTTTGCTCATCTGTACCACATTTTATTTCCTTCCATTATTGCACTTACCGTTCCGTAGTATTCCATTTATATTAATTTCAATTGCACTGATATTGTTCTCTCTTATTCATTGTATTTACTTGATAAGGAGCTTTAAATAAATATTTTAAATTACGTTTTGAGTACAATTTGTATGTGATGGTAAGAATAGCTTTTAGCTGGCATAAATGTCAGTTCATATTCAGCTATTAAACATAGATACTCCGAATATTGTGAAACATATTCAAGGGCAAATATGCACTTCAATCACGTCTTCCCAAACAAATTAATTATTAGCAGCAACCTTCGGGCGACAAAAGTGAATTTCCATTCTCTTGTTTTGTCCCATTTTCAAAAATTATCTTCTTTTTAGAGTAACGACTTAGGCAGAAGGTTGGCAGAGACGACTTTGCTTGTCTCATCGAACCACGAAAAGCACTCAGTGCAGTGCAGGGGAAATCATCTTCTAATATACGCCAATCACAATTTCTATGACTTGCGACAGACCTTTGCTCATTCATCTTCACTGCCATAATTCATTTCCGTAGTTATTACATTTGACCCCCTCCCCCGTCATGTCTTTTTACATCATTTTTCTATACTGACAGGAGCAGTTCTTTGTGTTAAACTCTTCCAGAGTCCGAATTCTTCATTTGATAATTTGTTTATATAGGCCGAATGTAGATGAAATAACAATTTATATTGCTGTACTACCTTTGTATTACAAAAAATTTAATTATAAATACCACGTATTTAAAACACTTGACATTTTTTGTTATAAAAGAAATTTCAGCTTTTTATTTAACCAAATTTGGTAATTTGTGTTTTAGACGATATGTGGTCCGCAGATGTGTTCTCGTTTACAAATACTATGTACCAACCAGTTTTATTGTATAAACACTAAACTTTAAAAATATCTTTAAGTTAATGGAATGAACGTCTATCTGCCGTTATTTGTTGATTATGTCGTTACAATACATGGAGATGGTCTTAATGTGGCGCGAGCGTGAAAAGTGAATGAGAGTGAGTGGCATGTTTTATTAAGAGAGCAATGAGCGCACGGTTTTCGAGTGATCTTAAATGCAAAGAGTGAATTATAAAGAAAGGTTTTAGAGTGAATATTGAGGTCCATCAATTGGAATCATGTGACCCAATACAAAAAATAGTAATTATATTCATATATGATGCATTATGTTTTTAAACGGAGATACTACCTAGGTATATACCAGAAGTTAAGGATATCGTCCACTACAAGATATGTGTGCAGTTCTTGTTTAGAGTAAAACGTTCTAATTTCCTTTACAAAAACATGTTAAAGCGTGTCCGTCATTAAGAATAGTAACATGTAAAAAATAATTTGTATACATACCTAATTTCATCCGTTTTGGAGAATAAATGAACTACATGCAAGAATACTGTAAGACACGGAACAACATTGTTTGCGGGTGGTTGATTTTGTGTATAATGCATATGTAGAACTTTTCTGTCCTAAGTTTATGCACTTCTGACCTTGGGGCGATGTAATCGATATGGTTCATCTAGTTGGCTTTAATTCATACCCCTTTATTAACAATATTTTCTACAGCACATATATAAATCGGTTCAATGAAGAATTCACTTATTTAGTAAATACTTACTTAATAAATTACCCAAAATTACAATACTAACTAATTTGGTGGAGAAAATCTTCAAACACACGTAAAAAAATATAAATCGAAACATGTGCAAGACTAGAAATACCTGGTATAGATATCTAATTTTAATTACGGATCTGAGATGTTTTTCTCGCAGTCTTAAGTGGGTTAGGTGTGAAATGTGAGGCATGCAGTGACGGAATTGTCTAAAAATATATTTTAGATGCTTTTCATTGAAGTGAATTCGGAATTTATTTTGGAGTTACGGGTTTGTGTCAAACCGAGTGGCATTTGCGATGGTGCTTTGAAAATGTTCTCGAGTATTTGAAGCTTCTTGGTCTAATGGTGGTTTTCGTGGTGGATATAGCCGTTGGGAATGAGAGATTAGACGATCTATTTATGATGGTTTTCAGTCGATGTAGCCTATTTTATGTGGCGCCGTTTTAAAACTGATGTGCTTATTCCAATTGATTGACTGTTAGTGATTCTACCATAGTCATTATTCAACTACTATTGTCATTAGCCCCGTAAGTCTAGTGTTTGCTCGCGTGGTGGCGGTGGTGTTTCCCCGCTGGATGGTCAGATCTGGCGCCGATCTACCGTCGGGTAACGGGGTTTTCCTCAGCCAGGTATATCCCATCAGCGGGGCACCACCCCAGCCAGGACAAGCGTTAAGTCCCTGACCAGTTTCCCGGCATGTGTGGTAGTGTAGTACATGTTAGTGTACGAGTGTGTGTGTGTGTGTGTAAGGGGAGAGGATAGGACAAGGAAGAGGAAGGAAAGTTCGCGCACGGTCCGTGGCCCGTTTGATAGGGTACTGCCCCGACATTCGCCTGCTGTTGATCGGAGCCACCACGGAAAATTACCGATCAGAGCAGCTTGCCGCTAGAATTCTCCTCCAGACAGCGGCTGAATTCGACCTAGCTGAAAAGCTAGTGTGGAAAATCCTGCCGCCGTGGGGAGTGTCACCCGGTCAGAGGCGCTGCAGTGACATCAGCTGATGCCCTGAGCCACCTCTCCCGGCGGGTCCGTATCCATTTAATTCACGCTCCACCTCGAGAGCCAAGGGGCTGGCACGCCGCGGCGAGGCCCACGGGCGCCGCCCCCTACCTACGCGCTCTAATTCCGCGAAGCGCCACCGAGGGCGTGCTGCGGCGGCGCAGGCGGCAGCCAGCGCAGCCAGCGGCAATCCTCGCTAATGAATTTAGGCGCGCGCTCAGCAACGGCGCGCCCCCACCCGCCCCCACCCCCACGCAGAGCGCCCGCTTTGGGGGCACGCAAGCCCCCGCACGGGGATGGCGCCATCGACGTGCTATTGGTACTTACACTTCTCCTTCCTCTCTTCTTCTTCTTCATTGATTGATTGATTGATTTTTTCGTGTTTCCGGGCGCGACAACTGCTTCGGTCATTAGTCCCGTTAGTGTAGTGCATGTTTGTTCTCGGGAGATGTGGCGGGTGATCTTCCCCCGCTGGATGGCGAGATCCGGCGCCAACCTACCGTCGGCTAGTGGGGTCTCCCCCTAACCAGGACTCTCCCACCAACGGGGCACCGCCCCAGTCGCGACAAGCTCCAAGTTCCCGACCAGCCTCTCGGAATATGTGGTAGTGTAGTGCATGTTAGTGAAAGTGTATGTGTAAGGAGAGAGAATTGGACAAGGAAGAGGAAGGACGGATCGCGCGCGGTCCGTGGCCCGTTTGGTAGGGTACTCCGGCATTCGCCTGGTGTTGATCGGGGAAACAGCGGAAAACTACCATCAGAGCAGCCAGCCGCTAGAAATCTCCTCCAGACAGCGACTGAATTCGACCTAGCTGAAAAGCTAGTGTCGAAAATCCTGCCACCGTCAGGACTCGCACCTAGGACCTCCCGGTCAGAGGCGCTGCAGTGACATCAGTTGATGCACTGAGCTACCGCTGGTTCTTCTCTTCTTCTTCTTTTCTTCTTCACTATCAAGGATTAGGCTACTAGCCTGTTCCATCTTCACACCAACCATCACCGGGAGCGGTAGCTCAGTGCATCCACTTATGTCACTGCAGCGCCTCTGACTGAGAGGTCCTAGGTTCCCACTCCCCATGGCGGCAGGATTTTCATGACCAAAATAACATTCTTTATTTGCTACAAATTTTTCAAGTCATACTTTTGCTTGGCATTGATAATAAACCTTAAGTTTCGTTTGAAATAGAACAAATGATTTTCATTTGGCCAATTCCAGCTAATAAGTAGCTAGAAAATATATATTTGTTTTCAGATTCCACGCTACTCTGTATAGATGGCAGATCGGATAATCGGCTATTAGTAGGTTATAGCGATTATTTCTAACGAAATCCACCGACCCAGCTAGCAGGATATTGATTTGATTTAGATAACGGTTGAAGCATTAATTTTAATAATATAAAGGTAACCTTTTCCTGGGGCCCATGTTTAAAACATAAATTCGGAACGGGTTACTTTGAAACGCCCAATAATTTTATAAGCAGTTTGTGTGTGGGCCTTCAATATGTTTTTGCAGATCATTTCTGTTTTCTGTATAATTATTTGATAATCTGAATACATTAATGTATTGGTGCATTTATTTTGGGGGAGTAGCATTATTTCCGGATTTACTAAATTTTCCCATTGTCGTATGATATCATATATATATATATATATATATATATATATATATATATATATATTTTAAATAAATAGGTGATAATGTACACCCTTGTCTCAGTCTATCATTAATCTTCATTTCATCCGTGTTTGTTCTTCCGGTATTAATTATAATTTTTTTTATAAAGGCTTTTTATAACTTTTCTTTAATGTATTGGGTATTCTCTTTTCTTCATGATAATCCATATTATTTTTCTGTTAACTCCATCAAATGCTTTTTCGTCGTCAATAAACCATATGTGTGTCTCGAAGTTGAATTTCCTTCTTTTCCCTATTAGTTGTATTATTGTTATGTTGTCTTGGCATAATCTTCCTTTCCTGAAGCCATTTTGTTCATCTGTTAACGAGCATTCACAATTTTCTTTAGTTTTGATCCTATATTGAATTCTTGCATACAACTTATAGATTGTGTTTAGTTGGCTTATTTCTCGATAGTTCTCATATATGTTTCATTCTCCTTTTTTTACTTATATAACGTCCGCAGTTCCCATGCATTTGGTATTTCTTACGATTTTCAGCGTTCATTTATCATATGTTAGAGCATAAATTCTAGAGATTAGAGCTCTTTAATCGTTCTTCAAATTGCCTCTTCGCAGCTTAAATAGGGCTGATGAATCAACTGATGTCACTATCGTGACTGTGACCGGGACGGTGCTAGTTTCGATAGAAAGCCGCCGTCAGAACTGACGGCGGCAGTATTTTCGACACTAGCTTTTCAGCTAGGTCGAATTCAGTAGCTGTCAGGAGGAGAATTCTAGCGGCCGGCTGCTCTGAGCGGTAGATTTCCATGGTTTCTCCGATCAACACCAGACGAATGCCGGAGCAGTACACTAACAAACGGGCCAGGAACCGCGCGCGATATTTTTTTCCTCTTCCTTATTCTATCTTCACCCCTTACACACACACACTCACACACACACACACACACACACACACACTAACATGCACTACACTACAACACAAGCCGGAAGACCGGACGGGGACTTAGAACGTGTCCCGGCTGGGATGGAGCCTCACTGGTGGGAGATACTGGTTGTGGCAAAACCCCGCTCGTGACGGTAGGTCGGCCCCGGATCTTCCCATCCAATGAGGGACGATCATCACCACCTCCTGATACCGGAAACGGTAGCTCAGTGCATCAGCTGATGTCACTGCAGCGCCTCTGACCGGGAGGTCCTAGGTTACACTCCCCACGGCGGCAGGATTTTCGATACTGGCTTTTCAGCTAGGTCGAATTCACTTGCTGCTTGGAGGAGAATTCTAGCGGCTGGCTGGTCTGATCGGTACTTTCCGTGGTTTCTCCGATCAATACTAGGCGTATGCCAGAGCAGTACCCTACGAAACGGGCCACGAACCGCGCGCGAACTGTCCTTCCTCTTCCCTGTCCTATCCTCTCCCCTTACACACACACTTACACTAACATGCACTACACTACCACATTTTCCGGGAGTCCGGTCGGGAGTTTAGAGCTTGACCCAGCTGGGGCGGTGCCGCACTGGTGGGAGCGTCCTGGTTAGGGGGAAACCCCACTAGCCGACGGTAGATCGGTGCCGGATCTCGCCATCCAGCTGAGGAAGACCACCGCCATCTCCCGCAAAAAAAGCATGCAATACACTAACGAAACTAACGACCAAAGCAGTTGACGTGCCCGGAAACACGGAAAAACCAAACCAAACCAAACCACCTCCTGATGAGAAACATGCACTGCCTTACAAGATTAATAGCCTCAGTGATTGATACGCCCGGAATCAGTAATTATCTATCGATCAATCAACTCAACTTAAGATTGCAAACGGCGGTGTTTGTGGTGTAACGGTGAGAGTATCGAGAAGTAATTGACAAGTTCACGAATTTAAATACGATCGAAATTCTGGAGCTTCTAGGGCAAAAAAAATCCTTCGTATGCATGCCTCAGTAAAATAAGTAAACTTGGCTGTCCCATGTTGTAGATTTACTGCATGTAAAATATCCTCTACCCTAAAGGAAATCTCTAAGATAAATTATAATTGCCCATTTACTCGTCCGATAAATATATTATTGCACGGATAGGTGGCGAATGAAGCGTAGGAAACTTTGGTTGGTAAGACGGAAGAGTTAGTTTCACGACGTGAGCCTCGCCACGAAGAATATGACATCATTGAATTGAATACTATGTCTCCATTTCCACTCATATTCACTTTTATGTTAACTACGAAACTTATTAGTTTAAAGAATACTTCGTGCTATTCTGTCTTTTTTCTAGGACAAATATTACATCGTTTTTTAATCACTTTATAAGAACAATACATAATTTATGCAAACAGATTTACTGTCTCGCCTCCTGTACTATGCAGAAAACACAGCAACTCATAAAAACGCCGTCAATTTGATGGTGGAGTTGCTGTGAAGATGGAACCTCGAGTTCTCTTGTTTGACATTCTACGCTATTAAAAACTGTCGTTTGCTTAAAAACGGGAATAGTATATCTTTCTTTACTCAAACGAATTCTTTGATGAACACTTCTTTACTGATTAATTAAATATACACTAATTATTTTTTAAGACAAACCTTTCGAATCAAACTTTGGAAAGAATAAATGGCTTTTACAAATCGGGGTGGCGTTTTCACTTTGGGGATCACGCAAACGGCATACGGTAAGTGCTTAGGTGAAAAAATGGAGGACATTATTGAAGGGCCATTGGTTAGTACTTCTCTAATTTTGACATTCTGGGTTCCTGTAAATTGATGACTCTTGGCTTAGAATCCTCGATTCCATTTTTACTATATTCTGAAACGTCTCTTTGATAGTAAATACATCACTGTGTTTGGCTGACATGGGTTTTATGCTAGTGATGAAGGAATTTTTGACGGAAATCAACTATACATTTTTTATAATAATTTTTATAAACATGAAATTTTAAATACTGCGCGCCGAGCTTTAGCTGTCGGGAACATGCAGTCTACCCACAAGAAGTTTTTCTTGCGCAGAAGGATGAATGTCACAGATGATTCATATTAATTAATTCGTTTTTGTTTCATAGATTTCCTTGATTTTTATATTCTACATTATTAAAATTGCTTAAATTCCTCAATGTTTTGTCTTCCTATATTCTCACGTGATGTTTATCCTTTGATGTTTGCTCCGTGAATTATTAGTTCAAATACATACTTTACGGTAATGAATAATTTTTTGTGTCATGATTTTTCGAAAAAATCTTAGAAATATTGCTTAGTTTCTAAAACGGACGCGGACCTATGTGAGACAAAAATGACTATAGAAAGCCATACAAAATTATCCATTGATGAAGGCTCGGTCATTTATCATTGTTCTGATTTTTTCTGGTTTTAAAAAAACTTACTCAATTTCAATCGTTACTTATCGTGTCATATCAATGCGTTTACAGCTTAAGAAAAAGTATGAACGTATTTGCAAATTATTGATTTAATTTAATTATTATTATTTCATATTATGATTAATAATTGGTTGATTTTACATTTAGATTATGAATTATTTAAATTATTGATTTACCTTAAACGGCTGCATGTGTATATAACTAAGTACATCCATCTATATTGCATATTAAGATTTTACCAACTAAGAGAGACGTTTTGCGCAACTTGCCACGTGCCAGAGAGCCATGTCGGAGGGCACGTGGCGAGGCTTGGATGGGGGAACGTAGGGCCGCGGAATGGGACGCGGGAGATTAGTTGGGGGCGGGGCCGAGTGGGAAGAGGAATGACTTATTAAGTGGTGGGTGGAGCGGTCGAGAATGGAGGCTGGCTGCGCGACGTCGAGGCACGGGGAGCAGACAAGGGCACAGGGAAGCCACTTGCAAGGCCTGCTGCCGCTTTTCATGTACCTGGTTCACTTCCAAATAGGTGCGTCTCAGGGGGAATGCGATGTTGCTGTTCTCAGTCTCTAATTAGAATAACCGACGTGTGCCTTTATTTCGATAATGATAATAGAAATAATAATAATAATAATAATAATAATATATTATTAAATAATGTATATATATTATTATTATAATAATATTAATTATTGTTAAAAGTAATGTACTACGGAAATCATGCTTCGATAGAATTATCTGTTTAACTCCTCAAATATGTACCAGAAAGCTGTGAGAAGTGAATGATGATGCTCTCTCTCTCTCTCTCCCTCTCTCTCTCTCTTATAGCTTCAGGTAGACAGACGCACAAAATGTATTTTAAGTAGTAATAAATTACGTAATTTCTGTAAATAAGAGTTAATTTGTACGTCTCAAATGCATAAGTAACTATAATGCTAGAAACATACAATGACCCGGCAATACTATGTTGACATTAGTCGACCAGTTACATCTTCTGCATAGTTTGTACATTTTTCATCATCAAAACGCCTGCCTTACAAAACACCCATTACAACCAAAAACAAAATATTTCAACTTTCTGTGAATTTAGAAACATAACAATCCTACAATGATTAATTTCCGTCTCGCAAGTACTATGCAGGTTGTGGAGGGTTACCCGACGCAAAGGCAACGCAGCGGCGAAGCGGAGTGAAATGCATGTGTCCTGAAGAATTCGTTCAGTTTTAACTATTAAAAATAATCCGAAACGAAAAATATTTATAAATCTGACACGGAAAATAATCAAAATCAGAAACCATATATTGAACATTTCTATTAATTTATATACCTAACGATCAAGCTGGAATAATTTCTGCCTCGGAAGTGCGGTGCAAATTGCGGAAGGCTAAAGGTGTCGTGGCGGTGACGCTAGGGCGAAGAAGCTAAGTAAGTTGAATGGTTTGTAAATCAGACAGAGAAATAATCAAAATCAGAAACCATATATTGAACATTTCTATTAATTTATATACCTAACGATCAAGCTGGAATAATTTCTGCCTCGGAAGTGCGGTGCAAATTGCGGAAGGCTAAAGGTGTCGTGGCGGTGACGCTACGGCGAAGAAGCTAAGTAAGTTGAATGGTTTGTAAATCAGACAGAGAAATAATCAAAATCAGAAACCATATATTGAACATTTCTATTAATTTACATACCTAACGATCAAGCTGGAATAATTTCTGCCTCGGAAGTGCGGTGCAAATTGCGGAAGGCTAAAGGTGTCGTGGCGGTGACGCTAGGGCGAAGAAGCTAAGTAAGTTGAATGGTTTGTAAATCAGACAGAGAAATAATCAAAATCAGAAACCATATATTGAACATTTCTATTAATTTATATACCTAACGATCAAGCTGGAATAAGTTCTGCCTCGAAGTGCGGTGCAAATTGCGGAAGGCTAAAGGTGTCGTGGCGGTGACGCTAGGGCGAAGAAGCTAAGTAAGTTGAATGGTTTGTAAATCAGACAGAGAAATAATCAAAATCAGAAACCATATATTGAACATTTCTATTAATTTATATACCTAACGATAAAGTTGGAATAATTTCTGTCTCGGAAGTGCGGTGCAAATTGCGGAGGGCTAAAGGTGTCGTGGCGGTGACGCTAGGGCGAAGAAGCTAAGTAAGTTAATGGTTTGTAAATCAGACAGAGAAATAATCAAAATCAGAAACCATATATTGAACATTTCTATTAATTTATATACCTAACGATAAAGTTGGAGTAATTTCTGCCTCGGAAGTGCGGGGCAAATTGCGGAAGGCTAAAGGTGTCGTGGCGGTGACGCTAGGGCGAAGAAGCTGAATAAGTTGAATGGTTTTATCTAAATATATGTTCTGAAACGTTTGTTCTATTTTCACTATAAAAATAAGTCGAAATGAAAAATAATCATTATCAGAAACGAAAAATATTCATAATCGAAATCGAAATATTGAACATTTTTATTAATATATAGACGTAACAATAACGCTGGAATAATTTCTGCCTCGCAAGCGTGGTGCAGATTCTGGAGGGCTAAAGGTTGGAGTGGCGGTGAAGCGGGGTGAAGTGCCTGAGTAAGTTCCATAGTGTTATCTAAATATATATCCTGAAAAGATTGTTTTATTTTCACTATAAAAATTAATTCGAAATGAAAAATAATTATTACCAGACCCGAAAAATAATCATAATCAAAATCAAAATATTGAACATTTCTATTACTTTATAGACGTAACAATAACGCGGGAATAATTTCTGCCTCGCAAGCGCGGTGCAGATTGCGGAGGGCTAAAGGCGGCGTGGCTGGGGCGAAGTGGCTGAGTAAGTGCGGGAGGGGGGGGCGCGAGCTCTCTCGGGCACCCGAGGAAGACGCAATTGCAACGAGAGCGCGTGAAACGCCGCCTCCCCTCCGCCTCCGCCTCCGCCTCCGCCTCCGCCTCCGCCTCCGCCTCCGCCTCCGCCTCCGCCTCCGCCTCCGCCTCCGCCTCCGCCTCCGCCTCCGCCTCCGCCTTCGCCACCTACACTGGCAGACGCACGCCCGCCGCGCCGCCGCCGCCCTCGTGCTTGCTACTGCAGCCCCCCTTGCCCACCCTACCTCCTCTCCCGACACACCGCCCCTACTCACCGAGTTACCTTGCAGCCAGATTTGCCGCTGTATCTGCAGCGACTCTGACCGGGTGGTTTGAGGGTTTGGAAGCCGATAGGTGCGGAATTTCAGTACTAGCTAGATGGCTGGTTCGAGTTCAAATAATGTCTGGAGGAGAATTCGAGCGGCCGGCTGCTCAGATCGGTACTTTTCCGTTGTTCGGTGATCAGTACTACGCAATTGACGAAACAGTACTCTAACAAACGGGCAGGGACCGAGCGCGATCTTCCCTTCACTTCACTCTCTCAGACCGGAAGTCCAGTCAGACGCTTAGAGCCCTTTCCGGTTTGTGTGGAATATCTGGAGTTGAATATCCCTTGCAAGCTGCCATGCAGGTCAGCGCCGGATCTCATCCTCCAGTTGGAGAGGAACATCACCACTTCTATTGTTATTAACTAGATCACAAAACTTATGACTGTGTCAATTAACCTGCCCAAATACATCACTCAATTATTGTATCGCCCCAGCAAGCCGTCGCCCTCTTACTGTTTCCATTGACGTTCTCTCGTCGTCAAACTCCTTCTCCAGCCGTGTACTTACCGCCTTTTCCAGAATTATCTTAACCACTCGTAGTCTCACCTATTCAGCCTTCCCTCAACCGCCCACTTACAGCCATTTCCGGGCCCACTCTACCGCCCCTCTCCACCGACACTTCCGCCCCTTCAACTCCTTCGCCTTCGTGTCTTTCCTGCCCCTTTCCGGCTCCTTGGGGCGTTTCCACCGTCGACTCCTGGACCCCTTCTCTCAGCGCCGCTTTCTCTGTCAACAACATTGCCACCACAGCCTTCACGCTTCACCGCCCTCTCTCTCTCTCTTATCGCTCCCTCTGGCCAACTTCTTCTCTTCCTCCTTCTGCTTCCCCATCATTCCCATCCGTACCTCCCCCCCCTCCGCATCCTGTCTCCTGTGCTAATTTCCACACCCCCCCAACAACTTCCCCCCTTTTTTTGTTCCATTTGCTGAGTCCCCTTTCTTCCGCCTCCCTCCTCTGCTACCTTCACTGCCTCTTCGGTAACTAACGGTCTTTCCTTCTTCCTTCTCCTTTGCTCCAACTCCTCCGCCACCTCTCGAGGCTCCACATCAGTTCTTTTAAGCTTCTCTTTAATCGTCGCCTCCCCACCTGACAGCCCTCTGCCTCTGACTGCCGTGCTCACCACTCTCCCACCACATCATTTCCCTTTCCTTGATCTCCACCACTATGACTCCATCTTTCGTTAAATTCTCCATCCTTTCACTTACACTACCATCATCTTTACTATTCTCTTCACCATCTCTTCTACCCATTCACCATATCTACTTCAATCAAACATTGCTGCTGTCGTAAACTATCACGGTCCTGACACACTGCTTCTGTCTCTCAGGTCGTCTGTCACCTGGGCTGTATCCAATTCCACCCCTTCCTTGGCTCCGACCGTATTCTCCTTCTGCATTTCCCTGTTCGATGCCGACGAAACACTTGTCTACTCCAGAACCTTCAATGTCTCCTACTCTCATGCTTGTCAATGAGTTTTTATTCCAGGCGTTTAAACAACATATGCCGTTAGTCCTGTGAAGGTAGCGAATATTGTTTGGCGGGATGTGGCGATATTCCTTTTTGCTGGAACTTTGCTCCGACGCTGACATACATATAGCTTGCAGAACTTTCCCTCTTCAATAATCTTGTTCAATGGACTCGCTGATTGAGGCGAGGCAAATTCCAATTCTGTGTGAGTATGTGTATGGAGAGAGGAAGATAGATGAGGAAGGAGACGGTCAACGGTTTTTGTTATCACTCCGGCATTCACCTGGTATTGATCCGAGAACTATCAAAAAATTACCAATGAGAGCGACCACCTTACATATTTCCCTTTGATTTCAGTCTACTCAGCTATGTAGCAATTGTCGAAATTCCACCAGCTGGAATTCGAACACTAGGACTTTCGCGGTCAAAGATGCCGTTGACGTATTACATTCAGTCTGATTTGTATCTTCTTCACTTCTGCTAATATTTCCATCTCCAACTCGTCCGTCCGTACAGCCACCTTCTCGGCCGCTTCCGCCTGTCCTCCTCTTATCCCAACAGCTCAGTCTCAACTACAACCACCGCAGCCGCCGCCACCTCCTCCGCATCTACCTCCTCCTCCAACCGTTTCCTTTGCCTCCGCCGCCGCCGTCGTCGGCGGCGGCGCTTCCAGAACTTGCCGGCGTAATATGCTCTGGTTATTTGGGAATTAAACTCGGCGTGTTTGAAGCTGCGGTCGTCTCGAGCGCCGCAGTCGACGCTCAGGGCGCACGGGCGCTGAAGACGCAGGGCGTCGCGACGGTCTCGCGCCTCCCCTCCCCCACCCCTCCCCTCCCCTCCGCCCACTCACGCCCCGCCTCAACCGCTGCGCCGTCTCCGGGCCACGGTCTGGCTTCCCTGTCGCTAATCTGCGTAGAGTGCGTTGCCGTTTGGAAAGCTGGAGATCCAGATGCTTCCTCTTCTTTTGCTTCTTCTCTATCGTCTTCTAGTTCTTATATTCTACTTTTTATTTTACTTCTGTTGTTTGTTTACTTCTTCTTAAACTTCTTTTATTTCAATATTTTTACTTCTACTAATCCTACTTTTTTTTCTTGTTATTTGTTTTATTTTGTACGTGCATGCCGAGTGGTTTGCAAGTCACCTACGGTAGACCTTTCCGATTGAATCGCGCTTCCCCTCCCCCCCCACCCTCCCCTCCCTCCTCCCACTCATGCCCCGCCTCAGTCGCTGCGTCACCTCCCGGCCACGGTCGTCGTGTGTGTTGCTGTTTGGAAGACCAGATCAGATGCTTCCACTTCTTTATTTCTTCTGAATCGTCTTCTATTTATTAAATTCAACTTTGTATTTTACTCCTACTTCTACTTGTTTGTTTACTCTGGCACTCCAGCTGAATGGAACTCTCCAAATAAACCTGCGTTAAAACAACGAGAATTACATAAATGCGCGGAATCAGTGTATTGTCGTTTGGGAGACAGGCGTTCACGATCAGATACGTCTTCTGAAATGGTACTTTTTTACCCCTACTTCTTCTACTTCTTTGTTTACTTCTTCTATTCTAACTTCTTCTTCTCGTCTACTGCCTAATGTATTGATTTCTTCTATGGTTCCTATTTCTATTTCTTGTTGTTTCCTTCTTCTATATGTGTTCCTATATTTACCTACCCTGAACCACCCTTCAAAGAATGGCACTCTTCAAAGAAATTTAGGTTAGGCCTAAGAGAGTTGTGGATTTGCGCAGAACCAATTCCTTGCCGTTTGCGTGACCAACAATCAAATTCTGATGCATTTACTTCCATTTTATCTAGTCTACTTCTACTTTTTCTTATTCTTCCAATTTTTCAATTGTATTTCTACTTCCACCCCTGCATTTTTCTTCTTCCTCTGTACGCGTCTGCCTTGTGAAAGTGATTCCGAATACTCCCCATAGACTTTTCCCTCGATGAAAATTGTTTGTAGAAAACTGAGTCAGCTTAAAAAGAGTTTAATTCGGTCACGTCCGACATGGAGAAAGACTCTACAAGTCACGGAAAACGACACATGGAAGAAAATGTGTATCAGGGCTCTTCACTACGAATCTATACTTCGTCGACGATGTTTCCCAGACTACATTACGTTGTCTATGCTACTTAAATACTAGAATATGAGAAAGTAAAATGTAAAATTTAATTCATTAACCAGATAAAGATGAAAAGAAAGTCTTTCAGAAATTTCAAAAAAAGAAAAAAACCGTACTAGTAAATCTTCCTGGCATTACTGGAAGATTTACCAGTAAGATTTACTAGTAAATCTTACTGGTAAATCTTCTTGGCAAAACTCGAGTAGATAAATAAGTAAAGAAGCGGATTAGAAGTATTTCATTTTCTCTTGTTCCACAAGAAATTGCTTAATAAAAGCCGTTTTCGCTCTATGATAGCTGCTATTAGAATTTCTAGAAAATTTAGACGATTGAGCAACAACTGAAAGAAAACTTATCTGTATACCTTCATCTAGTCACGTAACTTTGGAATCTTGGCTAATGAGGAATTAACGAGGTGCATCATTTCAACTATTACTTGTGTATCACAAACCGTAGGTATCCAAATATTAAATACCACATGAAACAAATATGCATGTAACAAATATGTTCTTTCATGCGTTGTAACATAACTTGCGTTAATGTGGGTGGAGCTAGTGGTGAACTGATAAAGAGAGTTATTTTGTAAAATTCCTGTGTTTTGCCAGTCCAAAACCCACGAGAAAGGTCGTATTGATGACAGCACGATCAATAATTTCTGCATATTACCAATGTATTATAAAATTAATGGGTAAATTAGGGCATTCCATTGATACACATTGCAATGTAACAGTGATTGTGAACTCATTGAATTTAATTTACTTTCGTTGCACGGGTTAATATGATTTTGTGAATGCCCTAAAAATTACAGATTACTTTGACACTCTGGAAAAATATTTTCTCAAAACAAAGAAATGACTGGAGCAGGCATGCTCAAAGCTTCTTGTTTCAGGTTCGCATTTTATCTGGCCTTGCGTAATCTCCAGTTAATTTACCGATCTGAATCAATCAGTTTATGCTGGCAAGTTTGATCTAGTCATTTGTTCATTTGGAGACGTTATAACACACAGCTATGTAACTTCACTTTATGGTGCCTTCGCAGTTTTTAGGAAAATCAGTTCAAACTCAGAGAGAAGAAGTCTTCAAGAAATCTCATTTTCGACAAAAACAGTATGTGTGATTACGCTAAGTTTTTCTGAGCGTCCTCTCTGAACAGTTTTGAAATTTGTATTTTCCGTTTGGGATAGTCGCAAAGAGCTGGTCTTTTGGCCGTGTTCCACGTCCGTATTTTCGATCAAAAGACTCTTTGAAGTAGAGATAGGCAAATAACCTATTCATCAATAACAGTTATCGAAACTTAATTAATTAATTGTTTAATGTTTTGCATTGTAGTTCCTGTTCGCCATTTCATACCATATATTGCTTATGTTTGCGTGTATGTTCGAACGATATTTTTGTTAACTTTTCAATGGTAACAAAGTGCATAATACTTGAGTTAAATTCTCTTGGTTTTGATGTGATAACTTGTTTTGGTTTCGATATTGCGTGGTTTTTAGTTTCGTAAATAATATTGTCCCCACAATACCTTTTTTCTCCACGACCAACAAATCTCATGGGTAATGAAATCACACTAGTAGACGCCTTTTTCATTTCACGACTAAATATCCATTAGTCGTCCTGTTTTTTCACTGCCGCTATATTCAAATGTAACGTTGTATATGTCCCGAAACCCTGTACTATTGAGTCACATAAATGGTATCGAAAGTTTTCATGCTTTGCCTGTTTTTGCCGCTGTGCACATTTTTATCACTTTTACAAGCACTTAGGACTGCTTTGAAACGAATGAATTTACGTAGTAATAAAAAAAATATATTTTCTGTGCTTAATGCAAATAAAAGTTTCTTCAGTGCAGGTTATAATTGCATCTATGTACTGCTCATATCACTGTCGAATCATACAGGCTCACACACAATGACCCTCTCCCACCGAGAACTGAAAATAAATATTTGAATGTATCAAACGAATTTAATTTATCCATTCAGAAGTCGGTGAAATGTTCGCTTGGCTTTCAAAAATATGAAATAGGCTTTTTGCGTAAATTAAATCTCTCGTCAAATAGTGCAGGTTAAAAATTAACTGAAGTCATGAAATTATCCAGTACTGTCATATTCGTGCGGACCGTTGTAAATGATTCACCTCAGGCTATGATTCTATTGCAGTGTTTAGAAATATTTCTTATCGTTATTTACACACCTTTACTTATTTAATGCCTAACAGTTGCATAAAATAATGTGTTTTTTTTAAATAATTATTATTACGTATATTATAACGATTATTATACGGATAATATTGATGTTTTAACCATAGTTTTGTATTTGTATGAGATTACCAGAAACAAGCAAGAAGACCAGAAAATGTTGAGTTGTATTTTATTGATTTTGAAGGTTTTGATAATCATTGATTATAATTGTACTGGATGGAGTATTTTAAGTTTTTTAATTAAAAAAATTGAAATATTAAATTTTCCAGTTTCTGTTTTAAAGAAATTGGTGATACCTCTAGGGTTTTCTTTCTTTTAAATTTTTCCCCCAAGGGTTTTTATAATCATTCCTTTTTCGACCCCTGCAGAAAATTTCCGTGACAATCGGTTTCAAATATACCGGTTAAACTACAAATTCTTTCCGAAATAATACAAAAAGGGTTTTTTTCCCAATGACCCCTTTCGGGAAAATAAAAGAAAATCTCGGTAATACGGGTCAGGACTCCCAACCCCAGAATACTAGAAAAGAGATGACGTCGTGTTTTTTTGGTGTAAAATTTTAAAATTATGTTATTTTTGAAAATTGATTAGGGCTTAAGCCCTTTTTTTATTATTTAAAAAACTTTTTTTTAGGTGGGGGAAAAAGAAAAAAACCCACTTTTTTTGTCTCCACTAACTGGTCATTAAACCCTAACTCTGAAAATTACCGATGAATAAATCAAGCAAAAACCTTTTTTCCCCTTACATAAAAGAATAAAGAAAGAACTAGGTGGGAAGAAGTGCGCGGGAATTGCAGGAAAGGAGGTAGGACAATGGCCAAGCAGTGGCGCTCTGGTGGGGGTGGGGGAGTCACGTGTTGCCGGACCGCCCTCCGTCCGACGTTTAATCCGGTGGCCTATAGAGTTTTCTGGGGGAATGGGTGAAAAAATAATTTTCAAACAAAATTGAATTTTCGTAACAAGAAAATGTTTTTTTTTAAAACTTTGACGTAATCAATTTTTTAAAAAGAGCTATATTACGAAGAAGGTTAAAAGCAAAGCAAAAAAAATTTATAATGGGGTTGATACCTATTTCTAAGAGTATTATATATTTATAAAAGAATCCAAGCTAATTTTGGAAATAAATTTAATAATAAATTATTGTAGTAAACAAAACCTCTGAAGTAAAATGAATGGATCAATATGTAGTCTGCAAATTAATAACTAATTTTTTGCCCTACTTGTGAGTGTGTGGGGATAAGCTCTCCGATCAGGGAATTTTTATTATAGGGAGTGAATGGATTTCCCTTTAAAAAAGGTTAAAAACCAAGTTGTGTTTCTTTTATTATAGCATTCGTCGTTTCTAGTTGTTTTGGGTGGTAACTATAATTTGTATTTAAAAAAACCCTGCATAATGGGGACCCGACCCAGTGTATATTCTTTGGCCCAAAAGATTCCCTTTTTAACATTCAACGTATTCGAATAGTGGAAACCATACGTACAGAACCTTCACGTATAGAGAACCGGGGCAATTATGGACGGTGTCTGGCAATGGGCAATGGCAGATCAGTTTAAAACTATATCAATAGGTTTTATGCGCCCCCCCGGGTCCCTGGTCATTGTCGTCTGCTTTGCATTCAGCCCGATATTTTTAATTTATGAACCCTTATTAAAAATATCGCCCTTTTGTCCCTTGTGACAAATTATTAAAATTAAACAATAAATAAAATATGGGGATGAAAATTGGTTTTTTTTTTATTTTCATTTGTCAAGTATCAAAGCCCATTCATTTATTTCATTTAAGTAACTTTTAGGGGGGTCCAAGAAAATTATAAAATTTAATTTTTTGCGTAATTGGGTTTATTTATGAAATATAGATTAATACTTTTTGTTGTTGCATATATAATTAAGGATGAATCTCACAGAGTTTAAATAAATAAATAAATTTCATAGTTTGTTGATCTTCGTTTAGCGTGTTTGGGGGTATATGGGACCGCCGTTTTCTTTTGTTTAAAAACTGTCATACCGCTGGAAGCGGGGGAAAAAAATTTTTTAAAACGCCCCAACCCGGGGATATTGGAATATTTTAAAAAAGAAACCGCCACCTTGAAAAGGCGGGCCGGAGGTCGGATGAAAGAAAAGTTCTTCTGGGTAGAGCTGAACTGGGGGACTATGGAAAACTACGGGAAAGTGACATTGGGGTTTGATTTGAATTTTTCAGGAAACCTTCAAAGCCCAAAAGATATTATTCTGTTATAAATTGTTTTAAAATAATTTTAGAAAAAATAAAAATGTTAATTTTAAGGGAAGAATTGGGGAAGAAATTTTTGAATAGTTTTGAGAAATTTAATCCATTCTTTCCTTTTTTTTTTTTTCCCGCTTTTTTTTAAATATTTTTGAATTTGGTGAAAAAAAGGGTGATCTGGTTCTTTTCCTCTAAATCAGGGGTATTAACTTTCAAAAATAAAAAAAATTCTTTAAGTATTAAATCGAAAGGGAAAAAGGCATTTTAGGAAAAACGGCGTTCTCAACCGGGAAGACCTGGGGGAAAAGCTCGGTAAAAAGGGTGAAGGAACCCCGGGGCCCTCTCCCGGGCCGAAAACAGGAGGTCTTCCCAAATAAAATTTTTTTAAGGATAGGGATTCAGTTTAAAAAAAGCTCATTCTGTATCTATCACTGAGAAAGGGATAAAGATTTCCAGCAAAGATGAAAAGAAAAAAGTACATTTGTTTCACTTTTATGAGAACAAACAATCTTTTTTTTTCAAAAGGTTTAAAGATAAAAATTTTTAAATGGGTTTTAAAGGTTTTGTAAATATAATTAAAAAGTTTTCTGGTTTTAAAGGTTTCCCGTTGTAAAAAAAATTTTAAAAAAAGTAAAATTTTTTGTTTTTTAATGTGTTTTTTCAAATTTTTTAAGTTTTTTTAAATTTTTTCAATTTCAAAAGTGTAAAAAAACATTTTTTAATGAAATGGAAATTTTTGAATTGTTTTTTTCAGCAAAGATTCTGTTTTGTTTTTTTTTAGGGCCATTATGTATTTTAAAAGCAAATATTTTAGAATATATTCAAATTTTAAAAAAGGATTTCACCCTTTGTTTTAATTTTGCATCAACCCATAAACGATTTTCCCCGCCCCGCCCCTAATTTTTTTATTTATTGTCCAATGGGACTCTATCTGAGCTAGCGACCATCAGGGTTTTCCTTCCCCCCCAAGACGTCTCAGGTCGGTGCGGCCTTTGGCTTTCCCCACGACCGGGGCCCCCTTGGCCCAAAGCGGGCCGTTTGGATGAAAAAAAACGTTTTGGGGTTTAAAGGGGAAAAATTTGGTTAACAAAAATTATATACAATTGAATCAAGTTAAAAAAACGCCATTGCAGATAAAAATGTGTTGAGAAAAAGTGATTTATTTAATTTTTTCAAAGGATATTTATTATAGGGTTTATTTTTTCAAATTTTTCTGATTTTGAAAATTTTTTTGTGAGAGGTGTAGGGGTTTGGGAAAAAGTTGATTGTTTCTAGGAGAAAAATTCAAATGGCAAAAAATAAAAGTGGCTGGGAATTTCCACCGTGGAAGGAATTTTGGGAAAAATCAGATAGCGATAGGAAAGGGGGAAAAACCCCGGACGATGATCGGAGAGACGGATTAAACTAGGAACGGCGGAGAAACGGGGACTCAAGAACCCCCAAATCCCACGGATCAGGATGAAGAACGAAACCTCGAGGGGCTTTAATGAAAAACTTTAAATGGTAAATTTTGGCCAATTGGGTTGAGGTTAGTCATGCGGATAAAAAAAAGGGAAACCTAAAATTGGGGTTATTTTGAAACTAAATTAGAATAACCCCAATAAATTTTTGGAAACCCAAATTAGAAAAAAATAACTCGGCAATAAAGATTGGGAAACTAAATAGGAGAAAGGTTTTTTTTGGAAACTAAACTAGAAGCAGGCTACTTTAAAAAAATTGGGAAAAAAACTCCAAAATATTAAACAAAATTCAGAATTCGACAAAAATTAAAAAAAAAAAGGTTTAGAAAAAAAATTTAAAAAGCACAGTTTTCTAATTACGGAGCAGGGGAAGGGTCAATTTAGCGGGGAAACAAATTAACAAAAAGGAGAACGGGAGAAAAAAAGGGAGCGGGGACTTAATTAGAAGAAAAGTGGATCAAGTAACGAAAGAATTTAAAAAGGGACAAAAAAATGATCATAACCCCCTTACCCACGGGAAAATAAGGAACAAATAAAAAATTCCCAAAAATTGTTACTGAAAAAGTTGGGTTCAAGCAAAAATTGTAGTGGAAAAAGGGCTCTTTCTAAACAGGATGGCGTTCTACAACATCAAATTAATGCATAAAGAATGAAGTAGTAGAACTAAAAAATCAATTAAATTTACAAGTGGGGGAAGTGTTCACCCCCACGTGCATTACCGTGTACCCAAATTTTCAGTGGGGGAGATGAAAATTTTTTTTAAAGAGGAATAATTTTTTTTCTTTAAATTGTTTTCCCGGACAGTGAAAACTCGAATCGTTTATCAGTTTTTAGGGTAATCCCGAATCTGGGAATAGTTTGGGTTTTTCCCAAAAAATTGAACTAAAAGAAAATTTTAGGATATTAAAAACAAACTAAAATCAAAAAGTTAACGAAATTATGGATGGAAGAAGGTTTTCCCATGCGGGAAAAAACGGAAAAATTAGCTTGTTTAAAATTATGCCGACGATCCCGGGATGAAAAAATTTCTGTTTTACGTCTTTTTCCCTTCCTCGACAAAAATTTTTTTAAATTCCCCAAATTCCACTGAAAAAAAAAACAGCTTAGTTTTGTTACTTTTGTAAAATAAAAGGGTTACAAAACGGGGCAAATGCTAATGGTGGGGTAAATGGTAAGTAAGACACAACAAAAAAAAATAAAAAAACAGGAGAAACTTACAAAAAAACATTACCAAGAAAAAAAAACATCTAAAAAAGACGGGACCCTCTAGGGATGAAATAAAAAAATTTATTGATGGGGGGTTTCCCAACCCCGAAAACAGGAAAGTACATCCGGACATGGTCAAAAATTGAAAGGTTTGTTTCGCCGCCACCCCGCCAAAACCTAGAACAATCTAGGGGGAAGAGATGGGGAACCCCAAAAATTGTTAGGGGCAGAGAAACGATAACCCCAATGCTATCAGAAAAACATTAACTGGTTTTCGGAATAAAAGGTTTTTTTGCAAAAAAAAGAACCCAGTAAAAGATTTTCAATTCAAATAAAATTAGAAAAACACCATTAGTTTCCCAATTTCTTTCCCCAAAAAAAACTAGGAAAAGATGGAAAAACTCATTGCTACCATGGTCAAGATGATATCATCATGAAGCCCAAAACCTTTCAAACCAATGCCGAGAAAGAGAATGGGAAATGGTTTGGGTTTTTAGATGAAGGGGATTGAATCAAGTTTTTTACGGGGAGACAGTTGCAGTAGGGGGTTTTAATCAATTATCGCATCAAGTGGTTGGGGATTAAACCCGATTTCACTGCATCATTGGAAAGGAACCCCCTGAATTAAAAAGGTTTTATTCCCAGGAATTTTATTCTTAAAAAATGCCATTTGGACTCAGAACAGTCTTTGCTCTTGACAATGTCTAACAATATCATTGGCAGAGATGTCAGTTTTTTTATCTATTTTGATGACGTGTTGTGTATTCAAGACTTTGAAGAAACATGACTAAGCTAAAATTTTTGTTGAAACGTCTTAAAAATAATTTAAACTGAATTTGGAAAATAATTTCCCAAACAATTTTTCCGGGGTTATGATGGAAAAAAAACCCAAAATGATATGGAAAGAGGGAAAGAGATAGTAAAATAAAAAACGAAACAATTTAAAAAAATTTGTTGGGTTGCTAAATTATTAGATTTTTTTCCCTTTCCCATGCTTTTAAATATTTCTTCCGTTGCTAAACCCTAGATGAAAGGGGGAAAAAACGAGTAAATTTCCCAGTTTCGACCATTTAAAAAATGAAAAAAAGGGAAATGATAAAACAAACAGATAAAGTAACCCGACAAAATCATGTTAAAGGAAAAATAAAAAACAAGAGGGAAGAAAAAGAAGAAGGGATGAGGAAGAAAAAAAGGGTGGGGGAAAAGGGGGAAGAGAAAAGATTGCTCATTCTGAATCAAAAAAAAAAGAAGGCATAAATTTTAGTGAAAGATTTTGGCATTAAATCTCCAAAAAATCTTTTTCGAAAAAAGGGGTTTATTCCCCCTTTTTCTTTGATTCCGAAAATGTCACCCGCCCAAAGGAACGAGGAAAAAAATATTTTGAACGGGGGGCCCAACGCGGATGGATATTGGAATGAAAATTAAATTTTAAAAAGAGGACCGCCACCTTGCCCAAAGGGCAAGGCCCGGAGGTCGGATGAAAAAAATTCTTTCTGAAGGTAGAATGAACTGGGCGGACGTAGGGAAAAACGGTAGCCAGGAAGTGACATTGGGGGTTTCGTTTCAATTTTTTTAAAAACTCTAGAGAAGAAAGTTTTTTTTTAAAATTTAAAACATAATCAAAGAAGATAATGAAATGTATGTTTTTAAAGGGAAAATTTGGGGAGAAATTTTGAATGATGGCAAAATTAAATACCATTCATTTCTTTTTCCATTTTTTTTCTCCACATGTTTTTCGTATTTTAAATACTCTTTTGGTTGGTGTCATATGGGGGGTGATCTCGGGATTCATTTCCCTGAATATCAGTTGGCAACGAATCGAAAAAAAAGAAAAATTTTTGGTTTTCAACATATAAATTTGAACGAGAAGAGAAGGATTTCTGAGGAAAAGGCGTTCTCCCCGGGGCACGACCTGGGAACAGCTGGTGAAAAGGGGGGGGAAGCCCAGCACTCCTACGCCGGAAACGTGGTCTTTCCCAAATAAAATTTTTTGGAAAAGGGGATTCAGTTTAATGGCCATTCTGTACATATGAAAAAAAAAGGGGGGGTAAAGATTTCCCCGCAAAGATAAAAAAAGTAAAAAACTTTTTTTCACCTAATGTGAGAAAAAATAAATCTTTTTTTAAAAAAGGTTTTAAAAGATCAAATATTGAATAAGTGTTTAAAGAGTTTGTTAAAGTATAATTAAAAAAGTAATTCTCTGGTTTTAGAAAAAAGAGTTTCCTTTGTTGAAAAAGAAATTTGGGGGAAAGTATTAATTTTTGATTTTCAATGTGGTTTTTTTTAAAATTTTTAAAGTAATATTTTAACATTTTTTAATTTCTGAAATGTTTTTAAACTATTGGGTTGTGATAAAATAAATTGTGTATTTTTTATTTTGTGTTTTTTTCAGTAAAGGGTATTCTTTTGATTTTTTTTTATTAATTGTTGTTTTTTCAAAGCACCAATATTTTTAGAATATATTCTAAATTTAGTAAAAAGTGATTCTCCCCGAGTTTTTTGTAATTTTATCAACCCAAAAACGATCTTCGTCCCCTAATTTTTTTTTTTTTTTATTTCCCCCTGGGCGTCTAAAAACTGACTAGTCGAATCTGGTGAAGTGCCCCCCCGACTCCGGTGGGTGCCCCCCTTTGCCCCACTGTGGCTCAAATGAGCTTGTTCCGGTTTTTTAATCAAACGCCCAAATCCCCCCGGTGTTTTGTACTTTAAAAATGCCCTTCACTTCCTGATGTTTATTTCAAAAATGAAGATAAAAATTATTTTTTTCCCCAAAAAGAATTTCATACTATTAAAAAAATTTTTAAAATTTTACCGTCATTTATGGTAAGTTCTTTTTTTAAAAATGTTTCATTTATTTCTGAAAAAAACTTATTTTTTTATTCAAAAACATTTTTTAAATTGTATGCAAAAATTTTGAAATATAATCATTATTTTCTATATTCCATTTAAAATATATAGACTTTAAATTTTGGAAAATGTTTTAACTTTCCCTTTTTTCTATTTTTTTTTTCTCTTGGTATTTAATTGGGGAAGACTTTAGTAGTAGAAAAAAAATTTCAATTTTATTTTAAATATTGATTAAATTTTGTAAATTTTTTTTTCCCATGTAAAAATTCCGATAAATTTGGGGACTCTATGATAATAAGGGGAAATAAATAAAATGGGACTTTTTTCTTATTTAATTTTGCTCAGGACCTAAATTTTTCTCCTTTACCAGTGATAAAATTTTAGAAAAAATTTTAAAAAACTTTTTTTTTGGATTTTATAAACGAATAAAAAAAAATGTTAAGAAATGGATATTTTTTAAATTTCATAAAATCTCCTTTTTTCGTTGATATATATACTTATGATAATTTTATATTTAAAAAGAAGACAATGACAATTTTGGTACTCTGAACTCCCAGAGGCGGGTTTAAAAATTCGGTCAAGGCCCAAATGACTCAGGCCCCAAAGGAAGAAAATAGTGTTTTTAAAATGTCAATAAATGAGCGGTTTTTAATTGTATAATAAAACTACACAATATTCCTTGTGTGTTCGAACATTGAAACACATTTATAGTCATTTGGGGATTTTTAAATAACCTTTTTTTCCCCAATGGATAAACCTCTATTAAAAATGTTTCATACTGAATAAATTAAATTTAAATGTTTAATGAACATTAAACACGAGTTTTTTTACTTCTTTTAAATGAAACTATTCCACATTGTTTTTAACCCGTATTTGGGAAGTCCCCAAATTAAAATCTTTCTCTACATTCGTTTAAAAAACCTTTTAATAATATAAAAGAAATGGGGGTTTAAAGTTAACAAAGTCAGTTGAAAGCCTTTCATTACCCCCTATAAGGGGTTTTTTCTCGTCCCCGTAACCCATCGGGAAAAATCCGGGAGGTTCCAGAAAAGATGTTTCGGGAATCTAAGTCCTGTAAAAATTTTTAAAGAACGTTTTAGGGAAAGGCTTTTGCGAACAAGGGGAAAAATGGCCCACCGTGATCCTTTTTTCGTCAACCCCTTTCCTCCACCCTGTTCCTTCATCCCTGAACCCCTCTTATTTCTCAATTTTCCTTTCACCCCTCTTTCCCCCCTCTCTTAGTCTTTAAAACCCCCTTTAATTGTTTCTCTTTCCCCTTCTTTTCCCCCCTTCCTTCCCATCCCCTCCTTTTATTTTTGAAATCAACCCCTTTTCCCCCCCCACTTTTTTTCCCCTTTCCCCCTCCATCTATGCCTCAAAACCCCCGCAATCAAATTTTAAAAATGCTGTGTTCAGGGAAAGGGCGTTAGGGGTGCAACCTCGGGGTTTTAACAAGGCCCTCAAAAAAAGTCGCCTTTTCTTGGGTTCAGGCGTGAAGATATAATCTTGGGGTGCAATCGTTCGGGGAAACCAAGAAAATGTTCGTTTAAAACTTGTACCCGTGTTTCTCCGGATACAAAAAGAAAACATTATCTGTTTTAAAAAAAAATTTATTATAAATAAAAATTAAAAAAATCATTTTAAAATTTCCCTCCCATATTTAAATTAAAATGGAAAAGTTTCCATACTCGTATTTGGTTTTTTCCCCAAATTTTGTTTTGGGGTTCGCAAAAATATGAAACTAAAATTTAAACTCGTGGACCCCATAAATCACTTTATTTTCCATAATGGGGTCATTTATTTTTTAAAAATTAGTTTTTGGGGTTAGAGCGCGATAAGTTTTTTAAAAACATTTTCATAGTCAATTTAAATCCCCCTAATTTTTAATGGGTTCTTAGACAATTGAAAGGGGAAAACTTTAAATTAAAGGGCATCTTAAAATAAAATACATTTTGTAAGGGAAAATATTCCCAAAAATTTTTTAAAGACACTCCTTTTTTTTAAAAAAAATTTTTTTGTCATCAAAAATTTTCACCAAACAAAATTTTACGGCTGGAAAATCGTCAGAGAAAAATATAAAGATATTGAAAAAAAATCATAGTCTGAAATTTCACTTTGTAGTATTTGAATATCTTTAAATATCTAGATAAATGACCTACAATTATAAGATCCTTTTTTCCGTTCCTTTTACAAAAAAGAAATCACCTTGGTTCATTTTTTAAGACATTAAAAATTAACTTTTTTTTTTCAAAATTAATTTTGAAATTAATAATGTTATAATGGAAAAATTTTAAAACCCCACCCCCTTTCTTAAATCTTTAAAAAAAGTCGGACAAGAGAGGGGGAAAAAGACAGACAGAAGGAAGGGAGGGGGAGGGGGGAGAGGGGGGGAGAAAAGGAGGGGAGGGAGAGAAGAGAGAGAGGAAGAGAACAGAAAGAGGAAGGGGGGGGAGAGGAGGAGAGAGGAGAAGGCAGAGGGGCAGAAAAAGAAGACAGGGGCAGAGGGGAGAGAGAGAGAGAAAAAGTATAATTTTTTTGAGGCAAAAAATCCAAAAATGAAAATCTAGTCGGGGTTGTTAGGGGAAAAAACCCCCGAGGGGGTCAGGAATGTTTAACCTGATAGGGGGGCGGGAATCACCGGGGCTAAAAAACTCGGCCCCCGTGTTTGCGGGTTCCCCGCGTGGGGGGGGCCCTGGCCCCTTTGAAGGGCGGGCCAGGGGGAATTTCAGAGGCGCAGGGGGCCCGGGGTAAGAGGCAAAGCCGAGGCCCCCCCTCACCTCCCTCGGGGGCACCCCTTGGGCCCCCCCACCTGACCCGAAAAACCCCCTTGAAAGTTTCCCCCTCCGCTCGCCCCCCACCCAACCCCCCCCCAGCCTCCACCGCCGCCGCCCCCCTGGGGCGGCAAACGCGGTCTCCCCTCGGCGCCGTTAACCTCTGGCTCCCCGGGGCGCCAGGACGTAAATTTGGCCGTCTTACGCTCCCAACAGGCACCTGTGCCTGACCGCCCCCGCCCCCCCCCCAGCCCGATCCCCCCGCCTTCTCGCGACCCACCCCACCTCTACCCCCGTTCGCCGATTTGGTTTTCAGCCTTAAGCCGTCGAGCCCTCGTCCCCCATTTGGGTAATTTACCGCCGGCCGGGTCGCTGCCGGCGGACTCTTTCGGGGGGGGGTTTCGGGAAAACCGGGGCCCGTAAAACCCCAGTTTGCGCCATTTCCGTTCCAAAAGGGCCCAAATTTGTCCCTTTGGGGGAAAAATTATTCTGGGGCCCCGGGGTTTTATGTAGTTGTTTTTATTGGAAAATTAAGAATTTTGCAGCAGCAAAATGCTGCAGAACAAAACCCCCCAAAAAGCTTTTTAAAAAAGCCCACATTAAGAAAAATAAATAAAATAGCTGTAACACAGCAATATATTAAATATTTTACGGGCACAGGCTTCTTTAACCCTGTTTTCTCAATTCTCGCTTTTTTGGGCCCTGTACCACTTTATGAAAAATTTTCATCCTTGCCGGTTTAAAACTTTGCAAAAAAAGGATTCATACAAGCCAAATGTTTTTGAAAAAGCATGTGATGTACAAAAAAAATCAGATTCAAAAAATTCAAATTAATTTCCCTTGGTTTGTGGGGGATTATTAATTTAATTTATTAATTCAATGAAAAATTTTTTGGTAAAAATTTAAACCCCATTTCATACATTGTACCCAAAAGAAAATCTGTAAAAAGAGATTTCTGAAACTCAAGCCCCATTTCCCAACGAAAAATCGTTTTTTAGGTATCTTTTTGGGTTTGGGGGAAATTTTTGATCCATCTTTTTGAACCCCAATATATCATATTGTATTAAATATATTCAATCCCCTTCACTATCATTAAAACAAACAGTTTATGTTTAAAAATGGGTAATCCTTTAATTTCCCTAATTTTTGGGTTTTTTTGACTGATAAATCTGAAAAATTGCCTGATTTTTAACTTTTCTTCGGATAATAACTCAAATTTTGGGGGTATTTAATGGCTATAAAAAAATTAATACCGTTTATTTAAAACATTTAAAAATTGAGTAATTTTTTTTTAACATAAATAAAGTTGGGTTTTTACGCAATTGCAAATTTTTCCTGGGGGTCTTCCCTTGGGCTGCTGTCAGGGGACCAATGTTTTAAAACAATCCTAATAAAACAGGGGGAATCCCCCAAAAAAAAAATTTGTAGATAAGTTTTTTTCATTGTTTGTGTTTTCCATTAGGTGTCTAAATTCCCCCTTGCCCCCTCCCCGTCATAGTCTGGCTAGTTTTCTTTAATTTTTGTTAATGGAGTGTTAAAATTTTAAGGAAAAACTTGTGGTGCTTTTATTCTTGGGGGGTGCAACGCAGGACATAGATGCGCAGGGATCATTAATGTTGGGGATTGGGGCTGGGGGCCCCCGGCTCAGTGTGTGTGGAGATGGTCCATTTTTGCGGGACTCCCTTGACTAAACGCAAAGTTGTGGAGGCGGGTTTTCCGATGGAGGTTTGGCAACTGATTTGAAAAAGGGTCCCCTTTGTTCAGATTGCAATTGTCTTATTTTTACGGTTTTATTCCTTTTTTTTTGTTTCTATTATCCCCTTATTTTATTTAAAAGATTCCATTGTCATAATGGGCCCAATTTTCATAAATTTTTTAATAAAATGTAAAATTTAAGGGTTTAATCAATTTCTTTAATTAATATTCTTTTTTATATTAAATTTGATTCTCTTTCCGAAATTCATTTAGATTTTAAAATTTCCCCGAAATCTTTTTTAAAAGTGTGTTTTTCCCCATTAAAAAGTTTTTCAATAAAAATTTTTATAGTTGAAAATTTGTAGGGCCCGATCCATAAAAGTAAAAAATTATTATTTAAATTTTTAACAAAAAATGAAACGATATTTTTTTTCTTTTTTTTTGTTTGGTAAATAACAAATATTCTTTTTTCCGAAAAAATTTATTATAATTTAAAAAGTATTTAAAAACGTCCAGTTTTCTCTTGAAAAAAATAAATCCATTCAATAAATCTACCATTTGTTTTTCTTTCTTTAAGTTTCCCAATGGTTTTTTGTCTTTAAATAAACCCTTCAAATTTGTCAGGAAAAAATGTATCAAAAATAATTTTATTCTAAATTTTTAAATTTTTATTTCGTTTGTCAGTATTTCATTAGATATAAATTGTTTTACCTATTTCAAAAAAGTGTTTAAAAGGGAAATGGAATTGAATAATTGGGATTTTTATCTCCCTTTTTAAAAAGAAAAAATATAAACATTGGTTTGGTACGATGCAAGTTATTTTAAATTTTTTTTCTATTTTTTTTAAAAAGGGTTCCCAAAAATTCCGATTTTAAATCCTTTTTGTTTAAAACTTTTATTTTTCCCCAAGAAAAAAATTTTCTTCTTTTTTTTGTTTTTTCCAATGAAACCTTCCACCCCCGACCTTTATCCCGAACCCAGGGCGACGGGTTTCGCGTCCCTTAAACTACCTTTTAAATTTTTCGTCGAAACCCCCGCATCTCCCGGTGCATTGGGGACTTTTGGAAACGGGTAAATCAATCTTTAATTCGGTTCGACACACCGACCTTCCTGCGGTGGTTTTTTTCCCCCCCTTTTGTTTTTGAAAAAACGGGGCTCCTCCCACCCTTGAGTCCTTGGCGCCCTGGGGGCGGGGGGGAACTGCGCGTGGGGGGAAAACCTGCCCTACGGATTTGGCGTGTTGTTTCAAGGAACCCAATGGAAAGGCCCGAGCGGGTGGGGGGGAAAAAAACCTTTGCCGGGGGTTTTAACACGTGCTCCCGACTTGGGTTTTCAGGGGTAAAAAAAGTGGGTTTAACCTTTGAAAATATAAAAGCAGATAAATGGAATTGGGGTTAAGGCCCGGTTTGAAATTTCTTTTTCCGGCTTTCTTCCTTTATTTACTTTTTTTTTTATCTTTAATAAATTTTTTTAATTTTTTCTAAAAACCCCTTGTTTTTGGGGTCCCAAAAAAGACTTTAAAGTGTTTTTAAAATTAATTTGAAAAAAATTTAAAGAAAAACATAGGAGTTTTAAATTTTAGAGGGTTTTGTTTTGAGAAATTTTTCCGGGTTTATAAATATTTTATTTTAAAATTAAATTAACATTTAACTGTCTTGAAAAACTAACGTAATTGGAAATTTGGTCTAAAATTGGGAAATAATTGCTAAAAATAGTTTTCAAGTTTTTAATCAAAAAAGGAAAGTTTATTTGGGAAAAAAAAAAATTTAAAAAATCAAAAAACCCTTTTGATAAACCCAAAAAACAAACAAATGTTTAGTCTTAAACCAAAAAAATTGAAACAAAAATTTTGGTGTTTAAAAAAAATTTTGGGATTAATGCAAAAATGTTTTTTCATTCTTTAATTCGTGGAAAAACTTCATTTTCTTAATTTTGTTGTACTTTATGGGTTGATCCCCAATTTTTTGTCCCCAACAACCCCAGGTTTCTTTTTGGTGATTTGCTTTTAATAAATCAGTTAAAAAAAAATGAAATCTTTTTTTGTTTATTTATTTAATAACCCACGTTTTCTAAACTCCCAAATAAAAAATCATGTATTTAAAAAAAATGTAATATAGGGCGGGGCAGGGTCCCGGGAAACGTTCAAAAAACATAATATCCGACAAATAATAAGATGGCTCGTTCGTTCCAAAACCCACGATTTGAAAGGAACCGTTTCTGGGAAAAAATTTCAAAATTTAAAATTTTTAAAATATATTATGGTGTGGTCTCGACTCCACCCTTTTTATGTTAAATGAAAATACAATTTTGTTTAAAAATCTTTAAAAAGTGGAAGAATTGGTGGGGAAATTAAAGGGGGAAAGGTGGGAAAAGGGAGAAATTTAAAAGGAGATGATATTTAAAAGGTTTGGGGTGGGCTGGTCGACGATTAAAAGGAAAGGGAATATTAATCAAAAATAATCAACGAAAATATATTTGATATTGTTTTAAAAAAAGTGTCAAAAATCAAGTTTTTATCAACAGAATAATTAGTAATAATCAAAATTTCTCTAAACCATTAGTGTATGTGTAATTTTCTATGAAAAAAATATTTTAAATTTGGGTTTTTTTTTCAAACATTAAAGGGTTGTTTTCTGTTGTTGGAGAAAGATATGTTTCTTTCGAAAGTGATGTGCTTTTAAAACCCCTTTTTTATATTTTTTCCCCTGGACTTGGAAATTCGGGTGGTTTCCATTTTTAATTGGTGCATTAAAGCCAAGTTCCCAAAATGAGTTTTAAAAATATTCCCGTAATTCTTATAATTGATTTAATCTGACAATTTAAAAGAGGGGTTTTTGAGGGAAAAGTCACGACCAAACACAAAATTTCAAAACGAAGTAGTGAAAGTAGAACGTACGAGAAATACAATTGAAAATTCAAAAAATGGCAGCCCGGGGTTTTTGAAAAACAGATAAAATAAAAGTTTTATTTAATTTTTATCAATCCCACTTACACCCAAAAATCAAAAATTCGAAATCAGAAATCAAATACAAGAAAATTCCATTCGCGATGTCCATTTCCAGCCGGGCACAATGTTTTAAATACGAAAAAACATATCCTGCCGGGGGCCCAACTTAAATATTCCCCTCAGACCCCTTTTTCTGGTCCCTTAGTTCCCACACCCCGGGCCGCCGAAATTTTAGTCCCGTGCGCCGTAGCCCCCCCAACAGAGGGCCGCGCGCCGGGCACTCTGGTTTTCCGCCTCCTGGTCTTGCTGCTCCGCTTCCGTCCGCCCCCACGCCCAAATCTGACCCCATTTTGACTGGGGACACCGCCCCCGGTGATGGCCGTCGTGTTATTGATTTGTTTTGGGCCAACTGGTATTACCTTGGGGCATTCTGTAAAAAAACTACCGGTAGCCGGTCAGTGCATCAACTATGTCCGCAGCCCCCAAGAGGTCGGGGGCGAGTCCTGACTTTTGTCGACCGCCAAACGGCGCACTCTTCCCGGGGGAAATTCGCGGCTGTCCGATGATATTTCGTTTTTCAAAACGAATGCCGGGCATTTTTCACGCCCCAGCGCGGGCCTTTTCCCTTTTCCCCCCTAAAAAATCCCCAACGGTCCTACCCTTTGGGGGCGGGGCCCCCGGGGGGTTTGGGGAGTCCCGAGGGCCCCACCGGAAAGGGTCGGCCCGGGGTTTGCCATCCGGGGGGAAAATCACCCCCATCTCGGGGAAAAAAATACTAATGGGGTTAATGCCGAAGCAGTTTCGCGCCCCGGGAAAAACCGAAAAAACAATCAATCAATCATGTAAAAAACGTCCCCCCCTCGGATCAAAATTCAGTCCGGGGCGGGCATTTTGATAGAGTTGATACTCGAGCCAGAAAGGGGGGTAACGTACTTTGGGTTATTAAAAGTGTTTTTTTCTATGTAATAAACAACCTAAAGGGGTTATAAATCCATTTAAAAAAAAAATGTGCATTTGGAGCTGCTACCATGATGGTTTTTGCTTGAACCACTCAAAGCGGCGTCCCCAGTTTGGCATTTGTTTCATAATTAACCCGCGTTTCGGCATTCCGGGGCCTGGGTTTTTTCTTTTTTTCCATTTGCTTCATTAGTGTCAAAGACGAAATGATGCGTTTGGGCAGAAGTGAGGGTTTCTGCCGAATTGGGAAACCAAAATTTTCCTACGTTGAAAAAGGAGATTAAAAAAAAACATTAAAAGTTTGAAGCTTTTGATGTAATAATGAAAGGGGTGAACGTTTGATGCATTTAAATTTTGAGATAACGTAGGGAAAAAAGGGAAAATAGTTTTTAAAACTGCTTTTTTCTGGATTGGAGTTTTTTATGTATTTATGTGTATCTAATTTTTTCGAATCTTAACATAAACCATGGCAGAAATATATATGAAATTTAAAAAATAAAAAAATGATTAAAAAGTAAATTTTTTAAATTTTAGATTTTTTCCCTTTTTTTTATTTTAATGAAAGAAATATTTTAACTTTTCAGTATCAAAGGCCGGGTGGGAAAAAATTACAATTTTAATTAAAATTTAATTTTTACAAAAAAAAATTTTTTTTCAACATATACAATGATTTTTTAAAAATCGGTGAAGAAAAATATGTCTCATAAAAAGGGGATAAATAACTTTTTTATCCGAGTAAGTGTGTAAAAAGGGAAAGCTAAAAACCCGGCCACTTTAATGCACAATCGAATATCCGACAATAAAAACCTCCCCGGCCAGTCTTTTGGGGGCGATCGAAAGGGGTTTATGAACGACACAACCCCGGGGCAAGGCCCGTGGTCCGTGGGAGGGTTTTTCGTGTTCCGGGGGCGACGGCGGCAGGGGGGGCGACCGGTTTCACCCCAACGCTTCCGCCCCATCTGAGTGTTCATTTCACCCCGGGCACCCGGCGCTGCGCGGCGCCGGGCCCAGAGGGTTCCGGGGACCCGGGGAGGCGGGGCCTTCCGGGGCCTCGGTCCCCCCGGCCCCCCGGGGCCCCGCCCCGGGCTGTCGCCTCGCCCCGGCGTCTCCTTGCTTCCCCACCTGGACCTGCCTCCTTTTCGCCGGGGTCAAGGGGGGGGATGAGGGCTTTGGAGTAAACGTTTTTTCATTTGCGTTTTCATTTTATCAGCTGGTACGGGGCCGTCAACGGGAAAACGTCCCGTGCGTCATAATGGTGGGGTTCAACCCTTTGATTGTGACACCAAAACAGGGTTTACTTTAGCAAACCCTTAAAAAACCCGGGGATAGCTTGATATTGGGCGTTTCGTCTCCGGGAGGGAAAATTTTGTGGACCGCTGCCCTGATCGTGGTTTCTGTGGTTCCCATCAACCCAGGAAATGCGGGGAAAACTAACAAACGGCCAAGGGGCCCCGGGTCTTTTCCCCCTCAACCATTTCCCCTCCTCTCCCCTCGTATTAACAAATAAACATTCTCATTACACTGGCATACGATTAGGAGCTTGGAGTTTAGATCAGGAGCTTAGAGATCAGGCGATGTCCCGTTGAAGGAGATACGTGGAGGCGGGAGTCGACTTACAGATTGATGTCGGATTTCTCATTTCAGCTGGGGAGAAACCCACATACCTCCCAGCTATAACATGGACTGAATTCACGGAACAAATGACCAAATTAGTTGACGCAGGAAACAAGTAGTACTAACTCACTTCAGCCGCTGTCTGTAGGAGGCCGGCTGCTCTGATAGATAGTTTTCCGTGGTTTCTCCGATCTACACTAGGTGAATGCCGGAGCAGTACCCTAACAAACGGGCCACGGACCGCGCAAGATCTTTTCTTCCTCTTCCTTGTCCTATTCTCTCCCCTTACACACACACTTACACTAACATGCACTACACTACGACATATTCCGGATATCGCTCGGGAGCTTAGAGCTTGTTCCGGCTGGGGCGGTGCCCTGCTGATGGGAGAGTCCTGGTTAGGGGAATCCCCACTAGCCGACGGTACGTCGGCGTCGGATCTTGCCATCCAGCGGGGGAAAATCACCGCCATCTCCCGAGAAAAATCATGCAATATACTAACGAGACTAATGACCAAAGCAGTTGACGCGACCGGAAACACGAAAAAATCAGTCAATCAAAAAAACTAACTCACCCAGTTCCCTCTTGCTTACTGCGCTCTTCCTAAAATATTTCGAACTCGATCAATCTCTATATTTTATCCTTCCGATCGAATCCTTATAAATTATCCCTCGTTCTCTCACGGCGTCTTTAGCATTCATTTATCTTCAAGTGACATTACTAGGTCTATTTCAGCACCTCATGTTCTGTTACACCTACTCTCTCCCATCCACGCTATTTCGTTCTCTGATTTACTCTGATTCTCCCAAATTTATTTGCTCACTCACGCTCACTCACACATACACACACACAAACACACACACACACACCTAATCAAGCAATGGTCCTTGAGTACTATATTCCCTCTCATTCTCTCACGTTCTTCAAAATTCTCAACTTTCGGCTCCTTCTCAGTCTTTTAAAAGGATTTATTAGTTATTTTTTAAACCCTCTCGCAAATTTACATTATCTCACTTTCCGGTTCCCCTCCACTCTTGCTGTTTCATTATATTTCTACGGTTCTTTCCCCCCACGTAAACTATTTTGTCTTCCTACTTAGTATTTCTGCTTCCATCTCGCTTCATACTCCTTTTTTAGTTTTTGGCATACTACTCGAGGCGTTCGCCCTCCGCCAGGCTGTCTGTCACATTTGCCTAACGCTTTGCGAAACGATCCTTCGCTCTCTTGCGCTCCCATCCCCACTTGAGCATTGCACTATCGCCACACGCTCCGCCTCGTTTCTGCCTCTCTCGCCCATTACCCTCGGCCCAGCAGGTAGACAGCTATTGGGGGCATCACGAGTCCACTTTGCGCCCGGAAGCTGGCCCGCGCTCCCCCTTTGAGCTTCAGCGCCACTTCAGACGGGAGGCAGCTGCCCCAAGGTACCTCCGCCCGGGGGAGAGCGGCTGCTGTCAGCGGTGGGAACAGTGAAGGGAGTGGTGGAGGATATGGTGGATGATGTGGTGGATGATATGGTGAATGATGAGGTGGAGGATGTGGTGGAGGATTTGATGGAGGATACGGTGGAGGATGTGAGGGATGGTGTGGTGGATATGAGGTGGGTGATATGGTGAATGATGTGTGGAGAATGTAGTGGAGGTTCCGGTGAAGGATGTGAGGGATGGTGTGGTGGATGACAAGGGGGATGTGGGGGAGGATCCGATCGAGGATGTGGGGGAGGGTGTGGTGGATGACGTGGTGGGTGATATGGGGAATGGGGTGGGGGTGGGGGGGGAGGAAAGGTTTGGGTGGTGGAAATTGCGATGACGCAAGTGACAGAAGATATGGTGAATGTGGTGGCGTATGTGTAGGAGGATGGCAGGGAGGATGGTGACGGTTGTAGGGGAGGACGTGTTGTAGAATTGTGGAGGATGATCAGTGTGAATGGTGTGTCAGAAGAATGGTGGGAGGACGTGTAGTAGAGTGCTGGAGGAAATGAGCGAGGGCGTGTTGAAGAACGGTGTGGAAGATGTGGGGATAGTTATGCTGGGCGGTGTGTTGGAGGAAGTGGTGGAGAATAAAGTTCAGGATATGTCAGAAGAAGTTGCGAGGGTAGTGGCGGAGGCTATGGCGCAGGAAAAAATAAATTAAGCCCCACACAAGACTCACAGTTTCATCTGTGAAAACTTTTCATGGCTATGACGTAACGTGCAGAAGCGCCCATATTACGTGTACGTAGCGCATGGTCGCAAGTTTAAATATTTGGTGGGTGGAACATTGTATGCTTCTTACTTACCTGCGTGTTGTCTGAGAGGCCAGACTTCTTGGAAAGGCGACTGAACCTCTCAAGCGAGAGGACGATAGTAAGTTTCGGAAACGAACAGTTAAACGCAGACAACAGTGATGTATTTTTTTTACAAAGAATCATGCACGTTGAGATTGTGTTGAACACAGTAAAAAGATCATAATCGAAGTTCAAGCTTTGTTGAAGTAGATACGCAAAGATAGATTGCCATTTTGTTTACAGAAATTTCCTTTTTCTATTTTTTCTTCTGCTTTGATTAATGACTGTTTACCTGCTGGTGAAAGAGGTAGTGTGGGAAATGGAGAAACAAAATCTAGGCATGACTGGGAGTGTGGAAGGCATAACAACGTATGGAAGCACACGGAAAGTAAGATGGAAAATGAGTGGTGAGGGGCGTTAATTTGCATGGTTGTTAAAGGGAAATGACATTGCATGCCATGGTATGAGAAGATAATGCAGGCCATGGAGAAGTATTTCCAGGCATGGAGGAATAGGGAAGAAAGTATCACAAAAATTCTGTAAGTGATGTAGCATGAAAGTAATGGAAGGGTATGGAACTTTGGATATTTTTGGGAAATATAATGGTGAATTCGGGCACGTGTATGGAGTTAGATACCCAGCTAACGCTTTACGTTATTTGTGCATGACGTACAAAATATTTTAACTCTAATGCGATTGTAGAATTGAAGTCTAAAGTGATTACGTTGATCCTAGCCACGGAGATGTAAAATAAATAATAGGTTCCGGTCTGATGATTTGGCAAGGACATTTATTTATTTGTCTCCCATAAATAATTACATAGCTGAACTACTAACGAATGACATTATAAGGTAGAGTCATAAATATATATTGGCGATAAGACTAAGGCAGGGTGCATTCTTTGGACCAACAAGTTAAAGCATATGGGTAAGTGAAACAAGAGCGGATGTACCCGAATTAATTAAGAAACACTTTAGTAGTATTTACACGAAAAACGTCAGTCGAAATAATTTGATTTTTCGTATAAAATGCTGTGGAAAATTGACGTTCCGGACTCAAGGATGTTTAATGTTTATCGTTATGACTAAACGCCGGAGTTTCACCGTTGACTTAAAAATGTGCGAGCAAAGCGAGTCAAATTAGCCCGTCCAAATGGGCGAATTCTAGCCAAGATAACTTAACCAAGTACTTTACCGTAGTACTTACCAAGTACTTTAACTTTTTAATCATCATCCATTACACAGGGCATTGCACAAGTGTTCCGTTTTGCTTCAGCTAATCAAGTACTCGCAGGCGGTAATGGGAGAAAGCAGGCAAAGATGAGGCACACGGCGAGACGGGACGGGGCGTGATGGGGCGGGACGGGCGGGAACGGGATGGAGAAGGGGTACGACGGGACGGGCGGTACGGTGCGGTGCGCGGGCAGGTGAGGTGGCACGCTGGAAGGGCAGTACGGGGCGGTACGGGGCGGTACGGGGCGGTACGGGGCGGTACGGGGCGGTACGGGGCGGTACGGGGCGGTACGGGGCGGGACGGGGCGGGACGGGGCGGGGCGGGGTGGGGTAGGGTGGAGGGGGCGGGACGGGGCGGGACGGGGCGAGCAGAGCGGGTGAGAATGGGCTGCAGGGGAGAGTGGCGGCGGGGGCGGCACGGGCGATGTAGCTTCGATTTGCAACGTTGCGGGCGAATCGTGCCCGAAAGCGAGATCAAAGGAGAGATTGTTCCGAGGCCGTCTAGTTAATTTACGTAGTCCTCTGCCGTGCGCCGTTTGAATTGGTCGCTACTTGGAAGACCTTTGACACAGACCATCTCACTGGCAGCGCCGTTGATCGCTTGGCGAGAACAACGATTGCGGGGAAGAGAAACTGCATAACTTAGGAGCCCTCGTTAAACGACCTCTTCACACTGCCAACCTGATCTGTTTTGTCTTTTATCTCTTCCGAAATAACGTTTTTTCGAATCGTTTCACAAAGCAACCGTGGTTTAGTGTACATTCGCAAGCCGTCCTTGGCTTGTTTGCTCGATCCAACGTTATTGGAGTGTGTGTACGTTAAGAGGAGCCAGGAACGAAGAAAGTTTGTATGACATTCTTACATTACTATGTTGCTGTGCTTTAGATCCTCCATTCTCCGTGTGTTCAAACGGCCAATTCCTTGTATTGGGTATATTTAAATTGGGAAATTTTCAGAAAAATTATCTTAAAAATGTTTGTACGTAAGTATACGTTTGTGTTTTATACCGTATTTATAATATTTACATCGGATTTTAAAACTGCAGCTCGATTTTATTATTACAAATACTATCGTTTCCTGTCTGTATTAGCCTTTATATAGTAGCCATTATTAACACTAATATTATGTGCCTCCGAATGATATATACTACAGTGATCACATAATAGGATAAAAATTGTATCTCCATAAATATTACGGTTACTCTTCAAAACACATTTTCTCTTAACTGGGTAAGAATTCCTTTGCACAAACACTGCGAATAACTGTGTCATTTCAAAAACAATTTTAACGTCACCTTACCAGCAAGTTCTCCTCCCTGCGTCAGAAACATGGTTGAACAATCTCTCTCTTCGTATTCACAAAGGCGCACACATTGACATACCAGGATGCTTTCGAGTCGCACAAAGGAAACCTGCCGCCCCGAGAAGTATGAATGTGAAATATTGAATATTGGACGCGTCATGCCGATACTGCATTCTACAAGCGTCGTCCTCAAAGCGGAAGTCTGTGAAAAAATGCGGCCGCGCAGGGGAGAAAAATATGTGCCTCCACGAGAACAACGGTGCACAACCAACCTGTGTCAAAGAAAATTTTATAAGTGTGTTTTGCGATATTTGAGTTGTGAAGTCTAGTATTTATTAATTAAAAATTTATATTCACAAAAATTCTTTTTAAGTTTAATTTATTTTATTTTAGTAGTGTGTCTGTTGCGAGCAAGCTTTGGTTTACTTTTTGAGCTACTGCTGAAATTAAGAGCAAAAATATTTACATATATCATTTGTTGTTTGTAAAATATACAATAATAAATTATCCGTACTTATATTAGCAAATAATAAATATTTTTTTCTAAAAAAACATTTCATTACAAGGAAGCATCTCCATGGAACATATTTCCTATCATTAAACTTTATTTAATAACATCAAATTTTAATTAATAATTGATTTAATTAATAAATAATAATGATAATGATTACAATAATAATAACTGAAAATTGATAATCTAACATTAATGGCAAACCTTCATTAATTTACGACTTCAGTTGTGTTTCAAACGGTATCTTTAAAAATCACAATGAAAGAATATATGATTATTTCATAGGAATATGCAGACAATATTCTATAAACAATAAATACCATTTAATAAGTTATCTCAAAACACACCGGATGATTGCTCATTGTTTTGTAGAACCGTAGTTTAAATGACAATGGTGACGTAAGAAAATATCATTACTTTTCAACTGTATGAAAGAACAATTTTATGAGAAAGAACAAAAGGGAGAAAACGTACTTGGGGATAATTCTTCACAAATGCTGAAGTTACCTGATAGTTGTGAACTATGTAACTAATAAATAGAGTGTAAATAATAAATCAGTTTCTCAGATTTTTTGAGGAAAGTGAAGATGCCCTTAATTTGCATCTACAAGTGCAAATATAATGAAGATTATTTTAAGGAAGATATTGGCAATACTAAAGAAGTTGATGCGGCTATCCAAAAATTAAATTCAACATTAATTCCACACTTTGAAAGTCTTGCTTATTTGAAGGTACGTTTCTTGTATTCGTTTGAAGGATTGTTGATTAGCAGAAAAGAACTTGAATAATTTACCTTCGAGCACATTCTATTATTTTTATTGTTATCCATGTTGAATATGATAAGGAAAATATAAGGTCGAATAGGAAGAATACAATAAGAGGTCCAGAAATTGTAGTACGTTTCAATAATATATTAAAACATAGTCAAAAACAGAATTATTTTAAGGAAATTTTTTTTTCATCATCAGTGCTCAAAAGCAACTAAGAAAGAAACAATTCAGAATAATTTTAATGGAATAGGATTGAAAAACAATAAACTAGCTTTAACATTAAAAACCATACAAATGTAAAATGACTGATTTAAGAATGTACTTCATTACCAATTAACGTGCATTACAATTATGAAAAAACAACAGGGAGGAGGAAAATTTTTAAAAGTTTCTAATTTTGTTATTATTAATGAATAAGTTTTTATTACAGTTAAGAACTTCAGATATCTACCGGCGCCACTACATTTATACAATTACAAAAACCGGTGATGTATATTATTGTAATCAGAGAACGCAGCAGCGCATCAACTTCAATTGATAAATGTATCTGAAGCTTAATCCTATTAAACAGCATCGCATTTTATATCATAAAATATAAAATTGTACCAAAAATTCATATATAATTTCCAACTTTCTCTTCTTTCAAAACTTTAATTTTTTAGACAGCTATGCTTTCAGAGCATGCATAGCACACTTAAAGGTCAGTTTTTAGCACTAGTGTATGCAGGAATACAGAGTCCACTAGTGCTAAAATTGAGACGAAGCTCAAGTGTTCAGATAAATATGTGAATGCAACAAATAAAATAAAATACTTCCGTCTGTCCGCATCAGCTACTACTTATCTTAATGTTTCATAAACTTCAATATAAATAAATTGAAGTTATGAAAGTTCCCTAAAAATAGTGTAGGACACACGTGCTAAAGCTGATTTTATTTTTCTCATAGCGACATTTCCTACTCGCAAAATAAAATGTCAATTTTACCACTCGTATAATATATAATTATTATTTTCTGAGATTGTTGTACGATTACTAATTCATGTCGATACTCAAAAAGTCTCTGGAGAACATATTTAACATGCTGTGGCATCAAGAGCGGGGTGGCATGGAAATAAATGTTTGAGCGAAATAATTTAGTGGTTTGCATTGCTGTGGCTTGGTCGTCGGCAATTCCGTGAGCGTTTGCCATTGTTTGATAATTTAGTCGGGCGAGATCAAAAGTTTGCCCATGGTTTATTAAAAGGGTATTATATATTTGTTTGCAAAAGCCAATTGGATTAAATTTTATTGTTTGCGAAGTAAGTTTTATGGTGCGTTTTCTAACTATGAATGGTGTTAAACTTTGTTAGTAAGGATAGTTAATATTGGAAATTTTGGTAATTTTATCCGATGTGTATGCCACGAAGTCCGAAATTTGGCTAATGTTACGAGTAGCCGATGAATTCATACATTCATCACATTAGTGAGACGATTTTGATAAAAGTGAATGAATTATGATGAACGAATCATTTCAAACATCATGCGAATAGTGTTGGTGTTAGTCACAGAGAGCTGGCTTAAGTGTGATTATTGTTCGAGAGAATGCTACAAATGTTGGCATGAAATTCATTGTAAAATATATGTTGCATAGAATGAATGTTGTTTCATGAAAATCATATTGTTTCCTGCTCAAAAACAAGTAGCCGAGCCCCAACTGAGTTGTTAAGTAGTGTTAAATTAGAAAGTATTGTGTAAATTATAATTGCCAGTGACAAAGAGGAATTCGAAACAACACACCGTGCTGTGATTCATTAGCCTTGGAAATTTTCCACCAGCATTCTGATCTCTGTTTATCACTATCTCATGTTCTTCGTAATCTTAACATGCTTTGCCTACCCCACCCCTCTCGTGTCGCTAATGTCATCATTATTCACTTGAAGTGCTAAACATTCTTCGAAGCTGTTTCTACTTCAGACGTAATCCATCTATTTTGTTTGATGTGATATTTTTCCAGCAAATTCGGGAATTTGATTGATTGGAACTTTAGACTGACACATCATATAAAATATTTCATATATTTTAGCTGTTCATAAATTCTTTACTTCTTCACTTATTAGAGATAAGTATCATTCACGGATAAATTTCTAATTAATATTAGTGGTAGTAAAGCATTTTATTTTTCAGAAAGAACATTTTTTCCACCATCTAAAAATGATAAGCAGTTTTTGTTACTTGAAGAATACCATAATTTATTCTAAAAGATAAAATGCAAAACAGACAACAGTGTCAAAGTATATAGTAATTGACAACACATCATATTAAATAGTAAACGTGTAAATCAAGTCTGTAATATCTTCATAACCATTTTCGCCACAAACACCGAGCTATTTAGTTGACAGGAACACATTTGCGAACCTCCAAAGACTGTTTTGCATGTCCTCACATGTCGAAAAATATAAGGAACTTAATTACTTCTGGATTCAAATGAGATGTCGTAGATACCCTCTTCCCATGCAAATTTTTCCCGCACCCCCACGTGAAATTTCTGCTTCCACCCGCGCGCTAAAATCTTTACGAGCGACCAGCGCTCGCTCTTTGCCGCCCCAACTCCTGTGTGCCGTATATCCATCCCCCACTGATGCAAAATCCATGACGGCGGGCCGGCGGGAAGAGCCACCCAGCCGTCTCTCCGCGAAACTTTTCAACTCGTCATAAACGTCAAACGCCTTTCTCCCTCTCTTGCGCCCGACCCAGATACATTCCCGTAATTGCCATTTACCTAGGGTGAGGGAGTGGGGTTGGGGTGGGCATCTGAGCTAGCGCTCGCAGAGGGCCGAATGCTCACGAGCGTTTCCGAGGCGCCTGTCTCATGTATGGCTGTTCTGTAGTATGCAACGAAAGGAGACACTCGGCGTTGCGATTGTCGGAGAGCCGGGATGAAAGTTGGTCACGCTGCCTCATCCTATCACACTTCCCATCTCTGTGTCTCCCTCTCTCCCTCTCTCTTCCTCTCTCTTCCTCTCTCTCCCTCTCTCTCCCTCTCTCTCCCTATCTCTCCCTCTCTATTCCTCTCTATTCCTCTCTCCCTCTCTCTCCTCTCTCTCCCTCTCTCCCTCTCTCTCCCTCTCTCTCCCTCTCTCCTCTCCCTCTCCCTCACCCTCTGACTCCATCTGTCCCCTCTCTATCTCTCGTTTTCTGTCTCTCTGATTTATTGATTGTTTCGGGTTTCCGGGTTCGTCAACTTCTAGCGTCGTTAGTTCCGTAAGTGTAGTGCATGTTTTTTCTCGGGGGTTGATAGCGGTCTTCCCCTGTCGATTGCTGAGATCTGCTGCAAACCTAAACGTCTGCTAGCGGGGTTTTCCCAACCAGTTATCTCCCACCAGTAGGGCACCATCGGAGCCTGGAAAAGCTCTAATTCTCCGACTGGTCTACCGACATGTGTGGTAGTGTAGTGCATGTGAGTATAAGTGCGTGTGAGTATGAGGTGAGGATAGGACAAGGAAGGAAATATTGCTCGCAGTCAGTGTTTGTTAGAACACGGCTCTGGCATTCGCCTGGTGTTGATCGGAGAAACCGCGGATAACCATCGATCAGAGCAACTGGTCGCCAGAATTCTCCTCCGGACAGCGAATGAATTCGACCTAGATACCTAGCTATTGTCGAAAATCTTGCCACCGTAAGGGACAGGAACATTAGTACGTACCACTCTCAAGAACTGCAGTGGCATCAGTTTATTTCCTTAGCCACCTAAGCCGTTTATTTGTCTCTTCGTCTTTTTTTGTTTCTTCTTTTCTCTTTGTCATACTCTGCCATACTGTCCTTCTCTGTCTCTCTGTCTGTCTGTCTGTCTCTCTCATTATTCCTCTCTCTGTTCTCTCTGTCCTCTCTTCTCTGTTCTCTCTCTCTGTCCTCCCTCTCTGTCTGTCTGTCTGTCTGTCTGACTGACTCTCTCTCATACTCTCTCTTCCTCTCTGTCTCTGTCTGTCTGTCTGTCTCTCTCTCTCTCTCTCAGTCTCTCTCTGTTTTCTGTGTGTGTGTTTCTCTCTTACACACACACACACGGGGTATTGCCTGCTCTCTGGAAACATGCAGTGTGGTGCGGCGCGGGTCGCGGGTACGGTTCGCGCAACTCGCCGCCTGTATTAAACGCACCCAATAAATCAATCCGTGTTCAAAGCGAGCCCCTCGTTCCCCAGCGGCGTGCCCGCCCCCGCGCCCCTCTCCGCCCCCCTCACGTATCCCGTCGCTACTCCCTCGGCGCCGGACCGCCCAGCGCCGGGCGTGTGTGTTTATTTGTTGGCGAGTTTTACATTGCCGCAGCAGCACGCGCATTCGCGCCAGCGGCCAAAGAATTTACAATTTCAATGCCCCTATTCAGACCCAGGGCTTTTTTGCCCTCCCCGGAGGATTTGCGGAATTATTCTGGCGTAGGCGGGCGACGGGAGAATTTCCCGACATTTTGAGATGGAATCGAACACTTGAAGGGGGTGACTCTCGGAGATGTTGGAGATGGTGATGGTGGTGTGGAAAGTTAATCCACATGTAAAGGATGTTAATTTTTTAAAGAACTCCGTTCGTGCGTTCGTGTCTGAAAAAAGACTTGAATATCGTTTCACTGGTTTCTTATTTCGCATTTCACTTGGAACCTATCGTAATTCTGATAGAAATGTTATATATTTATTTTGATTACGTTGTGAATTTCTTGAAGTTATACTACCTTTTGCTGTTGATGCATTCATTCATATATTACTTTTGTATTATATTCTCATTCGTTTCCTTCTTATAAACCGTTGAAGGAGCGATTAATAAAAAATATAATATATTTCTGTTCTTAATTATTGTTTCATTTTATTTAGAGATATGTTTTCTTTATATGATAAGATACTTTGCTGTAAGACTCTTTAACTATTAAGTGTTGTTTGTGTTGATATTATCAGAAGCTACGTTTGTTGGTCTGAAAGTTTGTATTAAAGATGATGAAAGACACGATTGTTAAGTGATATGGAATGCAGTCACCTACAAATGTGTTGTACAAATAATGAACTCTTAAAATTAGGAATATCGTATCTACTCGTAGGCGCACTAAATTTGATTTTTCTTCATCGATAGGTAATTTTTGGCTCACGAGCGGCATCATTATGTTTTGTGAAATGTATTTTCTGTGTCAAAATAAGCTCTTTCAATATAAAAACACATATATGTGTTCAATTTCATTAACTATGCACTTAATTTTCATTCCTTTCATCAAACTTAAGAGCACGACAACAATAAGAAAGTAGCCAACCGAAGATCTAATATTTATTAACACACACAACAAGGCTAGAGGATATTTTTAGCGCAAACTAGAACGACAGAAATAACTCTTTAGCCTTTTATTCAAACAGGAAAATGAGTGACTTGCTAGTTATCACGCCGATTATGTGAAATTATTTTTGAACCCCACATGTATAGCCTTATTTACAAAGACAGAGAACAAATTTGAAATTTAAAAATTCATATAATAATTATAATTTGTCCAGGAAAATGCAGGAAATAGGAGGCGTTTAAATACTAATATCTTAACAAACGAACCATCTTAGTAGAAGAAAAAACAAACTAAAAAATCATTCAACTGTAGTGATGACAACATATTATAATTGGCAGAATGCTAGAAGAAACAGCTGTGTTTGGTTGAAATTTAAGTTAATGGATGATGGTAAATTAATAAGTCCTTGCTCTAAACTCTCTTGACGTATTTGTATTTTATTTTTGTACAATATCCATCGTTGTAAGTCTTAGTCTTCTTATAAAAATCATTGAGTTCAGTATTTAGCCTTAATAACTCTTCCGTTTGGATGTTCACCTTCTTTCGTCAGATTGCATAAAAGAGAAAAGCCACATTACGAACATTTGGAGCTCGTTTTGGCAGAGTATTGAACAACCCATCTTCGGAATCAATGCCAAAACGTAATACAGTAACCAACTGAGGCATTATCGTTGGGCGGCGCCTAAAGCTGAGCTACCGTTCGCAGCCCCTTCACAACCTCCCCCACCAGGGCTTCAACGAGATGAATGGCGCCACATCCCGTATCCATCCAACGTTTTTTTCTTCCACTTTATGCAAAATCCAGCGATACATCGTGAATTCATTTTAACTTATTGAAATGCATCGCGTGTAGCCAGCGTCTCTGGAATTGGCACATGCTGATGTGTATTTTATTAATCATTCGCAGACCTTCCATCGATTGGCACGGACGACCGACGCGCCGACGTGGAAGTGGTCCCAAAAGTGAAAGGGGGGGAGGTTAGGGGAAGGGGGAAAAGGATGTGACGTTATCCGCCGTGGGAAGCGGTGAGAAGAGAGGCTGTGGGAGTCACGCTAACTTCCGGCAAAGTCTTCGTGGAGAATCGTATTAAAACTTAAATATTGGCTTTTCGCCTCTCGTAGTTTTTTCTCTCTGGAAAAGGAAGGTGCCTTCTCGAGCCGTGCAGCGCAAAGCCTCCGATAGTAAAGAAGAACTAAAATGATTTATGGAAGGGGCGGCTATGAAAAATATTCTCTAGCTTTAAACACTTCTAAGGATCGGGAGACATGCTAAATATTAATAGAGTAACTTAACGACAACAATGGGATTTTGTATTAAATATTCAGTGTTGTTCTTGAAGCTTTCATCTTATCTTGATATGAAGAGCAATCGCCAAGATTTTATTGTCAAAAAATCTCTTTTGGTCAAAACGTCGAAAAGAACTGCTAATAATTACAATTCACGGAGTAATGTTGTATCTTCATGTCGTCTCACATTTTCAATTAAAAGAGCTCTATTCAATATATGCTTGAAGAGTCCAGAGTATATGTAGAGATCTAAATTAATTGGTGTGAAAAATATTCTCTAGCCATAAACACTTCAAAAGATCGGTATTCGAGGAAGACATGTTACTTTTTCAAGAACAGTCAATCATATTCAGTTTTCATATCAAATATTTAGTGATATCACTGGAGTTTTTGTCACAGTTTTCTTTAGCAAAAATTAGCTCACCAATGTCCATTTTCGAAAAAAACTCATTACGCGAAAGCGTCGGAGACGACTAATAATCTCCACAATTTGTGGCATGCCTCTGTAACTTACTATATCGCCTCACGTTGCCAATAAAAAGAGCAAGTATTCAGTGATCCGATGAAAGGGACCGTGGCAAATGAAGTTCCGTGATATGAATTCCCAAATTGCAAACCTCTCTCCTCCACGCCGCTTGGATACACAGCGATTGTCCTTGTTGTGGTGTGGATTTTTGTGTTGCCGCTCGCTAAAACGGTTCAGCTAGAAAATGGAATGCTCGGCTTTTAATATCACCTCCGACGCCATTGTCTTGTTTCCACGCACACTTATAGCCAGGGGTCACTACGTCCAGAGGGAATATTGAAACCACCGCACTGAACGCACACTTCTCCGCATTGCGTCAACACAGCCAATGAGAGAACCGAGAATATTCCGTAATTCGACACCGTTTTCCCAGCTTCTCGTCGAAGGCGACCGCACGCTTTTGTGGAAATTAATCCTTCCATTTTGCATAGAGGTCTGCTTGCCGTTCGGTCAGACTTTTGGTTGGCTGAGGCTAATGAAATATTTCAGCCTCATATTTCAGTCTTTCGATTCGTTTCAAGGCGCTTGCGTTGTAGTTTCATCTACCACCCTAACTCCCACTCATCTGTCATTCGCCACTCGTACGTCATTTAATTTCTTTATTTAATTGGTAATTATTACAAAAATAAATTACATAACTTGATTCTGTGTTGCTAGGGTGAAGACCTTTAACACATTATAGAAGTCACATTCTGAAGCATTCTAACCTTTCAAATGCTGGTGTGCATCCCAGAAGACCACTTTGCCACATCGAAGCCGAGGAAATGTGTCTATGTGGTATGGCTAAGAAAAAAATTCTGAAGTGGTAAAAACCTGCCGATAAAAGACTTTTTAAAATATTTCCTTCTGCAGAAGTCAAATTTTCTCCTTTCAGCATTTGGTCTCCTCAGAACCTGACATAAAACCACACCATAGCAAATCGTTCGCACGCTCGCCTCTGTGCTCGTACGTAACTCGCACGTACTCGTACAGTAACTCGCACGTACTTCTCGTACAGTAACTCGCACGTACTTCTCGTACAGTAACTCGCACGTACTTCTCGTACAGTAACTCGCACGTACTTCTTGTACAGTAACTCGCACGTACTTCTCGCACAGTAACTCGCACGTACTTCTCGTGCGCAGTTACTGAAACAATCACTCGCTTAACGTGACTGCAGCCGCATGTAGTTTGGTTTACGTGACATACCATTCGTGAAAATAACCCTAATAGCTTTAAAACATTGCAATCAATTCACTGTGAGAATCATCTGTTGTCTGTGATAATCATCAAAAAACAATAAACATAAAAAAGTATTATGATAACCCCAATAACGTTTAACAATATATCTGGTGTGCCGCAAAAGTAGTGTTTCACAAAAATCGCTTTTCTATCCGATTTTTTTCATAACTTTTTTCTGTTTGCCAAACAGAAATTGCAATACTTCATACATAGAAGTATTGCAATTAAAGCGCGAGTGTTATTAGTGCAATTAATGTTTGGTCAATTCTGACTTTGTTGGACATAACTCCATCTGTGGAATACTGGATATATGGATAATAACTAGCATATACGCGTGTATTCCACAATATTTGCATCAGAAGAATATATGGATAATAACTAGCGCTCGGACATTAGAAATTTCCCGGTAATTCACTTGAGGTTTCACTACTCTGAAATTAATTCCAAATTTACAATGCACTTGTGATATTACCTTAAATAAACTTCGGAATGATTTTCATAAGCAGACGATTGAGTAACTCTCAAGCAGCGTGCGTTCACAAATATTAGCTGAAGAATAAAACTGCTTTCACTCGGAAAATGGGCAGACCAAGTTCTCAACTCCTACGACACGCAAAGTAGTAAACACGATACCAAAATATGAATTGTGAAATTATTTTACACTTTCGATTTCTTTAGGAGTATTAAAATTCCTTTTTTCTGCTTACCGTAAGAATTTCAGAAGATAAAAATTGTATTATATCGATACTATAAGGCGAATTTTCTCTTCAAGTTTTCAATTACATATGAAATGAATTGAAACACCTGGAAAATATTGACAAAGAATTGGTACGTATTGACAGAATTTCTCCTGGTAAATGTATCTATGACTGAACTTATTCCATATTTTTTATTAACTTTTTAAATTTCGAAATATTGGAATAATTGGATAATTTATTGCAATTACTTATATGAAACAAATATTACAATAATACAACATATCCAAAAAAATTTCGTCGTTTGCAATGATGACTTTCTACTCTACTTCTATTATTTATTTAACAGTTAAATTGAGTAAAATAAATTTAATTATGACTCTATTTTGTATTACATTCGATAATATCAATCCCTATTTCCGTTTGGACAGTCAGTATTGATAATTACAGTCAATTAACAGATGAAAACATTAAAAAAATATATGCACTCCATCCACAAAGATGACTTTTCATTTATTTGTTGAATACGTATAAAGTTTCGAAAGTCTCTAATGTCCCACATTAGTTATGTTGTCCCTCTTTTTTGGTCTATATCCTTCATTACTCGGGTTGTTAATATGGTCAGATATATTGTTAATACTGGTCATAAATGTGGTTAATATTGTCAATATTAATAGAAAGATTGCTTGGCGTAAGTCAGTAACAAGAAGCAACATTATGACTGTTGTTTATTCAGATAAACACACGTAACGAAGACAGTTACAGTGTTCAAGTTCTGGTACTCAATCTGTTGATGAAGTGTTGACACACTGTGCGTTCTCGGGAGCAAAAAGCTTTGATTCCTTCCGTCGCCTGGAGGCCACTTCTCAGCCGCGGGGTCGCGAATGGCGGCGCGTGGAAATCTGTAGCAGTTTTAGCGGGGCGCGGGGGCGGGGCAGGTGGGGAGGGAGGGGACGTGGAGGGGATGAGCGGAGCGCCGCAAAGCCAGAGGGACGTGCCCTGAATCGGTGCCGCCCGCCCGCGAGCATCATACGCTCGGGGGGCGGGGCGGGGCGGGGCGCGGCGGGGCGCGGCGGGCGGGGCGGGGGGGCGGGCGGGCGGGCGGGGCGCGGGCGGGCGGGCGGGGGGCGGGGCGGGGCGGGGCGGGGCGGGGCGCGGCGGGGCGGGGCGGGGCGGGGCGGGGCGGGGCGATGGAGGAGCAACCACCGCCCCAGGGGAATACTTCCCACGGAGCGATAGAAGCCCAGGGAACCACGCGGTTAAGATTCTGGAGAAGGCAGAAAATACTGGGTGAAAGGTGAAAATGGGCAAGATGTCGGCAGGGGAGGATCTCGGTGAATAGATCCCAACTTGTTGGCTGCCTTTACGTTTTACGTTCTAGCCTTACAAATACTCCCTAAGATGAGAAAGTTAAATAATCGTCCGCCAAAAAATGGCGATTGTTTAATTCCTCTTCTTTCTTTTTGTTATTTCGCTGACAACCCTTTTGTTATTTTTGATGTTACTTTTTGCGATCAGTCGGAATTCACGATTTTGATTGGAGCTTCTCTACGTGTATTCAGTTAAACAGTCGATATGAAAAATATCCCAGTTATCTACTGCAAAATAGAACAAAAATAATAGATCACAAAGTTATGGGTAAGTGCGTATTTTTTATGGGGCAAATAGTAGACCAAAACGAAGACTTGGGATAATGTAAGAATGAAAGAATTAATTACATAAAAGATTCCATAAAATATTGAAAACCGAGAATTGAAGCAAATTAATAAATTATTCGCATGGGGTTTTCTTATGCATGACTTACTCTTCCGTAAAAATTAGCAAAAAGAATGCAATATAAACTTTTTGTTATGTATTGAAGACCAAGTTACTTTGTACTGTCATCAAAATTTGAAATTTCAGTAAAGTCAATCGATTTAGTAAAAATTTCAAGTACATTATGAAGTACTTGCTCTTTTTTGTTTCTCAATATGTTTTGTCAATAAATTTGGAAGTCCTAAAATACACAAATTAGGGAGTTGTGATTCTTAAATTTGATTAAAAGAACATTTATTATGTTTTTGAATTTAAGTGTATACTCAAAATATCTGAAACGCTTAATGATATTTAAACACTTACAACCTACAAAAAGGAAATGATTTTCAGACATTGTGATGTTATATTTCTTGGTTTATAATATCGCTTTTTGCATGATACTTGCTATTCAATATTCCACTCTCTTAATAATGCCTTATTTTAAATATTTCCTAATAGATTATTTAGGTGTGAATGTTAAAAAAGTACAAACACTGAATATGCATTCAAAGCTTCAAAACCATCCACAAATATATCGTTTTGTTATCTAAAGTCAACATCTTTTCAATGTAGATTAAATTTCAATATTGTGTTGAAATAATCCATGGCTTTCTGTACCAATATCATTCTGTCATATTTCGGAGGATAAATTGTCAAAGGTAAACGAAAATTATAGTTACATATTTTTAAAAAAGTAGAGAAAAGGTACGATTTTCGTATTGCAACACCTTACGTAACTTATTTCGTAAATAACTATTAGATTGTTGGTACTCGAAAGCAAACGCAACAACTTTCGAAAATAAAGTTCTGCGCCCTGGCTTCACATCATGCGTCAGTAATCAGAAGCACACAGGCAGCTCGACTGAGTGCAGCCCGCGAGCGAAGCGGACTAGATCCCTCCAGGTCACCCTTCACCGCAGAAGATTCGAAGGCTCGGAGAAAACGCCTTCCTTTCTGAACCACACCCTCCTCGCCCCTCCCTCCCCCTCTCCTTGCCCCTCTCACGCCCACTCGCTCTCGCACCCGCGCCGAGAGGCTTCGGGGGCGCCGATAAGGAAATGATGTAGCCAAGATGACAACGTTTGAAGTAGAACCCCGAATATTCTACTTACAAAACACCCCCGTGCCGCGTCACTGGGTTTTCAGCCTCGTCTCTTTCACGCGCGTTTCGACGGAACCGTCTTCTTTTTTTCCTTCTCTTTCTCGCGTTCTCTATTCGACCCCCTCTTTTTTTCAATTTATCTTCCACGATTCGCATTCTCCAAAGCGAGAGGCTCTTCACGCAAACTGTGTTTCGGTTTGCCGTGAAAGGAAATGTATTGAACTTTCCTTTAGCCCCGAGGAGAAATCTGTTTCCTTACGTATCCCCTATGTGCGCGCGAAATTCAATTTAAAATTATAACTACATGCGATTGGTACAACTGTCTTACTTTCTGAAGTATAACTGATTGTGTGTAGTCTGTAGCTTGGTTAGAAGTAATAGTTGATCATAACTAGGAAGCGTATTTTAATGAAATGCCATTTTTTCACTTTAGAATAATTCCATTTAGTATAGAAATAATTTTTATAGGTAATTGTTGTGTACGTTTTGTCAATTTTGATTAGCACGTCATTTTGTACACTTTTTTGCCATTTTTAATGAATTTTGCGCTGATTTAATTGATTTGAATATAATTTTAATGGTACTTGCTTCAAATAATATTTACGAGATGCAACAAGTGTTCTCCACAGAATTCCTGATTAGCATATTCGATTTCTTGGCTCAAAAATTGCAATGTCAGCTGTTGTTTGTAATCTAAGGTTGTTACACCTGTCAGCGACATTGTCGGTTCGGCCGATTTCGCGATAACCAAAGACGGAAATTTCCTGGTAGAGCACAGTCCAAACCCGAAGTTTGCAAGCTGAGTTCAGTGAAACAAAAGTAAGAAGCCTCGATTAGATCAGTAACATTTACAATAGATTGAGTTTTTCATCAGAAGTAGTTTTGATCAATTTTTTGCATTCTTTTGGTTTTTAGGGAATTCTTTAAAACATTTTATGGGAATTTTATTGTTAATTTTTGGCAATGTTTTAGGTCATCAAAATGCGCCCCCTAATCATAACTCATCTAAGCTGTGTTGCGTTTAGGTTACAGGTCTCGTTAATTGTCAATTTCAATATCTTATTTCTCAAAACAAACTACTCTATAGCATTTCTTTGCGTTTGTACAAAAATATACTACATGCATTCTTCTCTTCACTTTTACTCATTTACAAATGTCGCAAAAATTATTAAACTCATAACGTGTCGCCTTATATTTTCGAATATTCGTAGTTTACATAGCAGTGTTATTAATATATCCTAGAATAATAGTGCAATAAACGTAAATACGTTTTTATTTCGTTAGATGGCATTTTACTCTTGTTTTACCAGTTCGTGTTCATGAAATGGAACGCGCGTAACTAGGAAATGAAAATGTATCTACGATGATTTGACATTTCATATTTCGACTTTTCCTGCTTTCATTCAAATAGCCACCAGACGTATATGAAAGTACACCTAATGACAGTTTTCATAGTCATAGTTCAAGAGAATTACCACCAGTCACAGGATAACATTTTAGTCGTTATCGAGATCAGAGAACTTCCTGTATTTTACTCACTGACAGAGAATAAAGGGCGCTATAGCCTCCATCCCGCCCACACACACACACACACACACACACACACACACACACACACACACACAGATCATAAGAGGCTGTTTGCCAAAATGAGAAAACGTATGATGAAAATGTCGAAATTCCGCGAAGCGGAATTTAGTATTTTGAAACATTATAATTATTTACTTTGCATAGTTGGTTGAAAGGGTATGAATTCGAAAATGAGGATAAAAGGTAACTAGTGGTAGAAGAGTCGCCACCACAGAAGAGTGGATTGCAGTGTGTAGACGGACTAGGGCAATGGGGCGTCAGATAGTAAATAAACAGAGGAAAACATAAGCTTAAGAACAGTGAAAAGAAACGTGGGGTGGAAATGAAAAGAATTTAAGACAGCGAAGAAGACGCAGACAAGTCGAGTCCGAGGAGGCAGAATGAAGCGGAAGTAGAGGCGGTGAGAAGGAGGAGAGTGGGGTCGGAGCGGACTCCGAAAGCGGTTGCAACGATGGATAAGCTGGATTTGAAATGGGTTGGAGCAGCGTCAGCTGAATCTGCAAAGTCTGAAAGAGGTCTTAGAGGAGTGTAAGTGGGTTGAGCGGGGTCTGTGCGTGTTCTGAACAAATCATAAGCTGCGTCTGAATGGAGTCTGGGAGAGGCGTGAGCTAGGTCTGCTCGATACTTGAAAGGAAACTGTACAGGGTCTGCGTTGAGTTTGAGCTGAGACTAAGCAACGTTCGAGCTGGATCTGAGGTAGGTCAGAGCTGGATCTTAGATGGGTTAAAGCAGGATCTGAAGTAGGGCTAAATGGAGTCAGATTGGAGTCTGAGTGAAGAATGAGCGGGATCTGAGCGACGGTGACATTTGAGAGGGGTCTGTGCAGAGTCACAAGGTGATGAGAATGAAGACGAACACACGTCTGAGCAGGATCTGTACGAGGTTTCAACCCTCTCTGAACAGTCTCAGGTAGATCGTAGCAGGGAAACAATGTTCTCAGAGGAGACAGAGCAGAGAAGGAACTTGGAAACGCTGAGTTGAAGAGACCTTCGCATCGCGAAAGCGGCTGCTGAGGCCCACGTGGGGCCCAGGGTCTGAGCAGGATTGAAGCCTACTGGAAAGCAAGGAAATTTGAGTACTGAACGGGGACGGATTCCCGTCCATCCCCGCCCATTACTCGTATTTCCCTTCCCTGACGGAGCAGATGCCGTCGCATCGAGGCAGTTGCTCCGTTGGGAGTGGCGCGAACGTAACACAGCAGCAGCGGGTGGCGGAGGTGAGGTGCCTGGGAGCGCAGAGTGATGGCTCTAGGTGGGCGGGGCTCTGTGCGCCAACGGGGGTTTTTAAGCCAGAAGTAAGCAAAGTCTGGGCGAGCTATGAACTAGGTCAGAGCAGGGTGTGATCGGGGTCTGAATGGGTTCTAATCGGATATCGAGCGGGTTCTGTTCGGGGTCGTAACAGGGTCTAAGCCAGGTCAGAATGGGCTCTGAACAGACTCTGATCAGGGTCTGAGCGAGTTCCAATTGAAGTCTTACCATGTTCTGTCCGAGGTCATAGCTGGGTTTGGTTGATGTCTGAGCAGGCGCCGTCTGAGCAAAATCTGAGGTGGGTCTGAGCAGGATTGAAGCCTACTGGAAGGCAAGGAAATGCGAGTAATGAACGTAGTCGCATCGAGGCAGCTGCTGCGTCGGGAGCGGCGCGAACAGCGGCAGCGGGAGGGCGAGGAGAGCGGGGTGCCGGGGAGCGTCAGGGCGACAGACGCCGAGGTGGGCGGGGTCGGTGCGGTGTGCACCGCCGGGACGAGTTTTTTAAGCCAGGCGCGTCGCGGGCGGGGGCGGCTGCGGCAACCGCGCTGATCCGCCAGCGCCTAATCCGCGACTCTATTAAAACTTCCGGCTGGCTCCGCAGGTCAACACAGGCGTCCCGACGCTGCCGCCTCCGCCGCCACTTTCCGCCGCCTCCACAGCGGCGGCGTAGTCACTTCGCTCAATCTGTCGCCGCCTCCACCGAGTTAGGGCTTGCCCTCAAGCCAGCGTCACCTCTCGGCGATGTTTCCTTCTTGCGCGGTTCGCGCGCTGTGGCTGCTTCTGCTTTCATAATCTTCACAAATTTGGAAAACATTCTTGTTTTATATTCTTATGCAAATTAATGAACGTATATTAAACATAGGTTCGTTACGAATATAAAGACATGGATAACATTGTTTTATGAAAAACAAGGCAGGACGGATTTACCGTACGAGTACATCCGTGAATAATTATAATTAACATATCAATTAAATGGTTTCTTTGCTCTCACGATTTCACCAATATGTTTTTACTAGATTTGCTGACGGTTCTCTACTGTATCATTAATTTCTACTACCGGTTACAATAATTGGTAACAATATTCTTAACTGTTTTGTAAAACTGTCAGCTTGTACCGAACAGTGAGTGCTGGTTCTTCACTCAATCCTACAACTATTTTCTCCTTCCTCTCTGTACTATCATCGCCATCAACTGAATCAACATAATGAATCCTTTCTTCGTGCTCGTCCTCGTCACCATCGCCGTCGACGTCCTCGTTCTTTACGCTCGCAGCCTCTTTCGCAGCAATCCCTCCCGCTGCATCCGCCTTCCCCAAATCTGCCCCTCGCCGTCGGGTGCCTCCTTGAGCTTTCAAATTAACTCGCTTCCTTTCCTTTGCCCCCTGCGTCCTCGCCCCGTCCTCTCTGCCGCCGGCCCCGCGCGCGTTCCCGCCCGCGACGTCAATTCTTTCCGGAATTCTGAATCACTGGGCTCTTTACCAAACATGGGATATGCTAATTTTATTGAAAAAATGGAATGAAAACCAAAGAAAGATAAAGTTTAGCGGGGCCCTTGAAGGGGAAAATTGAAAGAAATGACAGCGCCGCGGGTCGCTATGAGCCGTGAAGACCGGCGTCTCATTCAGCGTCGTGTCGACGGGCGTTTAGGAATACTTCGAAATGTGGAAAAGTCCGACCATCCTCGACCAACATCGATTTTTGAAGAATTTTTGCTTGAATGAGTTCAATCTTCAAAATATTCAGGAAGTTTTTAGCCATGGAACACCTTTTCCAAGCGTTGTTGTCTGCAATGAACACTTTTTATATGCATAAAACATTCTATAATATCGTTGTTATGCTGTAAAAATAAGGAACACAAACGAATGGAATGCTCAGAATAAAAATTAAGCTTTATGACAAAATGTCAAGCTCAAAACCATTTTGAAATGTGGAAACATCTGCAATGTTTGAAAACATGCCAAAACACAAGTTTTTCCTGCGAGAAATTAGTTCTCTATACAGCGAGTAATTTCCGATAAAGATATGCGGCTACTGAAGCAGCAAAAGAAATAAAAGCGTGACAAGACTCTCCTCCTCATCCGTGTACTTGAAACTCAAGGTTGTAAGTAATGGACGAGTAGGATATTTGTGTGATTTATATTAGATTAAAATTCAATTTGATCTTCATTGAAAATTGAATTTCATGGGTCTCAAAATATTTTTTTCTATTTTTTTAGTTGTAGAATCATGGAAATGTTTGCATCTGTCTTATACACATAATATTTCTATTGTAAAATGTTTGCAAAATATAGGTAATAAATGTACTGTTGATTCTTGAAATATTTTCCCATAACTATCATTCAATAGCAAAACAATTAAAAGCCGCAAATAAATGGAGTAAATCAAACACAATCAGGTAATAATCAAGTGAATTCAAAACCATACAACCGTTACAAATATCCCTTCTGAACAAGCCTTCACAATATTGAACCGCGCGCTGCAACGAAATAATATCCATGAATTAAATAAAATTTGGAGAACAATCTACTTGCAGTAATCAAATGTTTTTGTTCTCATTGTTGATGTTTTACATTCGAAACCGTCGTTAATTCATATTTTCATATTTGAATTCTAGAAACAAAACAAACAGGTGTTAGTATTTCATTACAAAAAAAATATACCCAATTCCTGCCGCACCCGGTAATTTTGTAGACAATACCTACATTACATTGTATTCTTTAAACATTTCCCTATAAAATTCCTTAAATTAATACTCGTTTCACAACTGTTACAGGGACGTGCTCGGACAACCAACATGTTACCAAAGGACTTTCCTCTTCATGTTTCACAAAACAACCAACACACTCACTCTCAAAGCACGTGTAGCTTCACACAAGCGAATAAATGAGGATTCAATTCATTCGACCAACTTAAATGACGTTAATAGGTAATAAAAAAGGAAGTAACGTTACAACACAAATTATTTTGTAGAGCCAGCAATGCGTATTATATGTAAAGCAAGCGATGTAGAAAAATTATTCCGCTGTGCGGGCCGTATGAAACGGCAGCCTGCGAGTTGGGCGGTGCAGTGGGAGAGGAAGAGTGTGGTGGAATGGAGGGAGGGGCGTGGCGGGGAACGCTGGATGGGGAGAAGGGAGGGGAAATGGGAGCTGGATAAGAGCCAGGCTGACAGTGGAGGAGTGGAGTTCGTGGCGTGGAAGAGGCGACTGGGGACCGTGAGGTGCACGAAAGGTAACAGGCGTCCGGGGGGGAAAGGAAATGCTGGGTTCATTGCTGCGTGCGGAGATGTGTCGGGTTGAGAAAGGTGGCACGGCCGGGGTTAGGTTGTGGCGGGGCGCGAATGCATGGTACGGTGCGCGGGTGTGGCAGCATGTGGGGTGAAAGTAGGGTGCGTGGTGGGGGCAAGAGATGTGGGATACGAGACGCAGTGCGGGGAATAGCAAGTTGCGGGAATGCGGCAACATTCAAAATATTGGCGGGTTGTGGAGAGTGGAGATTTGGAGAGATGAACAACGTGAGGAAAATGAAGCGCAGGTGGTGCAGGAGCGTAGTGATGACAAAAGTGTCGCAACAGGAGTAAGGAGTAATAGAGGGCGTGGGCGTGACGAGCTTAGAAGAGCGTGGCGGTGTGTGGAAACATGTCGAGGTGCGGAAACTGGTGGGGTGCCGGGGGAGTAGGTGTGACGGGGGCGGGGACAAAGGGGGGGGGGGGAGAGGGCGGCCCGTTCGGGAGAGTAGCGGGACGGGCGCGTGACGGGAGCGTGACGGGGGCGTGACGGGTGGCGTGACGGGGGCGTGACGGGGGCGTGACGGGGGCATGACGGGGCGGACGACGGGGCGTGACGGGGCGTGACGGGGCGTGACGGGGCGTGACGGGCTTGACGGGGCGTGACGGGGCGTGACGGGGCGTGACGGGGCGTGACGGGCCGTGACGGGCCGTGACGGGGCGTGACGGGGGCGTGACGGAGGCGTGACGGGAGCGGGATGGAGTCGTGAAGGGGAGTGGCGGGGGCAGGGCGGGGCGGGGCCGGAGGCTGTGCGGGTGGGTGGACTGACAACGCTGCGCCGCGTGTCAGCTGCTGCCAGAGCAGGGGATCGTGGGCGCGGCGGAGCGTGCCCGGTGTGTGGTTTCCCGCTCGTCGAGTGCAGGCTCGCACGCCCATCCCGATGGCCGCGTCTCGCTCGAAGGCGCACTCCATGCTTTTCTTTGTTTTTGCACAATGGAAGAAGGGTGCTCAAAATGTCGTAAGTACTTAAGTTTGGAAGAGGAGAGAAAGTGTTTTAATTTGCCTCTTGAGCAAATAATAGCTTGACTCGACCTTATTACTTGTTTACTGCAACTCGTTAAACAGAATATTTCAAAATGGTATTTTACCAGGTACTTGTAGTACGTTTTAAATGAGTGCTGTTTTTTCGATAAAGCGTCGAACTCGTATATAATTCACACACGTTATCCTTTCTGCTTGTTTTAGAAATGCTTATTTGGAGTTAAATTAGTATCACTAATATTTTATGTTTGCGTTATATACCGTTGAGTAGTTTCGGGGTAACTAGTTATTGAATTTGGGTCTTCTGCGAAGTGATAATCCATTTTTAGGCAGGAGTTTAATACATATTCTAAAGGTTAAAACATTAATTAATGTGTACATTAATATGAACTACCGACAGTTCTTTACAACATTATTTCATAAATTACAAGAATTACCAGTAAGTCATTACTTTATATCAATCAAATTTTGAAATACACAAAACCTGTTAAAAGCATCACACATTTTTGATTGCTTAGTAAAAATTCTTCTCTGCATATTTTTATGTAGCTGTTTATGTTATAGATATTTTCATGATTGAAAAATATGTTTTGTAGAATATCTACAGTCGACCCCGTTATAGTGAACTCGAATATAGGGAATTCTCGGTTATAGTGAACTAAAATCCTCAAAACTGGTCCGGTTTCACTTACATTACAAGTAAGCATACGAAGATTAGGTTACAGTGAACCTGAACATCGGCTATACTGAACTTAAGAAATATGTCCTGGAACTTTATTCCTACCTAGAATACAATATATCGCCTCAGTGCCACAGATTCCAACACCAGGCAGCTTGAAAAAATATCGTCGGCCAAAGATCATCATTGAAGAAGTCTCCCCTGAGGTGTAAGAAGCGGCCCCGGGATGGATACCATACTGATGACCTTATACTACTCAGTTTCACTGCGGAAACAAAGGCTGTGCCCTGCGTGGGCTACAACTGGCGACGGAGACGCGCGATTTCAAGCTTGCTCAGTTTCAAGCTTGGTGTGACTTGATATTCCGCCGGATAAAGCGCGTTGAGTTCTACGTAGGCGACAGGAAGCACGCGACTGTAACAGCCTGGCGATTTCTGTCGTGCCGCGCGAAAAAGCGATCAATTTCATTAGCCGTTTGCGCCATCTCACTGCCGAAAGCATCTCGTAGATTATTAGGCGAGTGAAAGGGCCTTCGGAGAGTGGAACGGTGTTCAAACAGCGCAAGAGGCATTGAAAAGTGTGAAGACTGCATTAAGATACTTGGGCACAGAGGACAATTCAGAATCATATATGGAGAGACCACGATCTCAGAAGAAGGATTTAGAGAAATGACTAATAAAAAAGTACGAAGCACACAGTTGAAAATAATTGATGTTTTAGGACAAATAAAGATATTTAAATTTTCAGTTTGTACTGCTACTGTATTTTGCTGTATAACTGTATTAATAAAATCTATCGTCATGAAGAAATTCTATTCAATTTTGACATCATCGGACATAGTGAAGCTCGGATATAATGAACCAAAAATGTTAGTCCCCTGAAGCTCACTACAACTGTAGCCGACTGTAGATCGGAAGTATCATCGTAACATATGTAATTATAGGGAGAGGAGTAAGAAGACCATAGATATTTGAGAGAGAGATTTTTTATTAACCCCTGTAGATTTCAGTAACATTACTCATGAGCAACAATGCATGTATTTGAGATTTTTAACACAGGATTTTAAAATTAATATATGTTAAATATGTCATTTATAAAATTTATATTCTCAAGAGTTTTATCAAGGTATTATTATACCATAAAACAAGTATGCTTTTTCTTCAGTGATCAGAAGTCCAATATATATATATATATATATATATATATATATATATATATATTATATATAATACCAAATCTTTTACGAAATCAACTCTGTTAGTATATCTTGTTCAGATACATTACCACAGGGAGCGGTAGCTCAGTGACCTGATGATGTCACTGCTCCGCCTCTGCCCGGGAGGACCCAGGTTCTGATGGCGGCAGAAATTTCGACACTAGCTTTTCAACTAGGTCGAATTCAGGCGCTGTCTAGAGGAGAATTCTAGCGGCCGGTTCCTCTGATCGGAAGTTTTCCGTGGTTTCTCCGATCAACACCAGGCGAATGCCGGAGCAGTACCCTAACAAACGGACCGCGCGCGATCTTTTCTTCCTCTTCGTTGTCCTAACCTCTCCCTTTACTCACACACTTACACTAATATGCACTACACTACCACATATTTCGGGAGACCGGTCGGGAGCTTAGAGCTTGTCCCCGCTGGGGTGGTGCCCCGCTGGTGGGAGAGTTCTGGTTAGGGGGAAACCCCGCTAGCCGACAGTAGGTCGGCGCCAGATCTCACTATCTAGCGGGGGAAGATCGCCGCCATCTCCAGAGAAAAGAAAGCATTCACTACACTTACGGGACTAATGACTTAAGCTGTTGACGCGCCCTGAATCCCTAATCAACCAACCAACGAAATCAACTCTTTGTTAGTATATCTTGTTCTGATATATTACCCAACCACCTCATCAATAATCTGTCCCACGCAAAGGACGAAGGCGCCATCTGATGCGTCCATCCTTCACAAACGTACTCGAAAGTCGTGGGAATGTATGAGGCTCCAGCTTCAATATTTCAAGGCAGATAACCTGCGAATCCCACGCCCTCGACGCCGCACGCCCTCCCGGCGACTATTTCCGCTCCATCGGCTCTCGAAAAAGGATCAGCGAACGCGAGGACATAACCTTGATGACGGCACATCTATTCGCAGCGGGCGGACGAACTTCCAGCCCGCTTTCTCCAATCGGCCAAGTCCCGCAACTGCTCCTCGTAAAAAGCACTGAGCGGGTGAGGGGAAGAACGCATGGTATTATATTCATCTATAAAATTTTATATTTATTGCCTTCGACGAAGAGAAAACACTTCCGGATATAATCGTCATTGGAGCACAAAACCCTGTCGCTGCCTGAAATTGGGAAGCTTTCCAATGACTTTTTTGTCACTCCCTGAAATGAAGATTTTCCAAGAAAAGCAGGATTTGGAAACAAAAGTTCGAAAATGAAACTAAGAGGAGTTGTATAATATCATAAAACGTTGAAAATAGCTATAACTGCATTACAGTCGTGTAACATGGGGTTCTGAATGAAATTCAAGGAAAACTCAAGTGAATAAAATGTACATTAGAACTGATGCTTAGGTATTACATTTTATAAGAATTCTTAGTTAATTCTGTTAGTTATTGAACGCTTTGGTAAGGAGAGTATCAAAAGTTTACTAGAAACAATATTTTTTCTTATTTCTACAACAAGGAGAGATTCATATAATCCACTTATGCTGTAATGAAACTAAAGCATCTATATGAATGCGCTGGGCGTATTTACGTCGGTAGCGGTAGATAATCACCTTAAAGAGCAGTGTTTTGTTTTTTAGTTGAGTAATAATCTTCTTTCGTATTCTTTTCTGCTAACAAGAGATTCACAGAATTAGCACTCCTACTTGTTTCAAACTTTTAATACGTTAATTATCTTCAAGACGAAAACATGATGCAAAAGTGTTTGTTGTAAAATTATACAGAAAGAGGTAGTAAACAGGTTTATTTTATTTTTTGATTTATAATACACCGCATACGGTTTTTTGACAATAATACAAATAATCCTTATGATAACGCATGTGTGACAATATTCTCTTTTCGTTCTCACTTAGAAATTTAAAAATGAAAGAAAAGACAGTTCAATTATTTTAGAATCATGAAAATGTGTGCAACACTAAATACAGATTTTACTTATTGTTCATCCAATATATGTCTAAACTAGGTCCACAGAGTTATCGATTGACTTCTGTTCTCCTTTTTCGATTACTTGTGCTCTGTACTAAAAACCCCAGAAAAAAATTTTGAAAAGCTATATTTTTTCACCTCTTCTTAAAGGATTCCACTATTGAAATTATAACGACTGGTGTTGAATGTTTGAACATTTGGTATTAAAATTTCGAACCATTTCAAAAAAATTGTATTTGACCACTGTATATAACCCGAGTATTTATCTCCTAAACATCTTTTAGACAGTAAAATAATATTACATTATCAAACTACGATATAATGGTGTGTATTAATACACGAGTGTGATATTACAATTTGAGCGAGGAACGAGCGAGTATCGTAAGCTTCACACGATAATACTGTACACGATAATGAATAAATACCATTACATCGAGTTTCATACCGTAGTTTTTCGACGACTTTTAAAAGTTAAACTTTTACATTGAATCGTTTCGTGGCAGCTAATATGCAGGATTCAGGCAAGGCCACCTAGCGGACAGCTCCCTAACCCTGCTGCTGCAGGTGGCTCTGCTTAACAGTCCGCCTGCGAGGGAGTACTGCGCTAGTCAAATAGGATCAAAGTCAAATTCCGATCCAATTTATTTTAAATAACATTCCTGGAAAAAATAACTAATATTAAAAGAAATTAAAACTGACAGCCATAATATAATATTAAATGCAATTTTAATATACATTACCGAACGAAACATTTACTAGAACGATTCTTAATAATTAATTAAGTGTGAATTCTTGGTTTTTAAACTTCTCTGTGATTGGTCAATAACCTGTATCATAATGAAATCTGAATCGTAATGAGTATCATTATCAACTGATTGCAGCCATCAAATGACAGCATTATACAATACGAGTAGAAAAAATGAATTTTATGTGAGGTCTTTCCCCACCGTACCCAGCCTCACTCTGATTTACCACGACCGGTTCCCACATGTCCCTTAGCACCCCGTCATTTCACCCTGCCTGTCTCCAACCTCGACTTCTTATCCTACCTCGCTTTGCTTTGCTCTGCCCCTCTCCATCCTGCCATGATTGTCATTGTTATGGGCATCTATAAACAAATACATTGATCCGTAACCTTTCACTAGTGAGTTTGATATTTAGTTACCCTAAGACTAATTCCACTATTTCAATGAATCAAGATGCATTTTTTAGAAAATTTTATGAACATTCAGAAATGTTAACATCCATTGATGAATTTACTAACTCTTTTCGTTATATTTGCGAAAACGGAAAGAGGGCACACTTAAAATTTGTAAACACATTTTTACTATCACAGTTACTTCACTATCACGTATGCACTGACTTTCTCTTTCCCTGTGCCCAGTTAATTATTTTATTATAATGTATGTTTCCGTCTTTTGGAGCACGTGAGCAACGATTCAAAACGCGATATTATCTGTGCACAACTTAACTATTTCAATAAAACCAAATGTCCGAATTTTCTCTACAAAATGCACCACGAAAACAAATATATTATGTAAACCCAGTCAGTATCAGAATGAAATTAAACCTGAAACACAACCTTGACGAACTGTGAACTCTATACACGGCATCAAGCGGCGAGGTCTTACATATATCCATGTCTGAATCTATCGATAAAAGAAACAGACAGCTTTTGGAATAAAACAATTTACTACTGATAGAGTACTATTAAAGAATGATTTATTTAATTAATTTACACTGTAAATGCTGGTGAATGAACACAAACTATATCTAATATCACACTTAAGGATCACATTCTTTCATTTAAAGGAAATAGAAATACAATCGGTTTCGGACGATCGGTTTCGGTATTTCGTCCCTTTAATGCAGAACTAGGAGGACTAGTAATTGTCAAACCAGCAAGAGCACACATACGGTATTTTGTGTGAATAGTTTCTTATAAATGGTTATTTTTCTTAGAGTCCTATGCATCATTCTTTCTCTGCGTATTCTATGTATAAAAGATTGTGGGTACATTTCGAATACCTTCACAACACATTCACATAGTGAAATCACTCCAGTCCGCCAAGAACACAGCCATCCTGCGTAGAAGCTCCATCTCACGGCCGCAGAATACGAGCTCTGGCCCCGATGCCATCGCCCGGCTGCGCTGTCCTTCTTCGCCGCAAAGCTTCTTTATCAGTTCCCAAACACCTGCTCCTCCGAATAAAAAATCCCGGCGTGCCCTTCGGCCCGTCTCCTTCGCGCGCGAATCGATTACTTCCGGTCGGACGCGCCTTCTCACGTCGATCCCGCCCCGGGAGAACCCACGTGCGTGGCACTTGCACGTGTCCTTGCCGGAGGAACGTGGAGGGAGGGAAGCAGGCTTATGAGGAGCGGCCTTTCCGAACGAGAGGGCCTTCCCGGTTATGGCGGCGACAGGCGGCGGCAGGGAGGGGCGGGGGCGAAAGGGTCATCCGACCGGACGACACGTCACGACGGGCATAAAACCACGCAAGGGGGGGGCGGCAGACGAGCTACGGGCCGTACGAGGCGTCTTCTCCGCGCCGGCCGCAGTAAACTAGACGGACGACAATGGCCCGGTATTTCGTCCCGGTAAAATACGAGACACCGTTCAAATTCCTTCTGTTTTATTATTTTCTGTCCCTCTCTCCGCCGCGTACCAAGCTCGAGAGGGCGGGCGTTACGGCTGCAAAACGGCGCGAGTGTCTTCTCCTGCAGGGAGGAAGGGCTGAAAGGGCGACGATTCGCCCACGCGTGTCTTATGAAGGGCTGAAGGATACGAGGGATTCGGGGGTTGTCGCCGGCTGAGCTGGGCCTAGTGGATCTCGGAGACAAGGGTTGGGTTACGAAGCGCAGTCGATGACCGGGGTTATGAATGAAGCTCGTTTGGTTTACTGTTGTTTAAACAATGATCGGAATCTTCTTTGTATTTGTTGAAGTTTGCTTTAGCTGTCATCTACGTTGCTCAAGATGACATTCTTTCACATGACTCTTGATACAAAATTGTAATTGTAGTACTTCACCCGAAACGTTTTTGACGATATCTTTCTATCTGAACACAGATGAAAAATATTTTGCCAAAACCAACCTCACCCAATATTGTAAACAAAACGAAAATGTGGTATGTAAAATGAAGAATGCGTTGTGTTTCCAGAACTTCTAAACCATTAGTGCGACTGCTCCAAATTTTGAATGAAAAATTTTCAGGAGTAGATAAAATGGAAAAACGTTTTTGATTCCAAAACTTGTTCTAAAACGGAAGTTAAACCACAAAACTGTACTAGAAAGTTGCAAATAGCAGCGCATCTTTCTAACATTGATGCCAAGCGTTATCGGGGTACACAGGGCGGGTCCGTGGATGAGGAGGGCGAGGCTATTTAATAGCTCATGTAGTACGAGTATATACTTGTACATTCCTCCACAATGCTATTTAATCATCCAGTTTACTTTCATAATGAGAATTTTGATAACATAGAATCATAAAACATAAGTTACTATAATTAAGTGTAAAATAACGTACCCTTTCTTTAAGTGTAAGTGTTGCTAAGTAGCTTTGAAGAGAATTATTACTGACGTGATTATATTAGCATTTACAAAAGGAAACGCTTGTAAATAATATATCAACAACGAAAATCCTAAGAATATTTTAAAATTGGCTCATATTTTTTTGTTATAAAATCATTTTATTTACAATTATTACATACAAATGAATTTAAAATAAAACATTTATCAGATAATTTAGAAAAGAACTTCTCAATAGAATCAGATGATAATTTTATACGAGGACACGCTCATATTTGTATGGGAAACTTTGCTGTTAAGAAATTGGCAACGTCGCGTGCAGTGCCTGCGACGACCGGGGTGAAAGCCTTGTTGCCAGCTCTCTCCCCTTCCCTCCCTCCCCCTCTCTTCACCCTTCCTTCCGAGCGGCGTGGGACAAATACTGCCGCAAAGGATACAACAAGAACACTATTTCGCTCGGATGAGCAGTAGAGGGAGAAAAACAAAAAAGAAAAGGCTGCGCGGGGTGAAAATTGTTTTCGGCGACTAGGAGAGCGCGAATGTGAACCAGAAAACATTTCTTCACGGCGATGATGTCGTCTTTCCCCTTGGGTTCCGGGGCGCTGGGATGTTGCTGTTTGCTCGCTGCGGTGTGTTTGTAACTCACGACGTTATGAGGCAGGCAGAAGACTCGATATCATACGGAGCACTCTCAAGCGACAATATGCAGCAAAACGGAAGAGAAACACGATGACGGTGAACGACAATTTTCTCCAGTATCCTAAATTTTAAAAAAAAACTTTTATTTGTTGAGAGCCATTAACGCGAAATGTATCAATATTTAATGTAAAATTATTGAATTTGAGATTATTACGAGATAATTGAAAAAAAAACTAACTTAAACATGAATTTTGTTGTGTCCTGTATATTAATTGTCGTACAGAAGTTATAAGATCTCAATTAAATAAATCTACTCTTAGATGGAATGTCCACAAATTATCTTAGGAGAAACACTTTCAAATCAGGAACTTTACATCACATTTTCAAAAATTTTAAATTAATAAGGTTTCCGGGTTCTAAACATGTAGAAAATTTGTGTTACGTAATTGATGGTCAAGATTTTGAGCAGGAATGGTCTCCTGCATTCAACATATTTAATTTCCCTTTTCGTATTATCAACAATGTGATGCTCCTGAATGCTTCTTTGAAGAATTTTACCGAGGCAAGTAGATGATTAAGAAATGAATTATGGTATCAGAAAGTTGTAAATAACATCAGATGTAGTAAACGGTCGTGAGTTTAAAACGATTTTTGCAATAAGAAAATATAGTGATATGAAATTAATGAATTGATTGTGTTATTTCATTTGAGAAAACACTTCATAGAATATTTCAGAAAAAATTACTTGATAAAACTTGACAACAGTAGTTTTGAAGAAAATTTCGACGAGTCCGTTCATGGTTTGGAATAAGCTTTTACAATTTTATTATAAAAAATTGGGTAGATGTTCTATACCAATGGGCGTAAATGGCTATTTATCACCGCGTCCGACGTTAGATGTGTTGGATATTTTCAAGTTCGGAGTATTGCTGCTTGAAAAATGTATGCAAAAATATGTCTGCTGTCATGAGCCACATATAAGGCAAGGAAATTATTATGATGCAATCTTCTATATCTTTTATCACATTGATACCCTAACGAAAATTTATCAACATTTATAAGGTTGAGTAAAATGACAAAAAACATAAAATGAACCATTAGTTGTAGGAAGTAATATAAATCCAATGAAATGTTTAGAAAAATAAGATCAAACAATCGATTATTCTTATAACATCAATTATTCTTCTCCGCTGCTCTGGTCGGTTATTTTCGTGGTTTGTTGCGCTCAACCCCACACAGGTGAAGGAGTAGTATCATAAAGAACGAGTCAATCAGGGCATCAACATATGTCACCTCTGAATAGGAGACCCTAAGGTTCGAATACCGACGGTGGCAGAATTTTCGACACGTATAACATAGCTAGGTCAAATTCAGGCGCTGTCTGGAGAAGAACTTTAGTGGTCAGCTGCTCTTATCGGTTTTTTTTCGAGGTTTCGCCGATCAACACCATGCGAACCCCGGAGAACAACTCTAACAGACAGGCTACGGACCGCGCGAGATCTTTCCGGCCCAGTCCTTGACCTATTCTCTCCCCTTACTTACACACACTAGCAGTCACATGCACTATCACACTTGTTGGGAGAGGAAACGAGTCAGGAGCTTAGAGCTGGCCCCGACTGGGACTATGCCGTGCTGGTGGGAGATACCTGGTTTGGGAAAACCTAAGCAAGCCGACGTAAGTCGCTGCCAAATTTCGCTACCCAGCGAGTGGTCACTGCCACCTTCCGCGATGGTAAAATGCGGATGTCGCGCCAGGAATCACTAATAAATCAATCAACGAATTAAACAACGAGTTATGGACTGCATGCCATCTTTCCTTTGACATACACACATTACACTTATTCTAATGACCGACCATTGGGCTTATATATCCATTCAAATATTACCATAATGTTTTATAAAGCTTCCATCACTAAAAAGACACACAATTGTCAGGTGGTGAACCTAGAACTGCTATAGCGGAATTGGAAGGAACTTTGAATAGGAATTGCGGTCAGCAAGTGCGCCCGGCTTCTCTTCGCGTCGCCTGGCAATTGAAGCGTGTTCCGCTGTCAGCGTCAAACCAGTGACGCTGCAGAAAGCGCCATCTAGGCTCGAGGAAGTCCGCCTCGCACCGCGTCGCGATCGATGCCTGTCGCTTATCGGAAGGCGGGTAATCCCGCACCCCCTATCAACCCATTATCTGCGCGGATTCGTCGACAAATACCATTAATGCTGCCCGGAGAGTCCACCACGCGGCAACTCTTTGCTTAATTACTTTGTGAAATGTTTTTAATTGCGTTTGGATCCGCCTCGCCAGCGGCGGGATCACGAACGTTGCCAATGGGGGCTGCGCAAACCACAAGCCGCAGGTAGGCGGCCTAATCTGAGAAAGTTTGCGCCTGTGTTGAAAGAATTTTATCAAAAGGTGAGATGGAACCTAATTTTTTTAAATTCGTATTCTAAAAGGTTTCACACCTTTTGAATCTTTCATTGTTCACATACATAGTAAATTTAATACATTTTAATGTTCGAAAATAAATTGCCTCTAGTTTCAACCAGGAGGGAGGACTCAGAAGTCCACTGATTAATCTTGATTTTTTTGTTGGTTTAAATTGTTTTGGAAACTGAAAATTAGTGACATGATATTTTTGATGTGTCTGTTCAAAATAAGATGCAAATTATCACAAGAGTTTCTTCGAAATAGAGTTATTACAGTCACCATGTAGGTAAAAGCTCCAGACTATTCACTCTAAAACTAAATATTCAGAAAATATTTTGATAGTTCTATAGGATTTTAATTCTTAAAAAGTGAAATATAGTTTAATACATTACTACGTTATAAAGATACCTAGGTATTTTCTGACACGTAAATGAAGTTTTGGCATTAAATACAAATATTGATGTCAGTTCAAGTCGATCATTTTATTAGCTGATACAGAAATTGACTAAGTTTTTGTGCTCAAATGAAGACGTAGAGATATTTTTAGTTTTAGGAATTCATTATTTTGACAAAATAGCCGAATTTATTATATCAAAATTCAAACTGTGGAGTCCGTCTCCCCGCCCCTTTTTCCTCCTTGGTAACGCACGGCAGACTATACCTCAGTGTGGCTAGAGAAAAAATAATAAAATAAATAATACACGATAAAAAAGGATTAAGAGGAGAAGTAAAAAGGAGTAAGATAGGATTAAGAACGTATTAAGAGATTATATCCCCGAAAACGCAGATATCTGTGTTTGCCAGTACATAAAATAAATCTAAATGAAATAAAATAAATAAAATACGAAAAAAAAGTTTAAAACAATATTAAGGAATTATACCCACAAAAATACTGGTATCTGTGATTACATTTATATTTAATGAAATATAACTCTCCTAACTTTTGAAGCTAAGATTCCCATTCGATGCCTTAAGTAAATCCTTTTGATGTGTTTCACAGGAAGTGTTTGTTCTGTTGCAGGCGTGGCGTTCCAGCCTGAGTTTGCGGAGCCCATCGCCAACCTGACCGTGCCCGTGGGTCGCGATGCAACCTTCACGTGCATCGTGCATCACCTGGGAGGCTACCGGGTAAGCGACCACGTCTGTCGAATAGCATCTTTGATTTAGCTTGACTGCGAGGTGTATAAATATTTGTATGATGTCAACACCTTATTACTAGTGTCGCGGATGTGAAACACTTTTAAAGAGCGCGCCTAAGAAGCAGCGCTCAGCGGCGGTCAGAGAAGGCAGCGGAGACGGCGGAGCGACAAGACGCCGCCCAATCCCGGAAAGCGAGCTGGTCGGAGAGCCAGCTACGCAGCAGCGAGTCTCCAGCGCCGCCCGCTTTAAGAGCGAGCGCCGCCAGCCGAGAAGTACGACAGTGATTGGCAATTGAGTTGTGAGGAGAGCGTTAGTGACCGTGCGCCCAGTGGAATTCCGTGAGGAGATCGTACAATGTGATTTCTGGTTTCGACATAGCTTGTTCTTGGTACATCTCCCGGACTTTTGGTTTCTTGATTTTGGTTTGTGACTCGGTACGCTCTTTGGACTTTGGAATTGTAACCTTTGTACTTTCGGCAGTTAATTACAATAAATGTTTGTGTATGTAAAGCGTGCAATTATTCTGAACATAACAACTAGGAAATAAAATTTGTTGTAATAAGAAGGCAAAATACGTACATCTATGTTTATATTTTCAGAAATATATAGAAAATCGGATTAATGATCGTGATACAAATTGCTTCAAACAAGTATTTTTAAATTTTTGAACACAAAAAGTTGCCGTTAAAAACGTGAAAATGAATTTGTAATGTCTGAGCGAACATTTCTTGTCTACAGAAATAATTGGACAAGTCCACACCTCACAGTGAGATGGTTTATATAAGTATAAAGTGTGTGCGTAGTATTTATAATATTTATGATATGGTCGTAAAAACAGACATATCGCATAGTGAATTCCGGATCTGGAGTGAGGGGAAAAAAACCATGCTCGCTTACTTAAATAAAACGCTTTTTGTAATTGAATTAATTTTATTAAAAAATTACCACATTTTTATTGCTTTATCAGCACAGTACTTCCATTTACATCGAACGGACGACTTTGAATACGTTTGGAATTGTGCATCCTTGACAGATGGGTGTACGTTTCTCCGAGGGATGCATGAAACGCGAGAAGACAATGACCTGTCAGAAATGTTTGTCACATTTCTATTTTTGGCCGCATGAAACACGAGAAAACATGTGATAACAATCACTTCTGCTTCAACCTTCATTCCGAGTACGTGCTTTCGTAGAAACAATGTGTAAGCTTGACAGTACACAGCAAAGGTTCGGAGTGCAGCATTACAATGTCTGTTGGAGATATTAATGTCCTGCATTACAATGCTTTGTTTCACAAAAGACAAAACCAAGAACACCATATTCGCACAATGGAATCTCAAATGTTTTCTTTCAACGCCTAAGTATATTAAAATCTAATGAAACAGGTAATAAGAATGTACTGGTAGATAAAATATGTAATATACCAAAATATGTTAAGTAATTAGTGGTGCTAAAGCAGCACGTACATTCTCGCCACGTACATTTTCACCAAACATTACGTGAAAAGTATTAAAATTTTCGAAAAAATTGTACATGACGTTATTTTAAAATCTATTTTCAAGGAACAGATATCATTAAGGGGGAAAATCGCTATCTTCTTAATGGTAGTTGTAGAAAGACACCGAAACAATTTTGCATTATGGCGATTTTCGAAAAATCAGATTTTTTGACGAACATGATACCTGTATTATTCTCTTAAAAGTCCTTTACACTATTCAACAACAAAATTTAATCAAAGCGGATGGTGTCATTTCTTAGAAAATTTTCAAAATGTCCTTGGAGCTTCATGTGAAGTACCCCTCAAAATTAAAATATCGGGTTCAAATTCAAAGGGCCTGATTGATATGGTAATATCAATTCTGGAGAAAATTGTCTGCACTGTTTAGCTAATAGCTTTGCTAACAAACGGACTGTCATTTCTAATACCTTAATAAACCAGAGAAACTTAAATTTGGTGCGTCGTTAAATTCCCATGCAAATAGTATATACCTTGTCATTTCATGTGTATATTTCACATTTTCCACCTGTGCTCGTATTCTCACAAAAATATTGATGCCATGACTTACGCTCCAACCCTCATTCAAAATTTTATTTTTACCTAATTTTATTTTTTCAATTTTTATTCACTAATCAACTAAATCTTAACTGAACTCGGTTTGCCTTTTCATATTTACCTCCTATAATTCCCTTTTAGTAATTGCTTCCTTAAGATAACATATAGCTTCATTCACCTGTTTTCATCTTTCAATCGTAACACGGTCCTCTCAATGATAAGTTATGCAAAGTATGTCAAGTTCCATATCGAAAATACTAATAAGCAATAACTTATCAGTAAACTAGAGGTGCCACAGAATCGCACAGACTTTCTCGTAGAAAATTTTTCTAATTTTCTTGGTGTGGTTAGATTTTCCTTGGTATAGTGTGGTTAGCTCAATTCTCTGAGCAGCTGCCATCTATCGTCGCCCAAAATACTTTTTTTGACATTTTTCTCTACTTTTTGCTTTCCTAATAGTAACACTGAAGTATACCTTCAAGAATATTAAAGAAGAGTAACACCTTGTCTTAATTAGAAATTTTCATTGAAAAATTTGAAGCTGTTTTCAAGAAAATGGCGATTAAGCATTACTGAAAATGCGAAATTTGAAGCTTTTTTTGGACAGAAATCTACTGAATTTTCGAAAAACTTTAGTTGAAGTCATTTGAAGAACATTCACTGACAAATGTAATAATGTATACAAATCAATGGAAATGTGCTTATTAATGGCGTGAGAGGCATTTAAAAATATACATTTGTGTACTTTTTAAACAATAAAGCAATACACCAAAAAGAACATTACGTTATATTAAACAGTGCAATTAGCACTAGCTATTAGAAAAATTTTAAGAAACAATTTTGAGCAATTTTTGAGAAAATGGAGTTCATGTGTTTCTGAAAACGTGAAATTTGGGGCTCATTTTTACTGAAAACTTGTGTTATCGAGAGACTTTATTTGATATTTTTTAACGTGAATGTACTTATTAATACAATAACGTTAACATTGTAAATATTGCACGCACTATTGCACAAAAACTACCAAAATTTCTAAAAATATATACATGACTTAATTGAAAGAACTATTTTTTCACAACAAGTTTGATTTGAAGGAAAAATCCATGTCTTCAATTTTGTAGTTGTAGGAAAATGCCGAAAAATTCAAAGTTTTGCAATTTTCGAAAATTCAGAGTTGACTGTGATATTCTGACACGTAACACCTTTATAAGTGTATTTTGCTCTTACCTTACAAGAAATTGAAGCAAAAAAATTGCAACCGTTTTTGAGAAAATTTGAAAATGTTCGGGGACTTCATGTGAAGTACCACCAAATAATAAAGAATGTTTTTCAAAATGTCAGCGCTTTAACTAGAGCCAGATCGACACGGATTTCTTCCATTTGGAAAAGATAGTACACATAGTTTAGGCGCTAGCATTGTCACCAACGGATAGATGGTCAGATGGACGGACAGATGGACGGACGAATAGACAGACAGACGGGCGGACGCCTGCTTCCAATTGATTTTTCGACATCAAGAGTGCCCAAAACAGGGATTCTCTCTACACCACGTGTTAGATGATTTTTTCTCTTAATTTAGCAACTGATTTTATGCACTTTTTCGCCGCCAGAGCCCGACAATGAATTTTTTTCCGGCGAAAATACGCCGTTTTTAGCGCAGAATTACATAACTTTCTCTATACTACGTTTATTACTGTGTATACACGTACGTATACGAGAAAGTAAAAATAAAAAAAAATTGTACCAAAAAGACAGTATGAACCAAAAATAAAATAACCTTAATATCCCCTCTCTATTTCTGCAGAAAGCTCTGTGATAGACATTCCTCTCAAAAAGATTCTAATTGCGTAGAACAGAGGATTAATGCCTAGCCCAGTAATAATAATAGGAGGGATGGTAATACAATTTTCACTAATAGCAATAATTTCCAGTTTCAATGCTTTTTGCTGTGTGGTATATACTTAGTATCGTAATTTGTCTCCCAACAGGCAGTTTTCAATAGCGTTTTTTTGCAATATTCTTTTTCTCATGATTCCATTTTAGTTTTTAAAAAAATTCTTTTAAAGCATTGTTAGTTATATAAGTAATTTGAAATCATGAATGTAAAGTACGTATACTCTGTTATGTTACTATTTTAAAGCAGTCATGAAACAAATAACAGTTTCTCATTTATGAGGAAATAGAGCAAATATGATGCATTTAATACAAAAACTTCATACAAATACAACATTTAAGGTTCGCATTGAAAATGTAAATATTAATGTTTCCGGGGACGTTGTCTTAAACTATACCGCAAGCTGCAGAAAATAGATCAATTGTACTCATATACAACGAAGGCATGGCACATTCAGCCCTACAACACGCATCGGGGGCAGTTTAGAGCATTCGCACGTACGACCACGTATGTTTACCTTCCGTAAATTCACGGTTTGCAGATAGCGTCAACAAACTGAACGTTCGCGCCACTGCATTTCAATACAAGCATCGTTATCCAACGACAACACACGCGTGTTTGAAGAAAACCAGAAATAGGTGTAACGCCATGAGAACGTAACGCATTTCTTCAAAACCAGAAGGCAACGACCCTGTCTCCGCTGACGAACTGAAACCTGCCCGCCATTAGAATCTCCCTCGCTGCCTCCGACTCTCTAAATAGAAAATTTCAGGTCGGCTGTTTCTGCGGTAATGTTTCCAACTTGAAAATTCATTACCTTCGCTCGCGCGGACCCCGCCGGTATAATGTGGTCGCCAGAGCAACCACATGAACCCGCAACGCGAGTGAGGCTCGACGGCTAGCAAACTTATATTACAGCAGTCGTCACGCGAAGCATCGCATTCGCACTTAAAAGAAATGGCTTCTTTTTTGGGGGGCGGCTACAGCCAGGCGAAGCGAGGGCACCGCCGCTTCCTACTTCATGCATGCTCATATACCAAGCGCAATGTGATGTGATAAGGGTTCTGCCGCTAAGGTGGCGGTGGTGGTGGAGTGGTGAATTTGGAGTAGACTGGCCCACTGCTACCACAAGGCTGTTGCTTGACCACCGTTGTGATACCGTGCGCCCAATAGTGAGCAAGGTCGTTGTCAGCATATCCGGAATTTTTGTTTTATTTATTCTGTTTTCATCGTAAAATATTAACAATAAAGATTGTAAGGCGTGAATGGGGCTAAAAAACTATAATCAATGTTTTAACAACATTTATTCAATTAATAGATGGTAAATCAATGCAGAGATGCTTCTGCATTCCATATAATCAAATCAAGAGAACAAGTCACATTTATTAGACTTTGTTATTACCATGTATAATACTAGAACTAATCTAAATTAGAATGTAATACAAAACAGTATTTCATAGTCAATACCAATCGAGGTACATCTACACGATTATTCTTTAATAATTCTGTGCATGCTCCTTTTGTTTCTATCAAATTATAGCTAAAATAATTACTCATATTATAATAAATGTGCATTAATTTTAAATTTTGAATTCATCGTGTAAAATACTGCGCAACAGTAAACTGATTCCTATGTTTCACGAGTTTACAAGATAAATGCAAGATCGCTTTCTTTATTCTGCTTTCTTAAAAGTCAGTCTGCAAGGAGGCAAGGTTGACCTCAAATCAACGTTGAAGTCAGTAGGGTGCATTTTATCCAAAAGCAATTAATTGTGTTTATTATACTGACGTAGTTCGTGATATCTTCGATAATAAATTATTACACACTTCCATTAGGCGCAGTGTTTCGTAAAACTAACAGTCATAATACTACATTGTTTAATACGCCAATGTCTACTTTCTTGTTGACCCTATCGAAATCGAAATCATCCTTTAGATCTTAGCTGATATGGTTTGTTTCTGATACACCTCCGTATGCCTTCGTTGATTTGCATACTATCTGTTCCTAGACTTGTTTATTCGATCATTAATTTTCTTCTGCTGAAACACAATACCAGTTAGTTCGTTACGGTCATTTATTGTATTTAATATTTTAAAACCTTTATTTTAAATATTCCATTCATGCTTTAAAATATTTAATTTTTCATGTATGTTCAATTGTACTCCATTATGTATGGTCTATCATTTGATTTTAAATTTGACAATTTTGTTTCTATTGTTGTCTTGAATGCCACATAAATTTTTGATATTATTTTTATTCGCCTTCTCTACCTATTCTCTTAATTTTCACCATCTTTTTTTCCGTTTACATTTATGACCCGACCTTTCATGCCATTTTGTACGAAATTTTACATTCGCTTTCAAGATTTTTCATTTTCATATTTCTTAATTAACTTTTATAATCCTTTGTTTCTTCTTTTTCTGAATGCTGCATGTTTCCCGTTGCTTAGCAAACTCGTTTCCACTTTTTGTGGCGTGTTCTCCCTTCTCGTCGCCCCTGTCATGGCAGAGTACGGTCTGTTCTTGGTGCAGGTTATCCCACCCTCCCTCTGAGGGTGCTACTGCCTTCTGACGTTTCCGCATTCACCCTCTACGCTCCGCACCCCCTCGCCGCACGGCTTTTCACCCTCGCGTCCTCCAACCCCCGGCCTCACCCCCCCCCGCCTGTACTCCCGGCCTCATTCCAGACTCGCCCCAACCCCCCCCCCCCTCCCGTCACCACCCTCTTCTCCGCCCGACCCGCATCTTCACCCCCGCTCTCTGTCTCCACCTCGCCTACCGGGAGCGATAGCTCAGTGCGTCGACTGATGTCACTGCAGCGCCTCTGACCAAGAGGTTCTGGGTTCGACTCCCAATGGCGGCAGGATTTTTCACATTAGCTTTTCAGCTATGTCGAATTCAGCCGATGTCTGAAGGAGGAGAATTCTTGTGGCCGATTCCTCTGATCGAAAGTTTTCCGTGGTTTCTCCGATCAACACCAGGCGAATGCCGGAGCAGTACCTTACCAAACGGGCCACGGACCGCGCGCGATCTTTCCTTCCTCTTCCTTGTCCTATCCTCTCCCCTCACACACTTACTCTAACATGCACTATACTAACACATATTCCGGGAGACAGGTCGGGAGCTTAGAGCTTGTCCCGGTTGGGGCGGTGCCCCGCTGGTGGGAGAGTCCTGGTTTGGGGGAAACCCAGCTAGCCGGCGGTAGGTCGGCGACGGATCTCGCCACCCAGTGGGGGAAGATCACCGCCACCTCCCGATGAAAAACATACACTGCACTCACGGGAATAATGACCTCAGTAGTTGACGTACCCGGAATTACTGACAATCTATCGATCAATCCACCTCGCCTCCTCCACATGCACTCCTGACCAGTCCCCGCCTCCGTTCTCGACCCCATCGTCTCTACCCCATTCGCATCCTCGTCCCATCCCCTCTCCGTTTCGTCCTTTTCCCCCCCGACCCGCAGCGCCGCCCCCTTCTCCACCCCCGTCTCCACCGCATTCGCATCCCCACTCCTGGCCATACCCCGGCCCCGACCCCGGTCGCCGCCCCAACCTGCCCTCGACACTGCGTCGCTTCCACAAACAGGATTTTTATCTAAACCACTCGCGGTCTGTCTGCTGGAGGGAAACCGCCTGTTAACGTCCCCGCAAAGAGCCTGCTGAGAATATAGGTGAAGCGGCGTAGGCGGTGACGATGTGGGCCACGAGGCCTTTTAACTTTGTGCGGTGCTGGCTCTCGCCTGATAATCCAGACTAAGGACCTCCGACCTGACATCAGCTACTTCTGCGCTTTAGTGGAGTATCTACGTATGTTGTTTGGATTCAGTATTGCCAATAAATGCCAAAAATGTTATAGTGTTTTCAAGTAATATTTCTGTTGTCTTAATTTATCTTATTTTAAATTTAAAGAACGATTAGTTAATTTTTGACATTCATTTTGTGCTTTAAGTACGCCCATGCTTGCGTAATATTCTAATGAATGATGCGTCAGTGAAAACAAGTTTAAAATGTATTTGTATAATATTTCAGTAGTTGAAATGAAGAAATCTCAATATGTTAGTAAGGAAAGTGTTTCATTCTAAAGAGAGTTCATGAAATCTTACGGTGTTCTTCACATCCGTATAGAACTCTCTATAAGTGTATTTATAGTCGGTTCAGTTCATCGCGATGCAGGTTTTTGGATTTTCAGTTACACTTCCACAACTACTCACTAAAATAGAATGCGAATACCTCTCTTACGAAGTGTTTATACATAGACAAATCACTTTTCTTTAATAATAGATAATATTTGTCTGTAATGCTAACAGGCTGTTACACGAATACATGAAAAACAAGCAGTAAGCGGGCGCTTCGTGAAAGAATTCTCCAAGGCTCTGTTGAAAACTTGCGTCATTCGTAACCTGCCGTCGTCATTTGTGTACCGCCTGCTGTCAGCTTTCTCCAACAGTTCTCTTCTGTCCCCTCCCCCTCTCCCCTCCCCCTCTCCCCTCCCCCTCGCTCCACCCCCTCTCCCCTCCCCCTCTCCCCTCCCCCGCGCTGCGCTGTCGCCAACGATCCGCGAGAGTTTCCTCTGCCGGCTACGTCGCAAGCAGTCGACTCGTACTTACCGACAACTTAAGCGAATTATTTAGGATAGGATCCGAGATCCGACTAGACCTCATCAAGTCTCTGCGACTGATTCCGGCGTCGTCAGCACTTTTGCCCGGACAGTGCCGGGTAATCATTAAACGAGGATTAAGGAGACGTGGCGGGGAGTGGGAGGGGCGGGGACGCCTTGGTGGGTGAGGAGATGTGCAACGAAGCGTGACGAGGAGGGGGGACGAGGTGGGCGGTGCGGGGAAAGAGACGGGTTGTGAGAGTTGGAGAGGGAAAACGAAAAACAATGGAAGAGGAATCACAGCGTGGAACTCAGCGGGTAATGTCAAGAAATACGAAACAAGGAGAGATGGTGTGAGATATACTTTGAGGTGGAGAAGATCGCAGAGGAGATATTATTGGAGAAGAATCTATGTAGTGAATTGACAGGCGGTCGTGATAGAGGATAAATGTTTATTCATAAGAAGGTTGATAGATGTTTACGGACACGTCAACTACTGTGATTAATCCTGTTAGTGTAGCAAATGTTTTGTCGTGTGAGATGGAGGTTTTCCTCCCCGCCGGGTGGTGAGATCAGACTCCGATCTACTCCTTGGCTTGTGGTATACTTTTGTCCACTATATACACAGATGGACACACGAAAAAAAGAATGAGAGATAGTGTGAGATATACTTTGGGGTGAAGAAAATTGCAGAGGAGATACTATTGAAGAAGAAACTATATAGTGAGTTGACAGGCGGTCGTGATAGAGGATAAAATGTTTATTCATAAGAAGGTTGATTGATTAATTTATTGATGTTTACGGACACGTCAAGTGCCACGATTAATCCCGATAGTGAAGCGAATGGCGGACAAGAAGACGGAGAAAGAGGTGAGTGGGGGCACGAGAGGGAGGCAATTGGGGTGGCATACAGACCGCCAGTGGAGGGATCTTATTGGTAGTTCATCGAGGATGAACAAAAGGGTCGATGTGGTGAGTAAGGAGATTAGAAAGGGCTAGCCTTGAACTAAAGTGGTCTATGGCATGAATAGTGCAATGTGACTTAGATCGCTTAAGAATTGACTAACATTAAATCATCTGCCAATACTTAAGTGACACTTTTATTGTGCGGCATTTACAAAGACACATGACACATAGACATCTTTAGAATGTATAGAGGCTCATTTCTTCAAATCAAATTTACCATAACCTAGATTTTGGTTAAAATGTTTCAAAGGCCATTTTAGTTCCAGCCCAGTCAAAGGGGATTGATAAGCATTCAGAAATGAAAATTGGTGGAATGAGTGTCACATGGACAGAGTAAGCGTGGTCAAGGTCAGATGATGAACAGAAGCCGGAAATGGAACCAAAGAAAAAAAATGCGGGTCCTAAAATTAAATATTTAAAAAATAAAAGAGAACAGAATGACCAGCATAACGCTAAAGAAATGCGTACAAGGGAGAGAGAAATCTAGGATGTGTGACGTCAGAGGGTAGAAATTCAATATGAGAGCACGTCGAAGTAAGAACGTGGCAAAGGAGCACGAAAACCGCAGAGGTATCATAAAGTTGGATATAGGGGTGGTCTGAAAGTTAGAGGGCGATTATTTGAACAGTGTTATTGGATCCAGACATGGTCGTAGCAAACATGTTATCCTACAAGAAATATTGCCAGCTGCGTGGAGGCGGCAAGGACAAGGAAGGCAGTGGCGAAATCAAAAACGGAGTCCGACTGACGACTGAAAAGTGAGCGTCGATGTGCTGGCGCAAGTGTTGAAGCTAGTATTGGCGCAAGTGTTGGAGCTACTGTTGGCGCAAGTGTTAGAGCTAGTGTTGACGCAAGCGCTGAAGCTAGTGTTGGCGTAATTCGCTGGCGGCACTACTTGTTAACGCAAGGATTAAGCGAGTGGCGTTAGTGTTGGGCAAGTGTTGAAGCAAGTATTTGCCCAGGAGCAGGCACAAGTTGTGTCAATGTGACACAATTGTTGGAGGCCACAAGGGGCGTAAGCAAAGCATTGTCGAAAGCGGAGCCGGTAGCAGTAAAGGCGACGGTAAGGAAGGCCGGGAAATGAACGAAACAGAAGATGGTGATGGTTGCAGAGTCGGGGGCTGGAGATGTGGAGGTGGAAGCTGTGATGGAAGGCGAGGAGGCGGAGCTGAGGATGAAGGTGAGGATGGAGACGGTCGCCGGGGCGCTAGATGGAGCAATGATGAGACGCCGGAGTCGAGATCCCGGATTTTGAAGAATCCGAGACTGCAGAAGCGATTTTGCAGAGCTTGTTTCCGAGGAAGGTCTGACGCTTACAATCCTCTATTGATAAAAATATTCGGAGGGATTTAGCCTTTCGTTCACCTCGTTTCTTACGCAGGGATTTGCGAACTGACAAAATGAAGCGTAAGCATTTTCATGATTTCTTCAAAGTTGATAGAAAAGAATACCAGTTGTATAATTAAAAAAATTGTATCACATCAAATTTTGTCAAGTATTGAACAGTATAATCATATGCAACAATCTTACTTGTTCTTAAAATCTATTTCCATCTACTTTCTTACAAAAACTGGAATGTAATCGTATGAAGGGAAAAAGAAAACATTTTCAATCCTTAAAATGGTCAAAAAGGTAAATGGTGATAAAACGTGAAAGGTATAGAAAAATAAATTTAAGATATGTTTTAAATGATGAGCCGTCACTTTGTTTAGTTGTTTTTAAAACGACGCAAAATATGTAGAGTTATTACAGATTGTTATGACACTTTCGTATACATTCAGAAACGCTTGATGTGAAAATGGTAACCGTAAGATATCGAGTTAAAGAAATACAGGCAATTCTCACTAAAGATTTTGTTTATTTGCCTTAGCGATCTTTCGACGAGTATAATGCTTTCATTAGTGGTGTAAGGGTAAAAATATGAAAGAAAAAACAAAGAAAGAAAGAAAAAATTCAATATAAGTAGTGCTTGATAAATCCCTAACCGATTTATCAAGTGCATTACGTATTTATTTAATAGTTCCACCGACATTCAGCGGTATTTTAATCTGTCAAATCCTCTGATACCTTCCTGGCTTCCGATACCGCGTGAGGGACCCGTCGAAGTGTTAGAACCACGCTCAATGTAACCCGTTGCTAATGGATGAGACAGAAACGGCAGGAGGGAGAGAACGGCAATCACCTCTGTCCAATTAATTGATTGCGGACAGCGAAGGGGAATCGAACAGCGGGGCTTCTGGGAAACGTTAAGTGCTTGTGTACCGCAGAAGGATATTTCCATGAAGAGAAGAAATACAAGATATCAGATTTCATTCATTTCCGTCGCTTTTAACGTTTTAAATTTGCATTGTATGCCGCAGTTATATATCATATGTCAAATTACATGTATATTATCAATGCAAACATAAATATAGGGGGAAACTGATTTATGATTGTAGATGAAAGTGTATCAGTTCCGGAGGTTATGATAGTTGTGGCATGTAAATAATCCAAAACATGGATTGCGAACATGGAGTCAACTCAGGCATTCCAATGAGTAACATGATCACTCAAGTGATCATGTCAAAATGATGATCAAGTCAAATGATGATCATGTCTAATGATGATCAACTCAAAGGTGTCGTGCACACCATCCAACATCCTGTGCCGGTGGTCAGCAGTAGGTGGAGCTATACCTTCACCTGCCCATTGGGATACATCAGACTATTTGCTATTGAACAGGGGCACCTTATCTTCTGTAACAAACCTTGTGTCAATGGCAACAAATAGGTGAATGAATAACTCTACCTCCGCCTTGAGCCAAATTCGCATATGGGAGCACCTACACCTATACCAAAATTTTCGATACCTACTATCCAGAGAGCCTTTGACGTAAGGTAGGCTTCCTGGTAAAAAAGCAATTTCGCTTTGGAAATGGCGAAAGAGACGCATATAATGCGGTCACAGCATGACCCTCGCTATTTCATAATTCCGTCGCATTTCTCGGCGCTAAGTGAAGTGCCGCGCGTTGTACCTAATGCATGCATTATCGTGCGACCATAAAATTTCATGTTTATGTCAGTAATCCATAATATCGTAAACCGGTGTCTTAAACCGTCCGAAGTGACTGATTTTAAAGCAGTACATTTCAGCTTTCCTCTGAAGTGACTTTGAGGGGGATGTTTCAGGTTCGACTCGCAACGGTAGAGGAGTTTGCACTCTTAGCTACATAGATATGTCGAACAAAATTCAAGCGGGAGGATGGTCTGATCGGTAGATTTCCGTGATTTCTCTCTCATGAATACCAGGTTACTAATCACATTATTCTTGAATGATTATGCCTCCAGAGTCTACGAAGCTCTCTTGGCATCAAAAACAAAATTTATGAAGTATTTAAGTCAATTGAAGGTTTCAAACCAATTTTAATGTATCTTAATATGGCTGGTCTTGATAATATGATCTGAATTATTGTAAAATGTATGATACTTAATACTTCTGTTAACTCTAATTTATAAAATGTATCCCTGGTGTAAATCTATAGTTGTCGTTAACGACCTTAGATGTTTTTAAAGCGACCTAGAATAAATAAGTAAAAATACCAAGAGAATCAGAGAGCAGTAACCTAATGAACAAGATACGGACCGCGCGCGATCACTCCTTGCTCTTCCTTGTCTCTTCTCCTATTCCATTACTCAGACATTCGTGCACTAACATACATTAGACTCCAATGCATTTGGGACACCTGGTGGGAGCCTAGAGTCTCTCCCAGTTGCGGTGGTGCCTCGCTGGGGAGAGATATCTTGAGGGGAAAATATCCGCAAGCCAATGCTTAGGTCGGCGCCAGATATTACCACCCAGTGGGAGAGCAATATATCCACCTTCTGCAATAAATATTCATTACACTAACGAGACGAATGTCTTTGCTAACACAGTGTCGTTTCGCCTGCAGCGCACAGAGAGAGGTAGCTCAGGGCATCAACTGATGTCACTGCAGTGCCTCCGAACGGGAGGGCCTGGGATTCCAGTCCAGACGGTGACAGAAGTTTCGACACTAAATTGTCAGTTCGGTCGAATTCAGTCGCTGTCAGGAGGAGAATTTTAGCGGTCGGCTGTTCTGATCGGTAGTTTTCCGTGGTTTCTCCTATCAACACCAAGCGAATGCCGGAGCAGTACCCTACCAAACGAGCCATGGACTGTGCGCGATCTTGCCTTCCTATTCCTTGTCCTATCCTACTCCTTATACACTTACTGCCGGGTGACTGGTCGAATGGTTAGAACTTGTCCCGGTTGTGACGGTGCCCGCTGATGGAAGATACCTGGTTGGGAAAACCCCGTTAGCCGACGCTAGATCGGCGCCGAATCTCGTCATCCGCAAGATCACCGCCTCCTCCTGAGAACAAAACGTGCACCACACTTACAGGATCAATGACCTCAGCAATTGGCGTGCCCGGAATCACTAGTAATCAATCAATCAATCAGCCTGCGGCGCTACTGGCAAATTCCATTTGAGTCCCGACTGTGCATGATTTTCGGCCCTAGCTACGTAGGTGAATCATGTTAATTCATTGATTGTAAGAGTAGTTTAGTGGTAAGTTGGCGTTGATTGTGGAGTTTCAATTTGCGTTGCATTTCCATGATTTTTCAATTAATAAAAGGGGATAGCAAGAGCACTATTTTACCCAACTGCTAAAACGGCCACGGTCCACGTGTGAATATGAGTGAATTAATGACTTATTTTACGAGGCAAGACTCAAGCCATGAGTCCTGCTCTTCCGTCTGACCGTGCAAATTTCGTTACACTCCTTCCCCCTAGTAGGGGAAAAAGAAGGTATTACTTGAGTGACGAAACAGGCAATTTGAATTTAGCTCAGATGCTTGAGGACCTTTAAATGCAGTAAATCTACTAACATGGGACAGCCGGCTTTACAGGCGTACAAGGGATTTTTCGCCCTTAAAAATCCACGGCTTCGATCGGGTTTGAACCCGCAAACTTGGGTATAACAGCGCGATACGCTAACCGTTACATACACACCGCGTAATATACGTTCTTCATGTTTGTACTCTCCTTTTCACTCACACATTTAGACTTACAAGTGCATGCATTACACTATTAATTATCGGGAGACAATTCGATAGCTCAGAGCATGTCCTGGCTGGGGCAGTGTCCCGCTGAGGGACTTACGACGGAGATTTCCAAATTGATTTTGGAAATGGAATCAGAATGCATAAATGAAGCCTTACCTCACTGGGTCTACAGCACTTTGGAATGGCCTGTACCGACGGCAACAAATTGCGTGGTATGCTTCCTTTCGGATCCCGTATCCATTACCACTCTGAAAACCAAAGAATGAGCTGTACCCCCATTCTCAGTTGATCTATTTCTCATTGTTTTTCTTCTAAGACAAGCTGCGTGACCGAGAGACTGATCTCTGCTTGTCTGATGACGAAATAGTTTTTCGTATATCTTCCACAAAATGATTGTGATTCTTCTCTTCAAAACGCGTATCATTATAGAACTCCATCATCTGGACAATGAAAAAAATCCAAATTAATGACAGTTATGCGTCTTGAATAGTAAGGAGCAGTAATGAGCTTCAACAATGTTCTTTGTCTACATTGATTTATCTAAATTCAAACTTTGAGAAATTGATATCAGTTTCTTAAAAACACAAGTATTCAAATAACCATGGTCAACAAATAACATTTGTTTTTAAAAAAGTTTTCTACCTGTTCAGTTGCTTTACAATTTTTAGGGATTTGAATATAAAAAATGTAGAGGCAATGTAGAGAGTAGTTCATTGTCAGGTAAATAATTACCAATACCTTAATAAATGAGTTAACACTAATTTTAATTACATACATGACAAATAATTATGAAAGTCCTATATAGAAATGAAACGAATAGAATATAAACGAAAGTTTTAATTTTTTTTTAAATGAAAAATATCTTCGGGAAAACGTGATCTATTATCATCTGAAATCAGTTTCGGAATAAGTGTTGTTAGAACTCTAGGGTTTATGGTCTCAAATTAAGAACTATCATCATCATGTCCAGCTAGTCTTTCTCGGAATGATAATTCTCCAATCTTTTGTTGTAATATTATTCTTTATGACAGATATTGTGTAAAACTATATTTCAGTATTTTCATAATCCTCTTATATCGACTCAACGAAACCAAAGAGATATAGAACCCCTCATAACGGCCGACATTTGTTAAGGATTCTACATTTCGCCTGTAAGGTAAGATCAATCTGAACAAATGAGTTGTAGCTGAATTGATGGAAGATTATCCCCAAGCATAAGTATTTCTTACCCTATCTACATGTAATTTACAGAGAATTTATAAAAGTTTCGGCAAAATTTAAGAAACGATCAACACAAAGTCCTATAAGTGCTATTGGTGGATAGGAAATTACACCCCTGTTCTGCATTCAGAAACCTTAACATGAAAAAATGTGTTTTGCAGGTTTTTCTGTTAAGTTCTACCGCATAATTAACAACTTTCTCTCTGCAACCCACTTTCAATTAGGTAAACACGACCATCCTTCAAATCGAGTGCAACGTAAATTCCCTACTCACAATTCTCCTCTCTAAACAATTCTTCGACACCCAAACATTTCCTCCCCTCATAAAACCTTTAACTTCGAAATACTGTTACGTCATGATGCGTGAGATTGAATTGTATAGGATCTAAATTCCAAACTTAGCAACTAATTGTGCGACACATAGGAAAATGAAGCGAAGTAATATTTTTCACTTTCTGAGATAATTTACTTTAAAATATAACTTGAAACAAAACATTCTATTAATATAATTACGAAGACTCATCTCTATCTATTTTAAGGTAATAGACTCAGATATCTATTTATGTTAGCATTTGGCAATTACATTCTGATTTAAAACTAATTTTTAAAATATTAATTGATACCTCTGCATCGTACTGGATAAGAGTAGAAGTAGTGTGACAAACTGATAATCTTCAATCACGCTGTGGAGGGGTGACTGCATTAATCAATACACGAAATATAAGTTGATGATAAAAATAAATAATGGTAACCTAATAAAAAGTTCCATTTCTGTCTTCTGTTTTGCATTAATTATCTTCACACAGACTAGATAAAATAAGCTCATCATCACTACCGCCTTCAGTAACCGATTTATCACTTTCGGCGTTATTTTTATCGTGTACGCCGCTCCCATTTGATTTCCTATTATTTTGTTTTTGGTCCTTGTAAATTGAAGCGGGAAAAGTGTTGATATATTCGATAATATCAATTATGAAAAAACATGTGTAAGAAATAGGCGGTAATGTTGTTTACGTGATTTACCCACTTTACTATTGCGCCACTTTATTTATCACGACAACTCTGGCCACCGTAATCATCATGTCAATAAATTGCTGTAATATCACTGGAAGGTTATAAAGTTTAAGACTAAGGGAAAATCACTTTAATCACAGTTTATTGGAAAAATATGTAGCTAAGCAAACATAAACAAAATATGTGCGACGAAATGCATAAAATTCTGTGTTAGAACCCGTTGAAAAAGGAGACCTTAACCTAAAAATACATCTATCTATATCTAAGCGTAAAATGTACCCACGGATAACGAGTTCTTTTTATCGACGTTAATGCTAATTCGGATCCGCTTTGTGTAAAATGTTGATAGTGCTATTGCGGCATTCCCTTGCGGGTTGTAGCACGTCGGATATGGTTTACCGCATCACGCGGCAATATTTGGTATGACGTTGTAATCCAATTAGCACACAAGTGGCATCTCTGCGCCCCACCAAATAACCCAGTGGGCACAGCAGCGCTCCACCATTTGGAAAGTCGCGGTTTCGAATGGTTTCGGCGAACGTCACGTATACCTCATTTATTAACATGTGGTTTTTTTATTATGAGTATTTATTATCTACCTGAAGGAATCTCAACTTAATGGGATATTTTTCACAACAATATTTTTGGTATGAACAGAAATGAAGTCAATTTTGTGAAATGGAAGTAATTATATTTTTCGTAATATTCTACTCTATTTCGAAACAACACCACAAAATAGAGGATGGAAAAGCCAGTTAACGGCGACGTTCGTTAAGGGTTTTAACAGTTCAGTGCCCGTTAAGAATAATCGAAACAAATTAGTTGTGGCAAAAATGACGTGCAAGTTATTCTAATTAAATACAATGTATTTCTTATTTACACATTTTTTTCGTATAAGAATGTGGTGTTACAAAAAGTATTGAACGACGTATGGCTGATGTCACAAATAACCAACTTAAAATGTCATTCCAGCACTTATTCGTCTATAAATTTCCAACTCACCCGTGCCCGTTATTAACTTTATATGATGGCAAAATGAAATATATCACGTTTTAAAAATGTTCCACGACTGCAATTTGAAGCATTAAAATGTCATGAAAAATTACTCTGTGGCTTTTGTCTTATTGCAATTTGCCACTATTGCTTTTTCATTAACTATTAGGGAAATTCACCTTTTGCCTACTTCTAAAAAATAACAAACAAGAGTAACTTACATCATTTTGCCGTTTTAGAACGGTGCATCCTCGACATACCGGCTCTGCTGTCGTCACACTCAATTCCGTTCCCGGCCATCACGTCCCACTATTCTTGTCCCACCATTTTCACCAACGACTCCCCGCAACGACAAGACATTCCCACTATTCCCACCCCGTACCATCACTTCGTCGACGCCGCCTCATTCTGCCTCCCTCCGACCCGCCCTTTCCTCTTTCCGGTTAACCCCATGTGCCTCTGTCTCCCGCTTGCCCACAGCCGGCGCTCGCTCAGCCCATCATGCTGTACGGCAACCCGTTATGATCAGGTGTATTGCGGGTTGCATGAACTACACATATTCTTCACAATTAGTTTTTTTTAATCCGCTCTTTACAGTTACATGCACCATAATAAGAACCTCGTTAATTACCCAAAAATATTCTAAACAAATAATGGAAAGTTTAAGAAAAATGTAAGATTGATGCATAAGAGAACAAAATGAATAAACGTCCTCATGTGAATGTGAATCTCATGTGAAATTTGTTCCAACAAAACGAGTTTCGCTGCTTCACAAGGGCTAGTCCAACTCCTCTGAAGTGTCCAAAACCCCATTCCTTTCCTAATTCCTTTCCAATTATGTTCGCTTGGCCGCTACGCTGGGGCGTGAGGAGTAAGAGGTGCGTACGCGGAGATGCTACCTAGTGGTCCTCTTTGACAACTGACTAGACGAGACGAGACTGGACATATTTAAATACAGCTTGATAATAGATGTTAATAGAGGATTACTCAGTAAGATGCGCTCAACGTTCGACCAGGAGCGATGAGAAGAGAGCGATGAGAACTATTCAGCTGGGTCACTTTCAGCTACAAGCTTAGATCCCTAAGGCACTTCTACGTCTTGTGGGGAGTTACCAAATTAATGATGTCGCTGGAAATTTTCCATTGACTCTTCTTCTACCGCGACTTTATTTCCCTCACTCATTTCATATTTATTTTTACTTTCTTTTCTATCTTGTTATCGATTTACTGATGTTATTTCAGGGATTATTATTGCAAATGGCCGTTGCGTTGACATTGTAAATTACTATTCATAATAAAGTTTTTCTTTGCCATAATTTTGATACTCATTAGAACATGAGGCGCATTGATTAGACCAACTTAATACCTTAGCACCAGCTTCCATGTTTTGAGTTAATTTCAAGACCAACTCGTATAACTGGTCTCAAAATATATGGCTCATCACACTTCTACGAATATAAAACAATCGTAAAAGTGTTTACCGACTACAAACTTTCTTGACTTTGAAGACCTTGCGGCGAAGGTTTAATGTGCCTTCTCGAAGTTAGGGAATGATTTAGGAAGGGAAAAATCTTCTTCAAAGTAATCTTTGTAATAAAATTATAATATCGTTCATGTCACCGTCAGAAAAGAAAAAGGACACTCAAAGTGCAAAGATGGAGAACTAATGATATGTTAATTTTTCATTTATATGCGAATCGAAATTAATAAGTAAATATTAATCGTTCTCCGCCCTTAGAGGAAATTTAATTATAGTCGTTCTCCTCGTCCCTCGCATTACGTCTGCGCGCGCAAGATGGCGACCCGTGGTGCCGCACGATGCGGAAAGTTGACAATCTAGCCGCGCAGCGCTCGCGGACTTGGAGGCAGCTTAATTATATTGACATTCGCCATTTCATATTGGTAGCGCACAAAGTTTTGGAACAAGACAAGCAAGCTCGCAATATATCTCGAGAACCCAACGGAAGGAGGCTGCAAGTTTCCAATGTGGCCTCTTCCATTGGCTTCCTGTTGCTATGGCGTGTATGCCCTTTCAAATGGATTTCCAGGTATTTTTCTGTACACACTGCATAAAGTTACATAAACCGTAAACTGAGGAACGTATTTGTCAACATACTGAATGAAGGAAAAATAAATTTACTACCTTTGAATTACCGATTTGAATTTGGATATTTAATCGCAAACAAACGAATTTTGGATATTTATTGCTATTTCAAGTTCATTCTTTTATCTGAAAATCTCTAGTATAGAAATGTATTTCTAAGACTATATTCGTTTCAAACGTCGATGGTTTCAATTTTGAAACTTGTAAAATATACCGAAAGATGGGAACACAAGTGCATTCTCTTTAAGAAAGATGATGAAGCAGATTTTAAGATAAAATTGTGTTATTGATCAGTTATTGATGGAATATACGATATTTAAAGTTTAAGTTAATGTTTCACAGTGTTCATTAGGCGTTAAAAAGGGAAATGTAATGAAATACAACTATTCTACTTTTTGTAATGTTCTAATAGGAATAATGACCCTAGTTCGGAAACACCTGAGCATCAATCAATTGATCTTTGAAGTATTGCCCGCATCCCGAGTAGCTACTGGTGCTCCTGCAACTGACTTTGGAGGCGCTCCTAGAGCCATAATTTTATCAATAAACAGGGCTATACTAGCGATGGTAGAGTTCACGGAAGAAGCTTCGTAAATTGTGAGTTTCTTAGGCGGGGTTGCCTTGAAACGTTTTTCCACCCAAGACAAATTGGGGAACGGTCGAGACGAGGGAGATTCGGGTGGGCCCGGCTGAGGTGTGGGTTGGTTGGCGGAGGTCCGCCCTCTTAAAATGGAGGCGGATAGAGTAGGGTGTGGTAAGGTCGGGACGGATAAGGTGCAGACAATGAAGGTCAGGGTGAGGAATATCGTGGGAGGAAAGGTCGGTAGCTGCCGAAGCTGGACCGGTAGAAGGGAGGTCAGTGAGGCTGTTCGTGGCGTGGTGGGGTCAGTCGTGGTGGGGTCAGTCGTGGTTGGGTCAGTCGTGGTGGGGTCAGTCGTGGTGGGGTCAGTCGTGGTGGGGTCAGTCGTGGTGGGGTCAGTCGTGGTGGGGTCAGTCGTGGTGGGGTCGCGGTGGGTCGTCGCGGTGGGGTCGGTCGCGGTGGGGTCAGTCGCGTGGGGTCGTCGTGGTGGGGTCGTCGGTGGGGCAGTCGGGTGGGGTCGTCGGGTGGGCGTCGGTGGGGTGCGGTGGGTCAGTCGTGGTGGGGCGTCGTGGTGGGGCGTCGTGGTGGGGCGTCGTGGGGGCGTCGGGTGGGTCGTCGGTGGGGCTCGTCGGTGGGCGTCTGGTGGGTCGCGTGGGTGGGGTTCGTGGTGGGTCGTCGGTGGGGTCAGTCGTGGTGGGCGTCGCGGTGGGGTCGTCGCGGTGGGGTCATCGGTGGGGCTCGGGTCGTGGTGGGGCAGTCGGGTGGCGTCGTGGCTGGGTGGGGTCGTCGGTGTGGGTCAGTCGTGTGGGCGTGCGTGGTGGGGTCATCGTGGTGGGGTCGTCGGTGGGGTCAGTCGCGGTGGGGCGTCCGGTGGGTCAGTCGCGGTGGGCGTCGCGGTGGGGCCGTGGTGGGGTCGTGGGCGTCGGTGGGGTCGTCGGTGGGCGTCGTGGGGCAGTCGGTGGGGTCAGTCGTGGTGGGGTCAGTCGCGGTGGGGTCAGTCGGTGGGGCGTCGGTGGGGTCGCGTGGTGGGGTCAGTCGGTGGGGTCAGTCGGTGGTGGGGTCGTCGGGTGGGTCGTCGGTGGGGTCGGTCGTGGTGGGGTCGTCGGTGGGGCGTCGGTGGGGCTGGGGCGCGGTGGGCTGGCCGGTGGGGCGTCGTGGTGGGTCGGGGCAGTCGGTGGGTGGTCGTCTGGTGGGTGGGGTGGTCGTCGGGTGGGGTCGTCGGTGGGGCTGGTCGTGGTGGGGTCAGTCGTGGTGGGTCGCGGTGGGGCTGGGTCGTGTGGCGTCGGTGGGCGTCGGTGGGGTCGTCGTGGTGGGGTCAGTCGGTGGGGTCGTCGCGGTGGGGCAGTCTGGTGGGGTCGTCGTGGGGTCAGTGGTGGCGGTGGGGTCAGCGGTGGGGTCGTGGGCTGGTGGGTCGTCCGGTGGGGTCAGTCGGTGGGTCGTCGGGTGGGGCGTCGGTGGGCCGTCGTGGGTCGGGGGGGTCATCGTCGGTGGGGCTCGGGCGTCGGTGGGGTGTCGGTGGGCGTCGTGGTGGGGTCAGTCGGTGGGGCGTCGCGTGGGGTGTCGTAGTCGGTGGGTCGTGGTGGGTCAGTGGTGGGTAGTCGGTGGGGCATCGCGGGGGCAGTCGCGTGGGGCAGTCGGGTGGGCAGTGGTGGGCAGTCGCGGACGTTGCGGGTTAACCTGCGGCAGCGGACAAGGCAGTTGAGTGGGGTCGGTCGCTGGGGAAAGTCGTGGGGCCCGGTCGAGACGGGAAAGTTCGTGACGGTGCTGGTGATGGCCGGGCCGATTGTATCAGGGATGGCGGTAACAGGACTATCGGGGCGGGAAGAAGAGTGATGCAGTGAGGAAGAGACGAAATGGAGGGTGCGTTCAAGACGGTGCGGAACGGGCCAATGAGGCGCAGGGCAAAGAGGCGCGAGGCAAAAAGGCGGAGGGCGGCGCGGGGCGGCGCGGGGCGGAGCGGGGTGGCGCGGGGCGGCGCGGGGCGGCGCGGGTGGCGCGGGCGGCGCGGGGCGGAGCGGGGTGGCGCGGGGCGGCGCGGGCGGCGCTGGGTGGCGCGGGCGGCGCGGGCGGAGCGGGGTGGCGCGGGCGGCGGGGCGGCGCGGGCGGCGCGGGGCGGCGCGGGCGGCGCGGGCGGCGCGGGCGGCGCGGGGCGGCGCGGGGCGGCGCGGGCGGCGCGGGCGGCGCGGGCGGCGCGGGGCGCGGGCGGCGCGGGCGGCGCGGGCGGCGCGGGCGGCGCGGGCGGCGCGGGCGGCGCGGGCGGGCGCGAAGCCCGGAGTTGGGGCGCGGTGCGGCGGGAAGGTGCGAGTGGCGGCAACGCGCCCTGCCCGGTCGGCGCCTCGGCAACTAATTGAATTTTTCCGCGCGTTCGGCCTCCACTTCATTAGGTCGAGTCGCGTTTAATTACGAGCTAAGCCGTGGGATGAGCGAGCCGCGGGTGCGGAAGCGGGTTTTCCAGCGGACCGAGGGCGGATGGGGTGGGGGAGGGGCGTACCTGTTGCTGGGAGGTGAGCGCTCCCGTCTTCCCTGGTCTTGGAGCTCATCGATTCTTTCCTTCGTGCAACTTCCTTGGAGTGCTCCTATAAATGCTCCCTGCCACCTGGAGTTCGCAGGCTCTCCATAAATTTCGACGAACAGAGCTGAAGTTTGTAATGCTTCCGTATAATCGCTGTACTGTTCTTGTGCATGTTCCTGGAACAATTGGCAGGGAAAATTGTTTGTGTTTGGGATGAAAGGCAATGGTAGTCTGACTTCATATTGTTTGTATTATTTACAAACGAGCGTTATTCTTATTATTGAACTTTTACATTGTAGCAAATATTTAATCAATATCCTCAAAATTGTGTTTGTAAACGTTTGAATAATTTGAATATCTGTAGCCTGTTTGGCGATATATTGAAATGCTACATCGTTGATATTTCAATTCAATTCATTTTACTTGCCTTACCGTTATGTAAAATGTAGCTATCATGTTAAAAGTATACAACCATTATATATATAAAAGTTAAGTATACTGATTGAAGGAAATTTTATTTAAATATTTTTATTGGATATTGAAATAACAGCTGATCGTTGTTTCATATAGACATTTTTGTTGACAATAAGATAACGTTTCAGAGAGATATGATAGCAGTGTATTCATTTCCGATGGCCCGAATTTCCGGCAATATTTGATTGGATAATATTTGAGAGGTGTAAAAAGTAGAGCTCACCTGCTTGTTGTGACCTAGGAAAATATACGTTCGGAACAAGCAGGTGAGTTTTTATTTCTTAAATTGGTAGGGTACATATAAATCTCTAATTAAAGTATTTAATAAAAGTAAATCTTTAATCAATTTCAAAAATTAATTTAAAATCTTAAAACATTTTAGACAAAGTTCACAAAGGCTAAAATTTCTCTCTTGAGAGGTCAGACATATTTATATTCATGAAGTTCTTAAATTATTTTCTGTGTTTTTAGAAAATAAAATAAATTCGAATTATGTCTCAATAGACCTGAAGATAAGAGTGCAGTAACTCCTGAAATATCATTGAAGGCTGTGAGGAATGAACTTTGATATTGACATTTACTTGATATGTATTAAAACATAATAAATTAAAACACATGTTTTAATAAATTAAAACATATTTTCTAAAATTTAAAAAAGAGTTGTTCTTTCAAGAAAATCATTAATAAATCATTGATTATCCGAATGAAAATTATGGATAATGCGATGTAGTTAAATTTCAAAATTCATTTTTGAAATACAGTTACAGTAATTGTTATTATTATTCACCATCAATCCTTGTCACATTTTAGCAATCGCACTCTTTCATTTAGCCAAAACTGGGATAAGTTTCTTCCTAAGATTAAATGTACAAGCTTCCTTGAAACATCTTAAAACGAGGTGATGTTTTTCATGCTATTTTATAGAAGACATGTAAATATTTGTACAACACAGAGTAAACGTAGTTCCTCTCCACTTTAGAAGTAAAAATTGTGGCAATATACCAAACGATATCGTGCGTATTTAAATATATTAGGCAATTAAAGTTTCCTGAGCGCCTATAGTCGCCGTTTAAGATATTGTCTATCTAACTCGATCTTTGAGACGAGTCTTATTTCCATCCTCTTTTACGGTATCCCTGCACCGATGACTTAATTGCTCAGCCAAGTCACGACTTGCACTGTTCGTTTCGAAGCGTTTATGTTCTTGCAGCACACTACCAGCCCGTCTTCCTCTCTGTCTTTCTTTCACTCTCTTTGTCTCTCCTCCAGGCCCTCGCCCAAATATTTCATGCGGCGGCGGCGGGGCGCAAAGATATAATTCCAGGTTGCGCCGCGAGGGCGCGCGCATGACGTGTTGATGACGTGCGCCATGACGTGTTTGCCCAGCTCAATTAAGCTTTTTATGCTCGCGTCCCTGGACGCGTTAAACAAAGATGAAACTGTACACGTATGGCCCACGCAAAACAGAGCGCTCAAAAGCACATGCTTGCACGTGTGGGAGGAGGGGGCGTGGAGGTATGAGAACGCTCGTTGTCGTTGACTTTTTTTCTCTCCCTCCCCGCCCCCTCCCCCGTCCCCCGCCGCCATCTGCCACCTTCTTCCTCACCAACCCGTTCCTCGCGTTTTGCGACGGTTCCGCGGCAGCTGCAACCACCGCAGACGGTGCTTTACATAGTGCGAATGCGGTCGCGAAAAGGGCGAAAAAGGGGGCGGGGCCGAAAGTGGCGGGGTGGGGCGGGGCGGGGCGGGGCGGGGCGGGGCGGGATGGGGCGGGGCGGGGCGGTGGAACCGCGCAAGCGGAGCTCGTCGCCGACGTCACTTTCCTCCCTCGCGAAAACGACTCGCGTTTGTTTTTTATGAAACATAAATATTTTATTACGTATCGTATTTTTTTTTGTTCTAATATAACATCGCTCGCGCTTCCAGTGGGCTCACGGGCGCGTGCTCCGAACCGTTGCATCCCCGCCGCGCCGGTGCGAAAATCTTTGCCATCTGCCCCGGACATAAACTGGTCCTGAGGTTGGTGTCGGCCCGGCGGGGGCTGCTGCTTCAGACGTGTGTCGAGTTCGCCGTTGCGCTGGCCTGTTTGTTCGGTGGGGTTCGTCCCGGCCCATCGCATTGCACGTCACGCCCCGCCCCATAAACAATGCGAGAAACAATAACCTCACTCGCTGAGCGCCGTCTACGCGTCTCTCCAAGCACGAACGGCTGGCTGTCTGGGATTTCCCGCCTAGCTCTCCTCCGGCACGTACAGCCCTTGGGGTGCATGCCAAACAGCACTACGTACATTTTTGGATATTATTTCTTAAACGCGTTTATTTAAATTGTACTGTGTAAGACCAAATATCGAAACATAAATTGTTTGTTGGTATCGTAGGCTTCCGCGGCCAGAGTCATGATCTGGGCTGTCCGGGTGACGCCGCGTCGAAGGCTGGGGTGTCGACGTTACAGTACAGTCCGGAAGAAAACCGCGATATGTCGGTCGAAACGTCGGCACCCCAGCCTTCGACGCGGCGTCACCCGGACAGCCTAGATCATAAATTGTTTGTATGTGTAAACTAGTTAGAAATACTAATAATATTTGGTCATATTCGTAGAACATAAGTCTAGGTAATAGAAAATATAGTGCTCTAGCGACAGAAAGAACAAACACCTATAGCGTTTTGGATGCATTGCAAACAACATTAGGTAAATGTGACATTAATTCTTAAGGAATTATATTTCACTTCGCTAATTTTATGGTGAAATCTTGAAACATAAAATTGTCTTATATGGAATAGTTCGAAATAATCAATAACACTGCCATTTAGGACATCCAACCTAGCGCTCTTCTGGTAGAAGGAACAAATTCATTGAGCATTTTGGATCCTTGGAAATCAACATTATGTAAATGTTGACATATTATTTATTACGAAATTTTATTTAATATGCATTGCTTACCGTCGAATCTTTAAACATAAAAAGGTTGTATATGTAAAGTAGTTAATAAAACACGGTGCACTGTACTGGTGTCTAAGATATTCAATCTAGTCCACCACGGTGGAAAGAACAGCGTTTTCGATGCTTACCAAACAATATTACCTAAATATGAGTTATGATTCATTAAATTTAACTTACAGTTTTTACGGTACTCCAAACAGAAAATGTTTGCATTTCTAAGTGACTTAAATTTACGATTCGTAAGACGTATTCACATTCGTAACTTAAACGAAACAATCATTGTGATTTTTGGGCCTGTCACCTAAGCATCTCTAAAGTAAATAAAATGTTTCTAAAATATTTCACAAACTTATAACTCCTCTACAAAAGTGGGATGTGTGCAACTTTGAAGAAAATTGTGATTTCAATTTCTACTTCAGTCATGTGATTTTGATGAAAGTCGTTCGGCAAATGGTCCAGCTTTTCATGACGCAAACTACGAGGGTCGGTCAGAAAGTAATGTCCCATATATTGTTTTCTACAGAAATATTTTTTCTAAGAACCTTCTAAATTAGCACACAATAATAATACATGGCTATTCTACATGCTTTATTTTTCCATATAATTTCCATCAACTTCTATAGCCTTGCCCAAATGTGAAACAAGGGCGTGCATGTACCAAGCCTTTTCCTGATGACGTAGCCATTAATTCACTTCACAGATCACATTGGTGTCATTCATTGGCTCCAAGAGATGGAAATCGAAGCGGTCTAAATACGGACAATATAAGGGATGGGAAGCGCAATCCAACCCATTTTTGTCGGTGCTTCTCTTGTTGCGAAACTTGTAACTACGCGTAATCGTATCGTAACGTTAAGTTCTTAAGTAGGCATAACTTGTCGTCGGAACCTTAATTACGTTAACGTTATCGTCGTATGTAAACGTAACATCGTATGTAGGTGTAACGTCGTATGGTGTAACGTCGTACCAACATGTAGGCGTAACGTCGTATGTACGCGTTATTGTGCTCACTTTGTGTGCAATTCTTTTAGGACTGAACTCCTGGCAAATTATTCTTTAGCTTATTCACAGTGTTGATGTAAGAACTTGCATTGACGGACAATATCAATGCCCCAAAGGACAGTGATCAACATGACATGACTCGACGCTGTTGTGGAATGCTTGGAGCTCTCCGACGTTCTAACTCGTTTATTCAAATGTCGAATGGTACTCATGCCGACAACAGAGATGCCAAACACTGCACAAAGCATTTGTGAATGTTCACAACTGTTTCCTTATCCGCAAGGATTGATTGATTGATTTTTTCGTGTTTCCGGGCGCATCAACTACTATGATCATTAGTCCCGTTAGTGAAGTGCAAGTTTTTCTCGGGAGATGGCGGTGATCTTCCCCCACTGGATGGCGAGATCCGGTGCCGACCTACCGTCGGCTAGTGGGGTTTCCCCCTAACCAGGACTCTCCCACTAGCAGGGCACTGCCCCAGTCGGACAGGTTCTAAGTTCCCGACCGATCTCCCGGAATGTGTAGTAGTGTAGTGCATGTTAGTGTTAGTGTGTATGTGTAAGGGGAGAGGATTAGACAAGGAAGAGGAAGGAAAGATCGCGCGCGGTCCGTGGCCTATTTGTTAGGATACTGCTCCGGCATTCGCCTGGTGTTGATCGGAGAAACCACGGAAAACTACCGATCAGAGCAAGCGGGCGCTAGAATTCTCCTCCAGACAGCGACTGAATTCTCTGCAAGGACGATCTCAATCACAGCAGTGTTTTGGAAGCGCACTTCGTCAATAGCTGTCAGTTTAATAGTTTGTTTAGGAAGAGTCATCTATAGGAGAGACTTGTAACTTCATACAATAACGCTAAAAATATGAAACTTTGAAGGGTTAACAACTATAACCTTCTAACATTATTATAAATTGAATGAAAAAATGTGGGACATTACTTCTTACCGATGCTCTATAAATGTTTATACATTAAGAGGTCTTATAACTCTTCATTATATCATTATGTCCCTCACAACAAAACGTAAACCCTGAAAAGACAACATGCATGCCTAGGATTTAAATTTGCAGCCTGTTGCGCTGGAATGTTGAATCGAAACGCGCTCTAAGAAGTTTTGCCATTAATAGTGGCCTCTTATTCTTTTCTCCATTACGAAAAGCGTGAAAGTGTAATTGCCATGTGCCAAAGTGCGAAATCTAACCACATATTTCCATTTAGTTTATTCACCAAACCATCAGAATTGCAAAGTGTATCAAGTCGTGGGTCAAAGTCATCCAAATAATAGAATTTCATTTCATAGCAAATTTTAAATTCTCAGCTAAAGATTTTCAGCTATTCTTTGCCGAGCTAAACACTATCGTTGAAAAGTTCACGTTTATTCCAAGAAGTCACACAAAAAAAATTTTCAATGCCTCTGTAACGATCATCATATATAATTTTCCCCGGCGTGGTGACATTGAAACTGAGAGCAAGGACTAAGACTTAGGGTTTCGAACCCCATGCAAGATACTAATATTTCCATGGAGTGCATTTTCAGTACCTCATGCACAATCTCTAAAACCTAATAATCCTAACAGACCGTATTCGAACCCGTTGCGCTGGGATGTTGAATCGCAACGCACTCTAAGACGTTTTTTCATTAATAGTGGCCTCTTATTCTGGTTGAGAGATATGTGAGTGATCGTGGAACGAACTCCCTGTAACTACAAAAGAGGTTCCAGCTCCTAGTTTGGGTCGTGAGCCACGTTAGGTCTATATATGAATCGGTGCATAACCAAGGTGAACCTCAGAGCTACCTCGGCGTGATGCTCAGGGATCGCGAAGGGGCTCTTATTGGGAATTGATCCTAGCTGAGCGGTAGACATCGTAAGAAGCCCTGATACGTCACTTAGGCGTCGTTAGATGGCAGCCGATAAGGGCTTCGGCCGAAATAGGCCAGTCAGTTATTCCTACTAAAAAGTGAAGAAAATTAACTGGTTCCGATCATTCACTCTTCAAAACAGTCGGAGGGGTGGCTCAGGGAATCAACTGATGTAACTGCAACGTCTCTGACAAAGAGATGCTAGTGTTTGAATCCCGACGGAGGCAGGATTTTTGACAATAGCTATGAAGCTAGATCGAGGTCCGTCGCTGTCTGGAGGAGAATTGTATTGACTGACAGCTCTGATCTATTGTTTAGTATAGTTCCTCCGATCAATACCAGACGAATGTCGGAGCAGTACTGCAGCGCCTCTGACCGGGGGTCCTAGGTTCGAGTCCTGATGGCCGCAGGATTTTCGACACTAGCTTTTCAGTTAGGTCGAATTCAGTCGCTGTCTGGAGGAGAATTATTGCGGCCGGCAGCTCTGATCGGTAGTTTTCCGTGGTTTCTCCGATCAACACCAGGCGAATGCCGGAGCAGAACCCTAACAAACGGGCCACGGACCGCGCGCGATCTGTCCTTCCTCTTCCTTGTCCTATCCACTCCTGTTACACACACACTCACACTAACATGCACTACACTACCACATATTCCGGGAGGCCGGTCGGGTGCTTAGAGCTTGTCCCAGCTGGGGTGGTGCCCCACTGGTGGGAGAGTCCTGGTTAGGGGGAAACCCCACTAGCCGACGGTAGGTCGGTGCCGGATCTCGCCATCCAGTGGGGAAAGATCACCGCGCATATCTCGAGAAAAAACATGCACTACACTAACGGGACTAATGACCAAAGCAGTTGACGTGCCCGGAAACACGAAAAAATCAAATCAATTCAAATTATTCGGAGCAGTACCCTAACAAACGGGCCACGGACCGCGCCTCTTCCTTGTCCCATACTTCCTCCTTTTTTACATACACTTACACTTACGGATACTACACTATCATACAAGCAGGGAGGGAGGTCGGGAGCTTAGAGTATGCCCCGGTTGAGGCGGAGCTAGTGGAAGCACCCTGGTTTGGGAGAACCCAGCTAGACTCCGGGTGTCAACGCCGGGAGTCAGCGTCAAACCACTTTGTAAGTTGCTTCACTTATTCACAATGTGTGTGGGTCTCTCTATTTGTTCGTGTTTTGGAGTGGCAGGAAATAAGCCTATTGCGGTACCGGAAGTAATTCTACGTCGTAACGTTTGTGTGCTGAAGGGTGGAAAATGTACTAAACTGCAAGAGACGAACTAACATGAAAGTATACTTTTATTTCTATTTAATGGATCAGAAAAGGCCACGTGTGAATTCTCGTAAATCACACATCTAGGAATCTTCACTGCTCGTGAATAAATCACGTTTTGCGTAATTTTATGATTGTGTTTCGCATGGTTCTAAATGTTTTTCTGAATCTCCGAAAGAACGTTTCTAAGTATTTTTTGGGTTTTCTTACTTAGAAACGAATATGTCTAGAAAGTTTGACATGGATATTACAAAAAACATAAGGTTTATTTCTGACGTGGGAAACAACTTTTCTTGGTCGGGTCATAAATCTCGTTGTGGAAGCGGCGTGAGATTTTGTAAAGAACGACTGGGCCTCAACAAGTGTTTTTGGCGCCTCGGTAAGGGCGTGGCAGCTACTGATTTACGTTTCGGAGACCGGAAATAAGGTCACGGGTCGCTGCAGCCGTGAGACATGGTCGTGGTGCTACCGGTAAATACCTAAAGAGTGCCAACGGTAGAAAAATTTGCTTTGTAATCGTACACAACCTGCACGAGCTATCCATGTATTATTAACCCTTTTATAATTTTCTTCAGGGATTCGCTACCATACGTCATAAAAATTCCACAACTATCGTATGAAAAATTCAAAATATTAATTAACATATTATAAAAGTATTTACTAAATAATTGATATTACTGTTGCAATTTGTCTCATTTAACCTTCTGCCTATAAATTTATTTTAATAAGTGTTTATTTATGTCCTGGGTAACAAACTGTAAACGCTATCTTGCGTTTACAACCTAGAATATTTGCAACTTAATACTGTGGAGCGCGATACCTATGATAAACAGTACTCGCATCAACCACTGGAATGCGCAGATAATTATCACCGCTTCACAAATTGTTCACTCCAACGCAACGCCCAATCATAAATTTCTTTGGCAAGCTCTCATAAATTACGATGAAGAAACGAATTCGCGTCCATTTTGCCTGAGACCTGCGAGGAGAAATGTTGTACTGGAATATTGCCGACTGCGGAGGAAAGCGGCTGATAACGTCTTCTATAAAGCTCATTAGATGTAATGAATTTAGAATTGACTGAATGGATATATTTAATTTATAATGAAATACAGGTTTGTTATACTAATAGTTATCAAAATTAATCATGAAATTTCATGAGAAGTGTACCATGTAATTTCAAATGAATTACAGTGCACCATAAGCATTAAGCATGCACTTGTAACTTTGGGTGAATTCGCGACTAACAAGTAACGTTTTCTCCAGGGATTTTCTTCTTCTACTTTTCTTCATTCGTATTCATATTCAAATTTTTCACTACGTAACGCTGATGCAAGAGAACTAATTTTCGTTCTGGAAAACGAAATTTACGACGCGACCATACTGCAACGCAAGGCGATGGAGCGCAAGATGGAGTTCTTTTCTGCGGAACAATGACGACTCGACAGGTGACCTCGACCGCCTGACCGTGGCGGCGGGAGACGTCTAGATTTCAGAAGACCACGTGCAGGTTTAAAACAACCAGTGGTATCGCGAGCTGTAATGTTCTGCTGTGAATTGTATTGCCGTTTTTCCCTATTTGCGTATACGCCGAAATTGAGCTAGAAGCTACATTGCATCTTGTGTAAAGAGAATTGAGATGAGAGAATAAAAAAGACTTGCACAATTTTATAAAATTATAAACAATTTCCAATTTTTGCAATTCTAAAGTGGGATGGGTTCTCTGATGTGCCAGAACCGAAAACTGCTAATTAACAATTGTGCAAGAATTAACAATTTTATAAACAATTCCGAAATGTGCGCTATTCCTGCCGGAAAGTGTCCTCAAATTGTCCCTGAGTTGAATATCGCAAAATAAAAATGTTGATATGAGATGGAAATTAATTGCTTAATATCTAGTTTAATTGTTACTTTAATCATAAATATACACTTGGTCTTTGCATTACACAGTCTTTTATTAAAATGGTTACCTAGAAGTCCTCTAACGATTTGAGAAAGACAGTATTTGCATTTTTGCACAATTGCAAATATTCAATTATAATCGTTTTTTTAATCGCAAAATTCTGTAGTAAACTGGTAAATTGATACAGTTTATAAATTGTGTATGGACAAATATATTGGAATTAAAAAGTGTATAAGAAAGTAATTGTTCGAAAATTAGTGTTATTTTATCTGATATCAATGTAATTTCTTCAAAAATAATTGTGTTAACAGTGGTTAAGTGCTATGTGTTCATATATATTTCCATGGATTTACTTTCATGTTCATACAAGTGTTTCTTCCATGTATTTTTTATTTGAAAATACTTCCACATCTGAACAAGCGACTCCCACCATTTTCTACGACATAATTTTGTTAGAGCACTTCCCCCTGCGTTCAGATTGGCTACGACGGTTTGTGAGGCTCCGCCTCGACGTTTAGTCATGACAATGGCTGTCCATGCCGTGCAAAAGCTGAACTTAGCCGCAGACGGCCCCGATCAATTCTTGTTTCCAGTACTGTACAACTTCATCCACTAATTAATAATACAAAATATAATCTAAATTTAGATACTGCAAAATTAATTTGTACATCTATTATACGACCAATTCTTACTTTTGCCAGTCCAATTTGCAGAAATACAGTTAAAACAAAACTGAATAATTTACAAATTATACAAAATAGAATCTTAGGAAAAATAGTAAAAACGCCATGGTCCATTTCAAACACGTAAATACATGATGAATTACGAATCCTGAAGATAACAGACTTCATAACAAATCAAGCTCAAAAAGTTTTCGATCTTCTTTTATCTGCAACTTGTGCCACAGATTTCAATCTTAAGTCAAACCGGAGAGTTAGGTCTCAGAATAAAATCAAAATTTCCAAAAGACTGGTTTCAACCCCATAATTCATTACTGTTTAAATATATTATATTTATAATTACTTACATCAAAACTACTCAAATAATCTTCTGTTATGGGTCTTTATATTAATATATTAAAACTAAATTTCTTAGTTACTCGATTGGAACCCGCAGTTAGGTTAATCACCAAATGTTCTGGAAAAAATTGACTTCTCTGAAAAACATGTATTGTTAAACAGATAGAATATAAATCAAAAGAAGCGGATGCGGTCAGACGAAATAATTTCGTTTTCTTTGTTGCATTTAAAGTTTCATCTGAACACAAACGTCTCACTTTTAGCTCTAATTTCAACATTTAGCTTACTGTTCATGCCCTCACAGAACTGCTTTTACCAGTTGCTGTGTAAGAAAAACTCTAAGCTATGACATTTATTTTGATTGTCCATAACTAACAACAGGCAGTTATAATCCGTAAGATAATCCAGAGTGTCTCTTCATCCTTCAGGTTCCTCTATTTTATCCACGTTTTGCGTTATGAAGCTAGAATTCGCTATCAACTTCGAGAGCGCAACAAGGAGGTATACCATGCCATGCGATGCGATATCGTGCCACACAACGAGCGGGATGAGTTACAAAGGCACAGCGTGGTGCCAACCTGACAGAAAAAGGCCGCTGCGCTTGCAAAGGAATCCCGTCCAAAGAGCCAAAATAAATAAATCCGCATGGTGTGGCTCTTGTACTCTCTGCGAGACTCCGAAAAACTCGCGAATCTAGTGAAATCTGTGTACAGTCTGAGCCGGATTTATATCTTAACACGTAGGTTGGCAGTGAAACGTTGGTTGCCTTAGAGTTAATTTACTTTTAGCGTCAGACCTCATGGCCTTAAAGCGAGAGTTAAAATATTTTTTTGTTCGGGATTGCTATGCGGGATTACGGAGTTATGTCTATGCGACGACTTGAATAAAGAATGAAAACATTTAATCCTCATTGAGTGATTGGTGATTCCGAGCACGTCATATGCTAAGGTCATTAGTCCTGTAAGTGTAGCGTATGTTTTATCGTGCGAAGTAGCAGTGGTCTTCCGCCGCTGGCTGGAGAGTTCTGGCGTTGACATACGTTGGGTTGCGGGAATTTTTCCCTACCACATATCTCCCACAAACGTGGTACCGTCCCGGACGGAACATGCTCTACGCTCCCAACTGGTCTCCCGACATGTGTGGGAGTGTAGTATATGTTAATGTAAGTGTGTGTAAGTAAAGGATGAGTATCAAATCATCATTCAAATTGCCTATTTTTTCGCCCAAGTAATACCTTCTTTCTCCCGTAGTTGGTGAAAGAAGCGTAGCGAAATTTGCGTGCCCACACGGAAGAGCAGGCCGCATGGCCTGAGTCTCTCCACGAAAAATATGGCATCAATTCAACGTTACCGAGCGGAACCGGTTCAATCCGGTCAGCACGTCCTACCATTGACACGATGCACTGATGTTGGTCGTGAGAATGTTATGATTGTGATAGTTTTTGAAGTGGTGTGCTAGTGATGATATGATCTGATAAAAAACACAATTCAAGAAGCATAAGTTTTGTTAGAAAATATGTAAGTTTTCAATTATGAATAAAATATAGAAGTGTGCGAGTGAAGTCTCGTCAATTTGCTTGTCCACAATTCATATGATGCAATTCGTTGGATCCAATTGGGTCTTTAACTCTAGCAATACGAGATATTAAATGGTAACTTTATTTCTAAGGAGGGCTTGTCGAGTCTACCCGTATAATTTGTACCAAGGAAAAAAATAAAACTGTACATGTTTTTAGTAAGAGATAATATATTTACTGAACACTTAGAAATATAAATTTCTTTAATTAATTCACTTTTACTCTCAATATAATGTATAATACTCTCCTTTACAAGCATCCTCGTATTTCTCATTCAGCCAACATTTCTGACATCTTGAGTAAACAACCAACTGAAAAGTAGTCGCCCTCTTACCACTAATTCTGTTCAGGGGCGTTTTCAACAACGTATAAATGTTGACAACTTTGCCTGCGCAAAAAATACTTATACAGACTAAAGGGGGAAAATAAAACACTAAATGTGCCAAGGAAAAACACTCTCTTCTATGAAGGGGGTTATCGAACACGCACCAAGAAAATGCAGATTTACAAAAACAAAGTGATACACAAATCTTCTGCCATTGTTATGGAACACAAAAAATGAAACTGCCTCAATAATTACATCAATAATCTAGAGCACTTCAATCAATTAACTAAAATCACTATCAAGGCGGTAGGCAACTTGAGCCCCGCCCCCATTAGTATTTGTAGGGTTAAGGTTATTACAGTGTTACCACCTTGAACCTTAGGATCTCTCATATAGCGAGCCGGCAGAGACAAAGGCAGTGTTAAATAGAATACAAGTTTTGAATTGGTTGTCACTTTTGTAAACACATTTTCTAAGATTTTTCAGTCCCTTCTTTTAATTTAAGACAACCACATTTATATAAATTCAAGTTTATTTAATTATTTTGTTTAATGACGTTTTGCAACTTTTCGGGCACAGTTCCGTCTCCCTCATCAATTGTAACTGAAAATGCTCTTACAAAATTAGTTTATAATGAATAAACCAAAATTATATTTACAATATTTGTTAAACGAAGGAGTCCAAAGTCTTCGGAATCGTTCATCTGCCTTGACATTCAGCATGTTGCTGCAACTTCTACTAAGTTACTACTGCTAGTAATAATAATGAGAATAATAATTGGCTTATTCATTATGAATTAATTTTGTACATTTTGTGAGTGCATTTTCATTTACACCTGATGAGGGAGACGGAACAGTGTCCGAAATGTTGTAAACCTTCATTAAACAAAATAATGGAATAAACTTGAATTTATTTAAATGTGGTTGTTCTAAATTAGAGGAAGAGACTGAAAAAAGATATTAGAAAATATATTTACAATAGTGACAACCAATTTAACACTTGTATCTTTTTCAGCACTGCCTTTGTCTCTGCAGATTCACTGAATGGGAGATCCTAAAGTTCGAGGAGGCGACATTTCGAATCTTGCTAATTATCTGGGTCGAGTTCAACCACTATCCGGAGAGGTATTCTGACCGACGTCTCTCGTAGGTAGTATTTCGTGGTCTCTCCGATCAATTTTGGGTGAATAGTGGAGCAGTATCCTTACTGATTAGAAACAGACCGCTCCCAATCTTCCCTGTCTCATCACTGTCCCCCCGCTCCGCATACACGTATTCACTCTTACACTTTTTAATTTATTTTTTTTATTTTACGTTAAAAACTGTATGTGACGTGCTACGGGCAGAAGTGAATTCTGCGTACGTTTTCATAATTTTTTGATCCCTACCCTAAGCCATATACTAATTGAATTTTGAATACAGAAAGAAAATGAACGTTTCTTGCAAAGACTGTTAACAAAAGTATTCGCTCCTATGTTATAAAATATATTTTCAAGCGTAAATCAGCTATAAATTTGGGCTGTTATCCCTTATCATGTCCTTCGTCAAGGAATAATACTTTCTGCCGCGACAACATGGAAACGATAATTTTAATAACTATATTTCCCACTGAATTCTAGAATTCTTGCACGGATAATGAAATTATATTTATGTTCAGAAGCAAAACAAGGGGCCATCTCAGCATTTGCTCAATGAATCAGGGAAACTGGACGGAAACCTGATCTAGATGGGGGTCATTGACCCGGAAGTTGTGATACAATACTTGTTACATTTTATTTAGAATTATACAGTCCCAATGGTAAATAATATATTAAATATGGCTATTAAAATTAATGTTACTTTCTTTTTGATGCTCAGTATAGTCTCTAATTGTATACAAACAGTTAAGCAGCAGAAAAGATTTTACTTGAGATTTAAACTTTTCTATCGAATTCAATTGTTTAATGTAATCTGGCAAAGTGTAAAATAATGTACATGTATTGTTTGTGACTTTTTGTAGTGAGCTGTTAATACTATCACCTGATGAATATGATTACTAAGTCGAGTGTTATAGTTATAGTAATAGTTATAGACTTAGAACATGCACTACATTACCACAAACGCTGAGTGATCAGTCAGGAGCTTAGAGCTTGTTCCGGCTGGAGATGTAGCCTACTGGAAGGAGAAAACATGCAAACTAACATGTAGGTCAGCGCTGTTCCAGTGGAAGAGAAACACCGTCAGCATCCGTGATATACCATGAACAACTTACGGGACTAACCATCATAGCACTAATCCCACCCGAAAACAGTAAACAATTATTTAGATTATAATCAATCAACGATTTTGTCGCATAATTTGGCTGAAAGTAAATTGCATCATGTTAACATTTGTTACCTCCGTTTTGTTTTTATTTGTGTAAATGTGTTTGCGCGTATTGCAGGTTTCATAAAATTTCGCATATCAAGTGAGCAGCAAAAAATTACCGGCATGAATTATGGAATTGGACGAGTAGTATACAGTACCATAATATAATGAAAGTATGTTTTGATGTGAGAGTTCACAGAGAGGCGTATACATTGCACGTTATGACATGCGAAACATGTAAACTCAAAGGCATTTACATCGTGTTGCATATCTACCTTCTGGAGAGTCGCAAATTCATTTTAATACTTTTCATGTAGATGTAATTATTATAGGAATCAAAGATTATTTTATTTAGATTAACTGGTTGGTTATTGTAAAACTTAGTGTCTGTTTTGGAATCAATGTGGAAATACATTTCATAATTAGAAACTGTTTTCATACCACGTACGTAGTACAATAGCGAATCGGTTTGCTTGACAGAGAGATAGGTAGGTAGTAATTTTGTCAAAATGACGAACTTTTAGATTGTAATATCTTTTGTTTCCTGTATATCCCAACCACATTGACTATATATTTTTATCGCGGCGCAAGGAAAGAATATTTGAAGCGGCTATTGCGAATAAAAAAGAATCAACATACGTTCTTTTCCTAGTCATCCGAGCGTAGTCTATAAACGCGTAATTTTGCCAGAGAACAACAGAAAATTTAAAGAGTGAAGAGCATTTGAATCGTTCTACTTCGCCTGTTCCCCTCACGCGTGGACCTCAGAGTCAAACGATAATAAACCTCCCACTGAATCCACCGGCGACAGTCAGAAACAAAAGCCGCTCGCCCAGGCAACAATACGAGCGGCGTTTCGAGCGACGGCCGTCAGAGGTCTCTGCCATTGCGGGCAGGGGCGACGGATCCATATTTCATTCCGTCCGTCCTCGTTGTATGAAAGGACGCGCTCACACAGGCCGTCATAAACTGCGCTTAACAACTTTTTAAAAACCTGCTTCCCTCCTTCTCGAATAACGGATGATGTTTTAATATCTTATCAAGATTTTCGTGGGATCACTCGTTAATGCTGAAGTTGGTAATTGAGAGTGACGAGGCCGCAGCATGTCTCGGGTTAAACGCATTTCGAGTTTGAGGGTTCCGTCTGACGAGGGCGTATGATGTGACGAGAAGATGGTGGATGGAAGCGCCACTTAAAAACTTTCGAGATAAGTTTATTTAAATGCAGTAAAAGGCGATGTTTTTACTTAATTCAAATTTGTCTCTTTGCATGAGAGCTTCTGGAAAAAGTTTTTAAACCTATTTAATTGTATATTAATAAATGAGAAAAAAGTGTTTCATAAATCTCGTTCGTCCAATTTCTGTTTGTTTCCTATCGCCCGACAAGAGTTCCTGCGTCATTAAACAACTTCGAAAAGATATATTACATGACTTCATATACTTAGTTGAGTAGAGAATATAAAGACTGTCTTTTAGAATCTTTCTAAAAATCTGAATCTTTTTCTATAGTAGTTGATTTTTTATTAGACAACAAGAATACTATTTATCTTTTCTAACAAAGTGACTAAAGTGAAGTAATTTGAACAATTTTTAGAGCAATCAGTGATATTGGATCGGGTAAAGCAACAATTAGACAGGATTCAGTATTTCGTTTTGTTCTGTAGGTTTGAGTTAAAACCAGAAGTTGCTTTGTGCTGAAAATATTGTAATATTATATTTTTAATATGTTTAATTATGACAGTGTAACTACTGATGGCTGTTTCAAAAGATTTCATTAAGTGTTTCAATTTTTTAAGAATGTTTACACAAGGGAATAGGACAGAGAGATGAGGTAATAATTTGCCGTACTATTCAGAAAATAATGCCCAGAAATTTCGTTTTTTTGCAAAACATTTCTAATACAGAGTCCAGTCGGCAAGTAAATTTTACGAGGAAAAAGATCATTAAACTTTTCTTTTGTGTACTTTGTATGTGCCCAGACAGAAGGTAATTCCCTGTTTTCGCCCTTCCAGACCCCGACCCTCTGCTAACTCCTGAAGGTCCGAAAATCCGATATTTTTTACTCTTATTTTTTCTATAACTATTTAACCTCAATTTCTGTACAAAACACTCAAATCAATTTGAAAGAGTATAAAATTGCCTACAGATTTGTATGAAACGTGTCTTTCGAAATCAATTACCAAACGATCTAGTTTTTCAGAGAAACAATTTTTCGATTTCTCCAAAATATATGCGAAATACGCCTGTTTATGATATTATAATCAACTTCTAATAATAATAATAATAATAATTATTATTATTATTATTAATATTATTCAAATAATAATATTATTTATCTTACATGTGTTGTAAACATTACCTTACACAATCTACCTCTGACACTTAGAAATGTAATTGTCTCAACCAAATATTTCCAACAATTTTTTTTTCAGTTTTCTTAAAGACGGAGAGTGGTAAAGGGACAACACCATATTTTTTTATCGTCCGGTATTACATTCGAGTGGAAAATTTAAGGCAAAATGTTGGTGCGTTTTTTGAAAAAATGTTTCTTTTGTAAATTGCATTAATTTCAAGCCCAAATTACACGACGTCTTCTAGTTTAAAAAAAATACTTAGCTTTATTTAACAGGCAGATTTTTTTACAACAGCCTTTATGTATGGTGGAAATCTTTATCTTCAGGTTTGTAGTTTTCAAATGTTAACTTTTTGCAATTTTTGAAAATACAGGGATGCCGAAAATGGGACTAGTACCATATATTATACCGTCCCTTAATTCATATGAGGAGAAAATAAAAAGAAAAATTTGGAGTGGCTTTTGAGAAAAAAATTGTTAAGTCCTTTTAAAATTGTCTATATTTCGCACAGAATTGCACAAAAACTTCTTATATTTTTGAAAAACAACTACTCATATTTTTGTGATGAATTCTTATTGAATCCTATCATATAATGTTTGCCAGAAGAAGTAGACATTTATTACGTCGGGTTGGGCAGCATGTCTAAAATGCAACTACGAATTTGTCCTCAACACTTCAACAGCGGAAACCTAAATCGTAAACAATTCCTTGGTTACTTTAAAATGATTCAAATATCACAGATGCACTTATACTCTCCTCTGTGATTCAAAATATCATTTTCTTTAGCAGTTTTGTCTTTCAGAGTTCTATTAATATGCGGTGACTGAAAATATAATTCAATATCCCTAATATTTTATATTTTGAAACAATTAAATGTCATAAATACTGCAATCTCTGATTTTACCCTTTGATGCATTATAAATATATTATTATATATAATAATATATTTAACTTTCGTCGAAACCCTGATGAGGCTCGTAATTTTATACACTTACATAATATGCTTTAAATTTCAAGGATTGAGAAAATAATTATTCAATGAACTAAAGACAACAAAACATAAGCCAGAAGCAACGAAAAAGGTCGCAACAATACAATTAATTTGGAAACAGTTTTTATTTAAAACATAATTCACGTAATATCACTCTCACTGAAAACAAAAACGATTCCACAGCTTTCGAATTAAAAAATCATTCAGAATATGCCATCTATTAACAAAGCACCATCTTTCACTATGGCTGTAAGTTTTTTGTGGATAGTTTGATTGGAGAACATCTGTCATCACATCTTACAACCAGCACGAAAAGTATTCATTGTTCATATTACAGTATTAGAATGAACTAGTGGTGTTACAGAATGGCACAGACTTTCTCGTAGTAACGTTTTGTGATTTCCTTGGTGTGGACTGCCTTTAGAGTCTTGTCCCACCCTGTTGCCAGCTGCTATCTATCGCCACCCAATGTACATTCCTTTGAAATTTGTCTCAACTTTTCAGTTTCCAAGTAGTAGAACCGAAATATTACTTTAAGGATATTGAAGAAGAGTAAGATCTCGTCCTAAATGGCACTTTTCATTGAAAAATTTGATGCCGTTTTTAAGAAAATGGCGTTCATCCGTCACGTTCATTCATCAGTATTGCCAAATTTGAAGCTCCTTTCACAGGACTCTATTGCGTTTACAAAAACTTTATTTGAAGTCGTTTGATGCACAGCCACGTAATGCACGCGTAATTTAAACATGATGTAGGGTAAACTGACGTTTGCAACTTATTTATTGGCTTACTCTCCTATATTGTATTTTGTGTTAGGGTAAGCGAAATGAAAAATGTTTGATTTCTACTAATAGTGTTTTTGTATCCATGCCAATACTCTTCATTTTGCAAAATCACTTATTTGAAAATAAAAAAAATACTTCACATGGGACAACTTGGAATAGTTGTAATTTGTGCTACGGGCAACGGATTCCATTCAAAAATGTAAAAGAATGGCCGAATCAGACTAGATTTGTTAGATTGTGACACGAGAAACGTACTAACTCTTGTCCATAAAACAAGACAATTCGTTTTTGAGTACTTAGAATGCCTCGATTCCAAGTTAATTTCAGTATGTTTGGTGCGTGCTTTATGTGAGCCTGTTGTTTCCTCTGTAATCTGAGGACTAATCTTTTTTGGTTCTTAAATTTGTTGATGTAAGACCTGCAGCTGTTGAACACTTAATGGCACTTACTGTCAATTTTCTATTATTATGATACCAAAAAATCTTTCCCAACTTCACTATAAATAGATGAGATATAGCGGGAGAGGTGGCTCAGGGCACAACAAATATCACTGTAGTTCCCTGACCGTGACAGGATTTTCGACACAAGCTTTTCAGCTAAGTAGAATTCAGCCGCTGTCTGGAGGAGAATTCTAGAGGCTTGCGGTTCTGATAGGTAGTTTTCCGTGGTTTCTCCGATCAACACTAGGCGAATGCTCTAATAAATGGGCCACGGACCGCACTCAATCTTTCCTTCCCATTTCTTCTCATATCCTCACTCCATACACACACAGTTACACTAACATCCATCACATTACCACACATGCCGGGAGACCGGTCGGGGCTTAGAGCTTGTCCCGGCTGGGGCGGTATCCTGCTGATTGGAGATACCTAGTTGGGAGAAACCCCACCTGCCAACGATAGGTCGGGATAGACCTCGCCATATAGCGGGGGGAAGATCACTGCCTCCTCGTGTTGAAAAATCATGCACTACACGTTCGGGACTAATTACCTCAGTAGTTGATATGCCCGGAATCCCTAACAACCAACGAATCTAGACGAGATATTGCTTATATATTGTGAAATTGATATTATACAATTATTGAAAAAGATATTTTACCGTCAGTGCATTCCAATAAGGGCATATTAACTTCAATGGAAGTTCCATCCCCTCCCCAAATGCGAGGCATATGGGCGTCATTTCATCATGTTGTTCTGCAATATTGCCTGAACCGTGGTGTCCGCAGGCGATCGCGTTGTGTAGCAATATATTGTGCGTAGAGATTTCGATTTGGCTGAGAACATCCAGCTGAGAGTGATTTATGCTCTGCATCTGCTTACTGAACCGACACCATGAAAAATGAGTGTCACACATTATGTGAAGTTTGCAGAAGAAACACAGTGTGAAACTCTTTGCTCAGAACGAGGTATATTTGATTGTTTTGAGTCAACATACCTCTAAATCGTCATCATCGTAATATTTGTATTTTTGACACAGGTTCTTTCAGCATAAATGTCTCTGGTTGTTTTCGGAAAGAGGCTTGCAGTTTAATGGAAATTTTCTTTAAATATGGATCTCAGAATCACGTATATAAAACATACGCGATAGTTTCACCATTATGAAAATAATTTTCATTGTTAATTGCATTATGATTATTAATATTATCATAATTAACATTTAATTATATTATTGATTGTCATTGCCATTTACATTATATTATTATCAGTCATTATCATTTTCATTATTAGCGTCTTCACCAAAAGAATATTAACACTCATCTGGTGAAAAATGCAAATCTGAAAATATTACGTAGAAAAGAGTTTATGTGAATATTGTAATTCCTGTTATATTCTAACAGATCCATTTCCCCTTTTTTTTATCATGTCTACCTTCCGATTTTGCCCGATCCCATCTCTGACTGCTATCTACAGGTTACCATGGTTAGTCAGAGAATCACCACCACGCTGGGGACTTTTCTTAAGCAGAAGCTCCCAAATGTGATTCCAGAAGTCCATCCCAGGAATCCCTTAGGCCCATCTCGGTTCTGTACATTTACATTATGTCCGAGGTAGCGCGTGGGTCCATGCCGGTGTTTGGGGACAGTTCGTCACTCATTCACGCTATTATCGCACATCGTACACAATTACCGCGGTAGGTCAGGGTATACGATTTGGGACAGATTGAAATGTACAGAAATGATACACGAGGAATTGGTACTGTACGTTCTCTATGCCACATACTCAACTGATAAAGAAAGGGCGGAACGGTTCCTGTCATATATTGAAGATCGTCCGCTTCCCAGGCCGACCAGGAAAAATAGAATACGATGGGAGATGTATTGTAGGATAGGAAATGCCATCCATTATATAACAAAACAGAGAAAGCAGCACATACTAACGCAGAACTAGAATTTGTAGATGTGCATACGTAATGATAAGTCATAACTTTGGAATGGTTAAAGGTGCCTTTACCCATGCCATGGTTAAAGACACCGTGTGTGAAGAACAGACGCAACACAGAGTGGAAAGCTCTGGAAGCGCGGGACGGACCGGGTCACTCGGATTCGTTCTCTTGGCGCCGCAGGGCGTCCGCGGCGTCTTAGCGCCCAGCGCGAGCGCCCCGAAGAGACGCAATAATGGTACCCGCGATGACAAACTGCACCCGCGCAACGCAACTTCGGCTCATTTATAACGCGCAGCTGTGCCACCACCCGGCCCCGGCGCCTGCCCGCCCGGCCACGCCCCCTCCCATCCACCCCCGGGGGCACAGGGCATCGCTCCGCCCCACCCAGGGGGGCCTTCGCCCCTCCACACCCCCTTCCACTCGTATCTTCTTAAATATTGAACTAATTAAAAGAATAAGCTGCAGCCCTTTTCCTAACGGCTGTTTCGCGCCGTTTCCCTTAATCTTTTGCAATATGCACGGAGCAGCACGCCTTGGGCTAAAAGGGCGTAACCGGCTTCTTGGCCGAGTGTGGGGAAGCTGTGCTCTTAATGTTCCTACTTATATCTCTTAGGTTTCGCGTGTTCGCGCCGCCATGCTGTAGTTCGTTGGCATATATTTATATATATAAAGGACACTGGTGCGTTGGAAGAGCTTCTTAACCTACATTTTTAAACGATTGCGGCTTATAAACGAGTTGGGCCTTACCTCTTAGGAGGCTTAATACGAATTTTACAACAGAGCCTGGCGATCCGAGGAAACGAGAGAAAAAATGATAATAAAGAGAAAGAAAGAGCTGAAGAGAACGGGGAATATTGAGTTTCTTTCAACCGCACTAGTTTGCCGGAGTCGGGCCTTTGTCGTCTCGTCTCCGGGGGCTGGTTCCAGACCGCGTACCCGTCCCGCGTCGCCTCGTACGGAATTTGATTGGCCCAAAAGGTAGACAAGGGGAAACAGGTGAAGCGGCATGATGTGATAACGGGCGCGGCGGCCGGGAGCGCTCCGGGAGGAGGGGAGAGCGATGCTTACAACGCGTGACGCTAGGGGCGTTGTCGTCGTCGACGGCGCGGCGACGCTCCGGCGGAAGCGGCCGGGAGAGACAGGAAGCGCCTTCTGAATGAGACGCTGAGGAGGCTTTGATACATCGCCACAATTGACATGCAGATCGAGGGCAAGACGAGACGACGGAGAGGAAGCGGTGAACATTTGAATACACGAAGCGTAAATAAAAACTGCCTCAATAAAAGAAACGGCGACGCTTCGTGAAAGGTCCGGCGTCCGAACCTTGGGGAACTCCGCTCCGGAGAAGTGAGCAAGAAAAAAAGCGCGGCCGAACTCGAAAATATGTGCGCGGTGATGACGACGCGCGAACACATTCGGCGCAAATGAAGTCATCAATCAATTTTTTTATAATTGTCGGCGACATGATTAACCTTTTAGCCGCTGCTGCCGGTCACACGTCGATCGAGTTTTTCGAGCGAAAGCCTTTTGTTTCGCGGCGGGAGAGGGCCGACGAGGTGGACAGGGGTGGGGGCGGAGGCTCGTGGGGGAAAGTGAGGGGTGAACTTCCGGGGTGTGAGAGAGGGGTGAGTAACGGGGTGAGTGGGTGCGAGCGTGGCCTGAATACTCAGCCGTGCGACGCCGGTCTCGCGCTGTCACGAATGTGACAGCTATTGAAGTGAGCCGGGCGTGATACATCCATTTTAAAATAATTCCTCTTCACACTGCCAGCGAAATTCACGGCTTTATTGGTAGTATTTCAAATTAATCATAGTTGTGGGTGTCTCGTATATATATTGTAGCTGCTATATTTTAATAGAAGAATTCGAGAAGCATGTGCCGTATCGCGGAAGTCTAAATTATATACAGATATGCTAACTGTTGGAGATTCACGATCGAGATAGGGAGATGGAAAGCGCTCTAATTGATTGTGGAGATACCCGCTGGTGAATCGTTTTGACAGCGTGGCAATAAATTGTGGCTCTTTGTGGCATTCTATTGCCTTCACATTTTACGCACGAATATTCCTCTCATATTCGTCACTAAGATACTACGCTTGCATGACGAGATTTTAGTGGCTTCCAAAACATTAAATGAAAATGGGAGTTTGAGTATGCGAATTCCAAATGAGACGAGAAATGTATGTAAACGTAGTATTGCTTGTCATAATGACGCAATGCTTTAAATGAACAACAAGAATACGGAGTAACATTTCACCTCAATAAGAGGAAACAATTAGGCTTGTACACGTCGTTAAACATCCCCTCCCCATCCAATTAATATGCCATTGTTAAAACGGAATACGTATTACAATATAAAGTCAATAAAGTTGTCAACTAAGACAGAGTTTCAAAAATAATATTTTCAGCCTAATAAATGAATTGGGCATCTCGGGTTTCTCGTAGATGCCGGACTAGGTTTCCGTCGTATGATCTCGGATTTAATTCCTGGCCGGGGTAAAAATAGAGGTGCAGCTTTTCTTTACAATCTGTAGTTTCTGTAACTGTGTCACGAAAGAAAAGCTCAGGTAGGCCAAGAACACTAGAAGTTGTAATGAGAATATGTCATTCTCGCCACATATCTTACCTCATGCGTGAATAATAAATAACAAAGGTACTGGACTGGGAAAATAGCTATCTGGCGAAAGTCGGATTAATTCTATCCTAGAATACCAGAAACAAGATTATCTTAATTAATTGGTTCTATTTTTATCTTGTTAATCAAACTGCTAAATTTTGCTAAAAATTGCTTTAAATTGCTAAAAATCAACAACAGCCATTGAAATACCTAATTACACAATCCTATCTATTAAGCGAGCTGAAGAAACATGGAGCAAATCGCGATGATGAGCTAATCCAATCGGCGACGGCGCTGGCGGTGGCGGCGGCTCGGAGCCTCCTGCAACTGGCACGAGCGGGCGCTCGCCTGGTGTTCGCGCGCTTAACACAGTGCTATTAAATTAGCGAGCCGTCGCGGGGTCCGTGTTGTGCTGTCACGGCACGGGCGGGGGCGCGGGCGGGGGCGAGGTGAGGGCGGTGGCGGCGCCCACACCGGTAATGAAGATAGGAACTACCCCGCCCGGCCTGACCACGCCAGCGCCCGCCTGCCGGCCCGTGTCACCACGTAATTAATTGAATCCCCCGCCGTTGACACCTGGCGGGGCCCTCGCGCTGCCACATGGTGACGCTTGGCTCGCCTGGTGGTGATGACTGTGATGGCGGTGGTGATGGCGGTCGAGGGGATGGGGAGTGTGAAAGCGCGCTCACGCACCGGCCGCTAGAGAGGGCGCTGGACTGGAGAGGCTGGCAGAGGGCGTGCGTGTGGAGTCGGGTGGTACTGGTTTTGTTGGTGGTCAGTGTGGAGTCGGGGGTGAGAAGAAGGCTGAGGTCGCAAATGCTGCCCACCGCGGTGGATCTCCGGCTAATTTGTTTGGAATTTGTGGTAGACAAAGCATCTTTTCTCGAGGTCAATCGGTTTTATTGATTACTTTTTTGTGACCGAGCGCGTCAACTGTTTTGGTCGTTATTCCCGTAGGTGTAGTGCGTGTTTTAATCGCGAGAGGTGGCGGTGTTGTTTCTACCCGCTAGACAGCTAGATCCGGTGCCAACTTGCACTTTGTCTTGAGAGGTTTTCTTCATCCAGGAATGTACTACACCACCACAAACGTTGGGAGACCAGCTGGGAGTTTGAAGATTGTTCCGTCTGAGGCGGTACCCCATTAGTGGAATATGGAAAAAATTCTGCAAGCCGTAGATTAGCGCCGGATTTCACCATCCATCGGGGAAAGAACACCTCCACCTTTAGTGATAAAACATAAGCTACACTTACGGAACTAAAGACCATAATAGAGGACGCGCCTGGGAACTTGAAATAATGAATCACTACAACATTCACTGCTCTCATTGCGGATTTTGATGACCTGAAACATCACCAAAAATATCAATAAAATTCTCTTAAAATGTTTTTAAAATGCCCTAAAAACAAAGAAAAGTTGACGTAAAAAATTTGATCAAAACCAGTTCAGATGACCAATCGAAGCAGTTGCACATGTTACTGAAGTAATCGAGGTTTCTTTCTTTCGTTAAAGTGAACTCACCTTGCAAATTTGGTTTGGATTGAACAAGGAAATCTTTGCCTTTAGTTATCGTGAAATTCGCGGAATCGACATTGGTTCTGAAGGCGTCACAAAAATCTTAGATTACATGCTCATAACTGCTGACATTACAATTTGGATAATTACAATAGGATGACATTACAATAGGATACTCAGGAAATATGTGAAGAAAATTTGGTGCATCTCGTAAATATTATTTGAAGAAAGTACCATTAAAATGATATTAAAATCAATGAAACCCGCGAAAACGCTTTAAAAATGATAATTAAAAAAAATACTTATTAGTCGAAATCGAAGAAAATTGCAAAAAAACGTCATATAAAAATGCATCTTTTTCTTTTATTATAACATAAAATGAATTTCTATACCTAAAGGCATTGTTCTAAAGTAAAAAAAAAACATATTTCATTAAAATGCGCCCCCTATTAAAGATCTAGAAATAGACCTACCTGAAAATATGAATGCTCACCCACCGCGTGCTGCTTAAATTCTAGGCAAGCACGCTTTTTGTGCATATCGATACCCTTTTGTAAGCTCTGTCTTCTCTCTTTCTCTGTTGGCAGGTGGGCTGGGTCAAAGCGGACACGAAGGCGATCCAGGCCATCCACGATCACGTGATCACGCACAATCCACGAGTGTCCGTGTCGCACAACGACTTCTCCACGTGGAACCTGCACGTGCGCAACGTGCACGAGGAAGACCGCGGCCTCTACATGTGCCAGGTCAACACCGACCCCATGAAGAGCCAGGTAGGCCTACACTCCAAAATACTGTTCTCTTCTGCAGCGCCTCTGACTAGGAGGTCCTAGGTCCGAGTCCTGTCAGTGGAAGGATTTTCGACACTAGCTTTTCAGATAGGTCGAATTAGTTGCTGTCTGAAGGAGAATTCCTAGCGGCCGGCTGTTCTGGTCGGTAGTTTTCCGTGGTTTCTCCGATCAACACCAGGCGAATGCTGGAGCAGTACCCTACCAAACGGGCCACGGACCGCGCGCGATCTGTCCTTTCTCTTCCTTGTTCTATCATCTCCTCTTACACACACACTTACACTAACATGCACTACATTACCACATATCCCGGGAGACCGGTCGGGAGCGTAGAGCTTGTCTCGGCTGGGGCGGTGCCCCCCTGGTGGGAGAGTCCAGGTTAGGGGGAAACCCCACTAGCCGACGGTAGGTCGGCGCCGGATCTCGTCATCCAGTGGGGAAAGATCACCGACATCTCCCGATAAAAACATGTACTACACGAATGGGACTAATGACCAGAGCAGTTGACGCGCCCGGAAACTCGAAAAAATCAATCAATCAACTGTCTTCTTAAGTACAGGGATGTTATAAGAGATCTTCATACATTTAATTTCTCGGTGATTTGTAACTCCTTTCATATCACAAGTTCCAAAACAGAGAAACTGTAATTTATCGAGAAATCCAGCAAGATCTTCCTTTTAAGACAAAATGTATATTAAATATAATTTCAATTCCTCAAAATGAAATGTACAAAGGAATTGTTTTCTTTATTTTACTTTCCAGCAGTATTTGCATTTCAGTGTTCTGCTTTCACTCTTTTATTCAAAATATGTGTGAGCTTTTCAAAGAGAACTTTTTGTTTACTATTACATTACAAGAACTTTCAATTGTGCAAAAAGCTTTCTTTAACGGTGAAAATAGATGCCATGTGTCACACGTATATTTTTAATCTGCGCCTCATAAATCACATGTTTCAATATGTAACACTACTCGAAAACATCGTGACCTATAAACAACAATCTGTCCAACTTTGACCAAGACACTTCCATACAATATTGCGCCAGTGGTGTCATCCGGTACCATCACAGATAGATTCCAATACAAGTGTCCCAGATAGCATTCGAATGCAACATAAACGAGAATACCGAGTCTTGTGGCATATAGGGGGTCGTTTTTAATGGTGAAGCGGTCACATCCCTTCGAAATGGGCAAATCGGCGCGCAGCCGTCACATGTGAGCTCCAATATAGAACTGTTTTTCTATGGTACATAAATATACATTAATAACAGCGCAACAGGCGTTTTTGGTGGTGGCTCTCCGTTTGCAAGTGACCAGCGCGGCCCTAAATTTGATTTCATCTGCAATAGCGGAATGTATTTCCGCCTTCACGTCATACGCGATATTTGTTCGCTCGCGAATCAATGACATTTCGCTCCTAGGAATGGATGCAAAAACAGCGACGATGAATATTAAGCATCAGAAATTGTGATTGTAGGTCAGTGAGCTAACAGTATTATATGATCGGAGTTTATTAAGTATGTTATTAATATATCTCGCAAATGAATGTTGTAATATACGCAGATGTTTTTATCATTTTTTACCCACGCCCACATATTCCATGCATTCCTATTAGTACATTTTCATCGAAAGTTAGTTGGAAAAGGAAATTTCTCCATTTTTCTGTTTTGACAAACCTTTGTGTTATTCTCCTAAAATAGAATAGTATTGTAGTTACTAACCCGTATTTATTTACACTTTTAAAAACCCAAAAAAAATTAATTCTATTAATTAAAAAAAAAATTTTAAAAAGATTTTAATAACTCAATTGTAGCATGAAGGTTTTGCATATTAAACCAATTGAAACGGTGCAGAATTATTTGAATTTAGACATGTAAGCAAGTTAAAAATCCATAATCCAGTTCTCCAAATGGTCTAAATGGATTATACTCTAGCACGGCAATTGGGATTGTGTAATTTACAGAAAAGGCGTATTTTCTTAAGTTGAAATTCATATTTTTAATTTTTATGTTGTTCTGTTTAGAGTTTTAAATCACATGTAGAATGATAGTCCTTACTACGTAATTTTCTATTACTTTAATATACTGCTTTAATATCTATTACTTTAATTACTGTGATATATTGCATTAAAATTGTAGAGAACATTTTGAAGTATAACATATTGTGATAATACAATATAATAGTTAATGCTAAGATATGTTTAATACATAAAGTAATCACAGTAAATCTGAGTATTCCAGGGTCATTATTTACTGCAGTATTAAAGTACAAAATTCTTTGACAAAAATGTCACGTGTTAAAAGTACTGAATATTAATAATGAAGATTTAGAACGAGTGGAAGTAGATTGTATTTTGTGAAAAGTAGGAAAGTGAATAGGGAAATGAAAGTTTACTCCTTAGCCAGAAATGGTGCTTATTTGCAACCTCGGACTTCAAACGTACACCCCAGGAAAACTAATTTCTCTGCCTTTATGAAAACTAATATCACTGTATTGTTTTTTCTTTTCTTTCTCCTTTAGGGTCATCTAGAGTCATGATAATATTTGAACACTTTCTTTCAAGTTGCTCTTTCTTCCTTCTCCATTATTCCCTCATTTTCTCACTATGTTTTATTTTTATCTCTTCGGATCATTTTGTACCAGTTTTTCGTCCTTCCTTGGTATCCTTCCATTTATTACAATTTATTTTTTTAAATCTCTCTCCATTGTTTCTTGTTCTTTTATGTTATTCTTTTCCATATCTTTCTTAACTGCCTAAACCCAAATTATGGTGGATTTCTTATTCCAAAGGCATGCGCATTTTCTTAGCCTATTATCATCTATCCTAAATATAGGGCCAATAAAGAAGAATATTCATTTAAAAATTGGGTCTTATTTTTTCTGTTGCGATATATTTCATCAGTGCTTCTTAATTTTCAAAATTCTGTTGTTTTTAGCATACCAAGTTTTTTTCGTATGATTCTTTTTAATACTTCTAATTTACCTATTTTTTAATTCAATAGTAGACATTCATTTGCATACAGGCGTTTCGGTTTAATTATAGTGCTGTATTTCGAGTTTTCTTGAGTAGTTGTAAGTTTTCTTTCATGTTGTAGAAGTTCCTGGTGATTACGTATTTTCTTTTCCTTTCTTAGTTTAAATATATAATTAATAAATAGTTTAGGAATGTCCTCACACCCGGGCCACTATTTTGTTTTCGAATATTTTTAAATTGAATTTTCTGCACAATTAATCAAAATATTTGCAATACATACCTAACTTAGTTATACAAATGTTATATTCTACTTGTAGTAGCCATGTAGTTTATTAAAATATTAATATGAAATAAAATATTTTTTTCGTTAACATTACACTTTGTGGACTTATAAAACATATTTCCTAATGTGAGCCCCCGCAAAAGTTTTAATAAATGAGTGAAAAACTCCAAATAGTTTGAACTCGGTGTAATTTTACAAAATACAAGTTAAACAGCTTGTAAACAAGAAAGTGTCTTATGCGGATAGTGTGTATATTCAAATATGACAAAAATCACGTATATAAGCAATTTAGTCCGCCCCACACATTCTACATTGGCCCAGAATACACACATTGGGCACATCACCCATAGTTCTCCTTTGTTCGCTGAAAGTTTATACTGCAGAACGTGCACTCTGCATGTTCTTCATGCGGGGGAAAAATATTCGTGGTAATACTTCAAATTTGGAAGCATCAGAGGACATGTGTTCGAATTCTCGCTGAGGATGAAATCTTACTTTTGCTTTTTGTTTAACTTAAGAATTTTCTCAAATACCTCTGTTTTGACTTTCTTGGGATTAAATTCTGAAATTATCTTGTGACCACTCCTGCCCTCTCCAACTGATAGCTTCAGTTGTACTCTCTTGCGTTTTATTAGACTCCTAAAATATAAGGAGTGCCATTGTAAATATTATTGTTATTATTTTTCAAGACGAAAAATCGTGGGCCTGTGTTACGAACCTTCAGGTAGTTTGGGTTAGGCACCAGCGTGTGTATATTCCAAATGCCAAAAACATTGTTACAAAGCATGTAAAATAAATTTTATTACTTTACATCAACAGATTGTAATGCCACTTTCAAAATAATGTAATGATTAGAACACTTACCTATGAAGTAGTGCCACTGAGGGATCTGAGAAAGGCATTTTGAAAAAAATTGCTTTTCTTTGTTCCTGTGATCAGCCAGTCAGTGACTGTCCAGCAAGTCAAAATACCTCGGGCTTGCAAATAACTATTATTTAAGTACATTTTTAATAGGCAACACTACAGAGCTGTAAATCAAGGGTCTTGCATTAAGAACCCTGCCAGAGTTTGGGTACTTTCTATAACGACCAAAATGCTGCACAGATGGTTGCAATGAAGGAAAATAACTGAGTTTATAATGACTGCAAGTGCCGAATAATAAATATATAAGCAAATCAATAATTTTTTGATAACCAATATTGATGAAAATGAAATTTAATAATTAATGAGAAATCAAAACATAAAAAAAACCTTCCTTTTAATTCTCAAAAGGCTGAAGAACCTCATAAAATTAACGAATCTTGTGAATTCAAAATCATCGAACTATATCTCTTCGCTTTAATTCAAATAAAAATGAAAGTGATACGATGTATATTGAAATTAAGAATGAATTACCCAATATACTAGGACATTATTCAAATTTATATTCAAATGAAATGATTACTTTCAATAGCATTATTAAAATCATAAATGAGACAAACGAGGAGCAACGTTAACGGAAAATTTCAGACACTGGATAACCTAAGAAGAAAAAACGCTAACTCTAATGATAGAGTATTTCGTATTTTGGGAGAGTCAACTGCTATGTTCATTAATCCCGTAAGTCCAGAGCATGTTTTATCCGACAGGTGGAGTAGTTTTTCCCCCGCTGGATGGTGACATACGACGCCAAAATACACGTAGGCTTGCGTTTTTTTTCACGCAGGTATTGCCCACCACCGGGATATCTCCCCAGTCGGGACCAGTGTGGCGTCATAACAGTCGCCATATAAGGTAAATATTGGCTACGTGCATTCAGGCACAAGGAAGTAGGCTGCGACAGCGAGCAGCATGCAAGGGACGCCTCCCTGAACAAAGGGAGGCCATATTAGGGCGGAAAACCCCAGGGAGCTGCCGTGATGTGCGTTGCCACGGGGTCAGATTTGTGAGCCCCGTAGTTCCGCTCTCTGGTAAACGCGGCTGGCGAAAGCGGCGAGTTGACGCAGTTCCGTCAGTCGGGTCAGAATGCACACCTGCACACGACTCCTTCTTCTGATTCTCGAGCTCTTCGAGGGATGTCGTGTGAGGGTGCGCGACATGTGGCACGTCGGGTATGCTACGGGGCAAAGAGGTCGGGAGCCGGCGTGAATTCGTCGAGATTTAGAGCAAGGTGCATCACACCGCGGGAGTGAATCTTATCAGGCAAGCGGTTGTGGTGACCAGGTGAAGTCCCTCTTAGAAACAGGCTGTAGATATTGTAACTAGTAGATTCGGGTGTCGGAGAAAATCTTTAATAAGTATCAATATTATACTGTTCACGTCTGTTATTCATTGCTGCGCAATGACGCCACACAAGTTCTAAGGTTCCGACTGGTCTCCCAAAATATGTCGTAGTGTAGTGCATGTAAGTCGAAGTGTGTGTAAGTAAGGGGATGAGGTTGGGATAAGGAACATTTTTCCCCTATCGTGAACCTTCCTTTCGTCTCGTGTGCTTTTACCAAAAAACAACAAGCTTAAAATTAGAGATACATTTTGTATATTTGATTGTCTTCATGTCATAAGTAGCAAAGAGTATAGTAAATGCTGTCTGTGCCTTTTATTCTCAATAAATGGTTTATAAGAATATACGTCTATAAACCGTTTTTAACACATTGGTAAATGCTTTTTGAAAATATCTTTTTTTTTTCGTTTTAATTTCCTTTGAAATTTCACGATTTTACAGGCAAACTTTCTCGTTGTCCTAAAGCATTGAAACTTCGTATGTTCTGTGTTGGAACCGAAAAGAATGGGAAAATCTCGAGTATGGATGTTTCTAAGAAAAAAATTGTTTAGACACTAAAAATAGTCAATAATACTTAAAATTTTAAAAGTATTAATAAATTAAAATACTGAAAAAAATCGAATTCATTTCATGATCCACATAAAGTACCATCATTCATTGCTAAATATGCTTCTATCTGGAGTTGACCCCTAATTGGAGGATATTGCAAGGAACCGGAATTGCCAGACCGTCGAGGAGGCTCAGCAGAGCTTTGCGACTGCTGCAGTGGGGGCGGGGGCGGCGCAGCGGCGCACAGAAGAAATTCATTAAAATGCCGCCGGGGGCGCAGTGGGGCTGCGGGAGCTATTTAGCGCAGCCGGCCCTTTGCCGCGGAGGGGCCTACAGATACGGCCGGCAATCTCGGCCTACCCGCCCGCCCGCCTGCCGGTTGAGCTCCGCGACGCCCGCCATCGCCCACCCGCCCTCACTCTCACCTTAACCCACCCGACCCCGCCCACACAACCATCCATCCATACACCTGCCCCTCCCCACCCCATCACTCCCCCCACCTTCATTCCCCCCGCCCCCACCCTGTCATTCGCCTACCCATCTCCACTCCCAAACCTACCCATTCGCCTGCCCGCCCTCCACCCCCCGCCTCCTCTCTCCCCCCTCCTCCTCTCTGTCTGTCTCTTCTCTTCTCTCTCTCTCTCTCTCTCTCCCCCTCTGTAGTCGCACCCATCCCTTTCAGCCCCCATGCATGCACTCATCTCTCACCCGCCCTCTCCAACTCTTTATTTCCATCCACTCACTCCCCCAATCTAACATCACGTACTCGCCTGCCACTCGCCTGCCATCTCGCTCATGTCATGTAGCCCCTACCACTTACGAGAGTGCCCGCTCGTTCGCCTGCCGAGCTTCTAATAAGATAAAGGAACAGATCAGATACAAATCTTAAACACCTTAAATACTCTTTTTTTGTCAATATTCCGTATTGATTATTTCATTTGCCAAATTGTACTATTGTTTTACTCCTTCCTCTTCTTCTCGCTCATCGTATTTTACACATTCTCTCTCTCTCTCTCTCTCTCTCTCTCTCTCTCTCTCTCTTTCTTTGTATGTCTTCAGGCAGTCTTATTTTACTAGAAATCATAACTACTAACAAATTCGCTTTTATGACGTAGATAAATGGCTAAAATAATAGATGACATAAGTAGTTATAGATATTTAAAAATATTCTTAAATGATCATTCTCAAAGAAATCGGATATCATATTTCCCCAAAATACGTCTATGTAAAATGTGTTTACGTATATGTAAAATGTATTTTCATTTTATTTCCCGTTGCGTTCAGTATTCAGTGTTCAGAATCAACTGAAGGCATAAATGTTTCACTCGACGTTCCGTCGTCAACGTACTTGTTAATTGAACATTGTACTTGTAAGCCATTTTAATGCAGTTTTATTCTATCTAACCAGTACTACATGCACATTAAACTCTCTCTCTCTATATATATATATATATATATATATATATATATATATATATATATTGTACTCAAATATTCTTTTTTTATTGAAAATCTCTTGTATGACTTTCTCTCTAAGAAATCCAGTGATCGTTTAATAGGACGATATTTGGCAATCTGAACATTAACAATTCAAAAAAGTGCATAAATGAACTTTTTTTTAAAAAAACACGTCAACATATTTTGAAAATATCTCCGTAAGTCTAACAATATAACGATCATTATTCAATATTTTATAAATTACATATCTCTAACTTAAAAAATTATCAACCATCGTATTTCGACATTGAATTAAATTGTGCATTAAATTTCCTCCGAAATTATGGTTCCAAAGATAGAGGCTGTCACAATGACTGTAAATGTTTCATACTGTGTTCATTCATGCCTTACCTTTCTCTTTTATAGATTAACGACCCGGGCTTAATATTTAATATTAACATCATATAATATAACATCATCAGATAAACTAAAACCTTATGTATTTCATTCTCATTTCCTTATTAATTCAAAATCAATCAAGAGCTCAAAACCAGTTTTTCACTTCACTCAGTGACGTTTGACTACTTGAATTAGTGTTATGTGTATTTGATTGAACTGCCTGTCTATTTCTGTACAAAGAAGAAAGCTTCCCGTTTCAATTTTAAATTAACAAGTTTTGACTGCATTATGTGTTCCATTTGCGTTTAACAAAGGTTAAATCATATTAGAATTTACGAAGTCGGACGGTACCTTACTTCCATGAGCGTTTTAATAAAATCACTCTTCCTTACTGTTTAAAATAAGCTAGGCTGGACTAAATTTTCCTCTCACATAGGAATGAAGTGCATTTTTCTTTCACTTTCAGACTAGGAAGTTTTAACTTTACCTTCCTTCCTTCCTTCATGTAATTGTAAAACGCATTTCCCTTCGGTTCGAACCTATTCTATTCAACCTATTCCTCTATCCCTACATTTTTTACACATTCAATGAAAATAGCTATTCAGTGTAGAATTAAGAATGTTCAAATCGAGCATTTTTAAATAGATCACAGAAGATCTCCTCCTACCATCTTTATCGTGTAGGCCATAACTATCCAATATATTTTCATATTTTACAAAAATATCATTCCTTCGGTTTAGAATATGTCATGTTCACTTGCGTCATCCTTGTGTGTGTTCTAAGACTATTAATTCGACACTTTCATCTTTACATGAACGAGGTTCCAACTACTTCAAACTAGCGACGATTCATTGCCAGAATCATTAGTAATTCGAATTGTCATTAGTATTCCATTTCTCTGTAGACCCGAACTAGTAACATTTTGATGTACTACAATATTATTAAAATCCCAATGATCCCAAATCAGTAATTATTCGTCATTCGTTCTTTAGGCGTTCAAATAATATACTTTCTTTCAGTTTCTAATTAGCAAGGTTTCTCCCTACCGCATGTGCGTTTGAATATTGCGCGTTTCGTAACTGTATTTGGTGGGTGTCGAACCGGTCCTTCTATGAGCATTCAGTTAATGTACTTTCTTTCACTTGCGAATAACCGACGCACACTGATTGAATCGGGCCAAAAACCTAACCATAAAGGCAAAATTCAAAGTGCGCGTTCGGAATTCTGACTTCGCCAATCTCGAGCGGAAGACACTGGAGCACACTACTTCAGCTTCAAAAAGTTATTGCAATCATTTTTGTCTTACTCACGGTCTCGTGAAGTTACCGTTCGAAACACTCGAATTCATTGAGTCTTGTTATATATGTAAAATACAAAAAAAGTGTTTAAATTTGTTGGTGGATTATTTTTGTATTTCCCAAGAAAAGACACTTTTGATTACATGTTATTTAATTTTTAAGAAAAAGTGTCAAATAATTGTATGTATAATACGGCTGAATTCTAACGTATTGAGTAAAAATGTTGCTCACGTTTACTGTGGATTATATTTTTTGCCCTGCGAATTCTTGCCTATTGCCCTCAGTATTTTTATTTATCAAGTAGAATTCCCTCAGTTACAAAAACACATTTAGCTGCACATATCTGCACCTTTTTGTTTTATAACCTCTTCATTGCAATGCTACATAGTAAGGTTTAACACAAAATATTCCGGAATTGCCTTCTACGCTACAGGGAATTATTTTCTCTGCATATTTCTTTTTCAAATTCTCCTTCTTATAATTAGTTTTAATAAGAAAATTACTGATATAAATTTTTGGAATGATAATATTAACCCGCGATCACGAAAACTATTGTATCCGTATTTCTACACATATCATTATGAGTCAGTTAGCCATCTTCAGATCGTCATTTTGAATTTTGAAATTTCATTATTTTTAAAATTAATAACCCCCCCTTTTTTTTTTTCCTTTTAAGTCATCTTGAATTTTTAAATTTTATTTATGATATTCAAATTCTGTTACCTCAAAAACCTATTGGTACCAATTTTTATGCAAATCCACTCGCATTTGCAATTATGACCAGGTTTTAGTCCCGATTGAACCAGTGTGCGACGGGCTGAGTTTAGCTCAGAGCCAGCATTACCGTTGTCTCTGTACTGACTCTGACTGCGATGTGCTGAGGTTCGAATCCCGTCGTTGGTGGATTTGTGGCACAAGCCATTTAGCTAGGTCGAGTTCCGCCGTCGACTGGAAGGGAATTCAGCGAACGACTGCTATAATCGGTAGTTTTCTGTGGTCTCTCGGATACCTCCCAGCCGAATACTGGAGCAGTGTTCTACCAAAAGAGTCATGGATCGCGCGGGATATCTCTTTCCTCTTCTTATACTTTCACCGCTCTCTCTCTCTCTCTCTCTCTCTCTCTCTCTCTCTCTCTCTCTCTCACACCCACACCACACACACACACACACACACACACACACACACACACACACACACACACTACATCCACTATTACACACTTCGCGAGACCAGAGCTGTGGTCCCGCTGTGGGATGTACCTGGAGAAGGGAAACACCGCAAGCCGACGTCAATAGTCCCAGGATAAAATTAGTTGCTACGCTAACGAATCTAATGACTATAGCAGTTAACGATCTCGAAAACATCAATCAATTCCCGAATAAGCAACGTTCTCTTGTTCCGCAGAGACGCGGTTTGCAAACTAGTGTGATCCTTCTTCTCGCCCCCCCTCTTCCGGACCGCCTCCGGAGCCTCTGCCTGTGCCTTGCCCGTGTCCACAGAATCTGAATGTTCGTTACACTAGCAAGTGTAAATCGAGAGCGGTAGCTCAGTGCATCAACTGATGTCACTGCAGCGTCTCTGAGGTCCTAGGTTCCCACTCCCCACGGCGGCAGGATTTTCGACACTAGCTTCTCAGCTAGGTCGAATTCAGTCGCTGTCTGGAGGAGAATTCTAGCGGCCGGCTGCTCTGATCGGTAGTTTTCCGTGGGTTCTCCGATCAACACCAGGCGAATGCCGAGCAGTACCCTACCAAACGGACTACGGACCGCGCGCGATCTGTCCTTCCTATTCCTTGTCCTATTCTCACCCCTTACATAGACACACTTACACTATCATGCACTACACTACCATATATTCCGGGACACCGGTCGGGGCGGTGCCCCGCTGGTGGGAAAGTCCTGGTTAGGGGGAAACCCCACTAGTCGTTGGTAGGTCAGCGCCGGATCTCGCCATCTCCCGAGCGCGGGAAAGATCACCGCCATCTTCCGATGAGAAAACATGCACTACACTTACGGGAATAATGACCTAAGCTGTTGACGCACCCGAAATCACCAACCAACAAACAAATGTAATAACCATAGCACATAATGTTCTCGGAAACATGAATGAACTCTCGAATAAGCGACGTTCTCCTGTTCCGTAGTGACGCGGTTTCCGAACCAGTGAGCTCCTTCTGCCCGGTCCGCCTCCCCTTCCGGTGCGCCTCCGCCGGCGCCTCGCCAGTGTCCACACAATCTAATTGCGTCGTGAAAAGGCCACTCTGCGGGCCGACACGTGTTGCCGGCGACGCCACCCCCTATCTGCCGGCGCCCCTTAAGGGCCACTTTGCACAGCCTGCCTCGCAAGTGCCGCGCCGTTCGTCAACGGGCGTGGACAATTGCTGGGTAGTTTTTAGTTTTGTTCAAGATTGGTCGCTCTCTGGTACTTGTAATGCAGTAAAAAAATCACTGTTTTGTCTCAAACAAAATATTTTTCTTAACCTTTGTAAAAGTGATTGTCGAGATTGATTGAGGATGCTATTTAAAAGAATTAAAAGAAACTGTGGCAAAAAAGAAGGGAACGTTTTTAAGATGTTGGAGTACTATTTGTTTGTTAGAAATTGGTAGATTTATTCTCCCTCTGCTGAACACGATTTTACTTGTAAAATAAGTATATAACTAGTAGCATGCAGTGCAAATATGCTGCTGAACAAAACCACACAAATACAATTTTTTCAAAAAGTAGCACCCACACTGCTATAAATAAAACACTCTTTATGACACTGTAATAAGTTAAATATACACGAATATTTCAATAACAATATAGTATATACAGATACACAATGCAATCATTCATTTTATCTCACAAACAAGCAAGGTAGAGATTTCTGGTCTCTTCCTTGAAGCCTAACTGTCGCATAACGTCCGCTGTGTAGTAATTGGAGATGCAGTGAGTATGAAAATTCAATCTGTACGCGCAGTATGAGAATAGAAGGAAATGCATACTCAGAGTTTCGCGTTTTTAAGTTGAAATCGTAACTTTTGTTTGTTTTTTGGATTTTCCCCGAGATTCAAACAAAACCATAGAAAGGTCTCACATGGCCGTAAGTTGCATAGTTTTCTTTCAATTTACGTACGTATTAGCAATTAGTAATATAGTGAACATGAGATACGTTGCAATGCAAGTATTTATAAAATATATGTAGTGTTGCACGAATTTGATGGTCAAAATATGTAAATGGTCAAAATATGGTCAAACAAATGGTCAAAATATGTAAAACGTATTCACAGAACACCAATAGTGATTACAAACGTGATTATAAACTGTGAAACATCAATTATGATGACACACACCAGAGACTTAAAATAAAGAATGTTCAGACCTGATACCTCATTATTTCAAAACTTTTCCTCTCTAGTTGTTTTAAGCTTTTATCTGAAATATCATTATATGGTTCCTAAAGGGATTTTAAATTTGTTTTTAGTGCGGGTATTAATTCATGCAAGAGTTGCCTTTTCCTTCGTTTTCCGACTGAAAATAAGTCTTTTAAGTGATTGGACTTTAAAATAAATACCGGGAAAGTTATAAGATATTGTTAATACGTATAAAATTTTAAAGACTTCCCTAACGTAATATAATTAACTCTCTTTAAATGACGGAGAAATGTAATCATTAACTGTGAGAAAAATGTGTTAAAAAGAATATTCAGACCTACACGAGCAGAATCTTTCTAGGAAAATCATTCCTCTCGCGCAACTATAGTACTGATAATGTAATTAATCTGATAACCTATACATCTAACTGACTGCACTGTACTACTTTCTCTTTGTCTTTATTTTCTCCCCCTACCACTTTCCACTGTTATATCTACACTGCTGTCATTGTCTCATATAACTTGTGCCATTTTCACACAAACACTTCTGTCATATAACGATACTTTGGTACAATTATTCTGATTTCTACCATTTGTTAATATGCTCCGCAATGAATTTACTCTAACTGATGTGTTTTGAAGTACTAGCGTTTTTATACGCACAGTCAAGGCCCTTCCCTTTTCCGCATTTTACGCTGTTCGCGACCACAGATTGCTTGTTCCTCCTTTATCTCATCGACCCTTCTTCTTCTTCTTCTTCTCCTTCTCCTTCTCCTTCTCCTTCTCCTTCTCCTTCTCCTTCTCCTTCTCCTTCTCCTTCTCCTTCTCCTTCTCCTTCTCCTTCTCCTTCTCCTTCTCCTTCTCCTTCTCCTTCTCCTTCTCCTTCTCCTTCTCCTTCTCCTTCTCCTTCTCCTTCTCCTTCTCCTTCTCCTTCTCCTTCTCCTTCTCCTTCTCCTTCTCCTTCTCCTTCTCCTTCTCCTTCTCCTTCTCCTTCTCCTTCTCCTTCTCCTTCTCCTTCTCCTTCTCCTTCTCCTTCTCCTTCTCCTTCTCCTTCTTCTCCTTCTCCTTCTCCTTCTCTCTTCTCCTTCTCCTTCTCCTTCTCCTTCTCCTTCTCCTTCTCCTTCTCCTTCTCCTTCTCCTTCTCCTTCTCTCCTTCTCCTTCTCCTTCTCCTTCTCCTTCTCCTTCTCCTTCTCCTTCTCCTTCTCCTTCTCCTTCTCCTTCTCCTTCTCCTTCTCCTTCTCCTTCTCCTTCTCCTTCTCCTTCTCCTTCTCCTTCTCCTTCTCCTTCTCCTTCTCCTTCTCCTTCTCCTTCTTCTTCTTCTTCTTCTTCTTCTCCTTCTTCTTCTTCTTCTTCTTCCCTGTCGTCGATTTCCAATTCTCGGGTTCCATAGCGTTGCAATGGCCCAGCGATTGTGGTTCGTTCGAGTCCTACTACATGACCTGCTCATTTCCATTTGAATTGTTGAGCAGTGGATGCAGCGACTCTCACATGCATACTTTTAATCTCTGAATTCCTTATGCGATCTTTGCGTATTACTTGTATATTTCTTTCCATTTTCTTCTGCGTTATTTGAAATGTTTTCTTTTCCTGCTCGGTATGTGCCCAGGTTTGTACTCCATACAGTATTGTTGGCAGTACACAGCTGTCTAATATGTCTCTTTTTATTGTTATCGTTGTGTTTTATACAGCAGTACAAAACAAAGTCCAAAAATAGAGTTTTGGAATAAATTCATGTGAATTCTCAAAGATTTGACAAACTTCTTAAAGGATATCGACGGTAGAATAGCATGATCTCAAGCCTGCTTGTTCCGGCAGTTAATTTTCCTCGGAAGTGTGGGAGAGCTTTCCATTAATAACTTTTGTAAATAGATTGTTGATATTGGATGACAACTAGATTGGACGATAATTATTTATATTGTCCTTGGCGCCCTTTTTTGGGTAATATTTTTTGCTTCTGTGATCAATTGTTTTCAACTAGATAGTTATTTCCTAATAGTTTTTATGAAATTATGTCTCCATTATTGTTTCCACTAATTTGTCATAATTTCGCAAGTCACTTCTGATCATTTTCTGGGTTTGTTTATTCAGTTTTTTAAATTACAATTTAGTTTCTTATTCAAATCTGTGAATTTTTAATTACTCTCTTTGCTCTAAGATATTTATTGGGTTCATTGTTCGTTTCTTTGTTCTTGTGGGAAGAGATGTGTCACTCGATTTTCTACTTGCTTCTAGTATGCAATCTTTCAATGAAGGATAGTGTTCTAGCACACTGTTACTCATGCAACACTTTGCATTGGGATTTATTTCTAGATAATATACAACCTAAATATCATTTGTAATCATCATCATTATGCAAATGCATGTAAATGTGAAATAGTTGCGAGTGAAACGTAAAATGTATCTTGGCTATTAAGATTTAAGAATAAAATTATAATGCAAGTTACCAATTATTTTACGCATGTTTAAATTTTTTTTTTAAGGTCTTCAGAACTACATCAAATAATCTTCTTGTAATTTGACATTATTTGTGCAGACAACGAATATTACTTAATGAAATGAATTTATTATGGAAGAGCATAAGAACAAATTTTATTCATGACTCTACAGTATGGAAAAGTAACTCAACAATTTCTTACGTAAATATCCCATTACGCGTAAATACAAATATCTTCTTCTAAGGCAAACAAAAGTCCTCCCACGCCCAATTTTCACCTATCCAGTTAATGGAATTTGCTGTATTGTTTCCGTCCCATCTCGAGCGAAATAATCTCTTTGTCTGGAAAGAAATTCACTGGCCCGTGAAATAGCAAGATAACACGATCATTTCATTCCTTCTCGCATGAGAGAGTGTTTCTGCCTAAGGCATCTGCTGATAAATATACAACGTGCCACTAATCTACTACAGAGGCAAACAAGAGTAGGCATTCATCTCTGAAGACTATGGAGACAACAAAACAGTTTCTACATTCAGATCTCTTCTCACTGCTCTCGTTACATTTACTCCAAAATTCTCGTTACATTGGGTTTGAATGCTTGCATGCACTTTGTTTTGAATACGCAATCTCATCAAGTAACCTTTGAGAGTAGATATGTATTCCATTTCTGGCAATCTCGTTGCAGATTATCGAATCGCAGCGAGTGTTTCAATTTCGGTTCAAAATGGTTATTCTCTTCACAAAACCTAACGTTCACACTCTATTCAGCTCGTAGCGGCAGAGAGAAAAATTTGCAAAACGGCTGTAATGGAACCCTAGGGGGACTGCATAGGGAAACAAAAAAAATCAATTTTAGTTCTTGTACAACTGGGCTAACTTATTAGAGAGGTATATTTATTCTCTTACCGTTTTGTAACTTTCAGCAATTCGTATCTGATATTGCATTTATGTATCTAACATCTTATTCTAACAACTGTTAAATAAAAACATAATTTTTTGTCTATTAGGTATATAGCATATTAATAAAATGTCTGTCATCAATTTCAATTTATTTCCTCACATTACAAATAATTCATTTCTTATTACGCTCTACAACACCATCACTAAGTATCTGATATTTCCTGTTATATTACGAATATTGCTTTTCAGTATATTAGAGTATTGCTTTGCTTTTTCAATTTTTTCCAAAATATCGAATATTTGGAGTTTTCCAAAACATCGAAGAATGTACCATGTTAGATTAATTAATTCTAGAAACGAGTTCTGAAGCGCGGTGTATCCGGTAGCTGGTAAGCACTGTGCGATCACTTTTATGACATTTTCTTTGGAGACTGTTTCTTTCTTTCTTTCTTTCTTTCTTTCTTTCTCCTTTTTTCTTGTTTTCTTTTTTCTTTCTTTCTTTTTCTCACTCTTTTTGTCATAAGGTACCCCAAGTGTATATGAAGCAACACGAAGAGTCGTCTAATTCTCCTTATTTAATTTTCAAATGTTATTATATTTTATACTTTGTGTTTAAAAAAGGGCAAAATTGTCATCGTACTTAACGTAACGTACGTAACTAGTCCACTTAGCTTAGTTTCGTTGAATACAGAAATGGCTAAATGTGTATATACTCTTTATTCCACTTAATATATTGTTGTCACAGTAGACAACGATTCGCATTTAATGACTTAAAAACATGTTCTAGTGGTATTTTAAATTCAGCCTGAGAGTTTTTCAGTAGTGTATTCAGTGCACCAGCGACTTCTTAACGGTTAATTCGGACTTCTTAACGGTTCATTCGGATATATTTAGTGTAAACATTTAATGAACACAATGGTTTAATGAATTAAAGTGAAAAGAGGAGAGCAACATTTATAGAAATCTATACTTATTGATGTATTGACTTATTGATGTATGAATTATTGATATATAAACATCAATGGTAATGTATGGATTAATATTTAGAAAACGTAAGATATTTTACATAAAATGTAAATAAATGTTTGTTTTTCGATGTGTTTAAACTAAATGTTTCCTGTGTATTGAAAAAGACCATCACCATATGACACCAAAAAAATCAGGGCACTAAGATTCTTCTTTAATCAGATTTGGTTTAATTGACTTTATCGTGTGTGGAAGAATGACACTGAAACAAGTACAAATCAAGGGTTCTTTGAAATTAGAGTTATCGACATTTATTTGTGATTGTATTAAGCTTCAAACTCTCTACTTTCGAAGCACGGCCCTAACGATCTCCAAGCTCATCTCCTCAGTTGGTGATTTCAATACACAGTTCCGCCGCGGCACCTGCAAGCATTCGCTTTAACTCGCAATTAATGCGGTTTCCCGGCAGCACACCGCCACCGTCGATATTACGATCAAGTTGCAGAGACTAACTCCTCGCAGGCAGGAGTGCGCTCTTATGCTGTAAGGAGCTTGGTGTCCCCGCCTCGCCCACCCCTCCCGCTCTCCCCGGTGCCCCCCTCCGCCTCTCCCATTCCGGCCTTTCACTCCAACCCGCCCCACTCCTCTCCCTCGTCCCTCATCCCCAACCGTCCCCCCCCCATCCCCAACCCGATCATCCCCAACCCGATCATCCCCAACCCGATCATCCCCAACCCGATCATCCCCAACCCGATCATCCCCAACCCGATCATCCCCCCCGTCACCCCGCCCCGATTATCCCCGCCTCGTTCTCATCTCAAAATTCGCCGCCCAGTGCATCCCCGTCTCGGTCATTGCCGTCCCGATCATTCTCTGCCCCAATCAACTCCACCTCGATCATCCCCATCCCGCCCCGTCTCGATCATCTCCACCCGATCATTTCCTCCCTGATCATTCCCTCACCGATCATACCCTCCCCGATCATTCCCTCTCCGATCATTCCATCGCTGATCATTCCCTCCCCGATCATCTCCGCCCGATCATCTCCGCCCGATCATCTCCGCCTGATTATTCCCTCCGCCTCCCCCCGATCATCCCCCCCCTCCCCCCCCCCCGCGCCTTACCCCTAACCCGCTTTGCTTCTCCTCTCACTACCCTTCCCTGCCCAGTTGCACCCCACGCCCTGCTTCTTCCCGCTCCGCTCTCCCCAGGCGCGCCCATCTCTTCTCCGCACGGAACCGTCCCTCCGGCTCCCGCCCCGCTTCGCCCCGCTTCGCCCCGCTTCTCCGCGCCCCGCCGCTCCCCGCTTCCGCCCTGACCTGGCGACCCCGACCCTCCCTGAAACCTGGTTAATAAACTTCGCTACCTGTTCCTTACACACCGCTCTCACCCCGACTCCTACAAGTTGCCATCTTACGAGATTATATCGAGACAAAGATCGATAGAGTGGTTGCAGTGGCACCTCTCTGGCGGGCGGGAGGCAACCGGAGCGCGAATTGGTTCTTAGTCATATTTGGGTGAACAAAGTGCACGTTTCAGTTCAATTTGTTCTCTTCTGTTTGTAAATTGGTATTAAAAGGCTGTTACTATCTCAATACCCAAGTTACTGTAATACTGTAAGTACTTTAGTAACTAATAAACTTATTCCATACTATTACATAGCAAGTAACTATTTTAACATAGTGAAAATGAAACGTGAGATGTTACAAACTTAATATGGTTAAGCTACTAATGTCTGAGATTCTTATTTATCATATTATCAACTTTCAAGCCCTCGAAATTTATGTTATTAACAATATTGTTATTAGCTTTTGTTCGTTTTCTCCTCAATTACTCGGTACGTCGTTTGTTATACGTGCTCTGTAGTTTATGAATATATCATCGCAAGAAATGGGTACTTATCCCGACTAAATTTCACTATTTGCATATAATCTTTCAATAACCTTCCGTTTTTAATTACAATTTATTCTGCTGATATAATTACCAAATTAGAATGTAGAAATATGTAAATTGTAAGCATGTTTAGCTCATCAAATTGCAGTAGTAAAATAAACTACAAACTGTTATTGAGAGAGCATTTAATAACTCAAGTTTTGTGTAATTTAATACAGTAAATGCTTTTAATCAATTTTATTGAAAATAAATTATAGGATACATGTTCATCTAAAATTATACGAAATTGAATATTTTCATGCAAATACTCGATCATTTTCTGTGAAAAACGACTCCCATTTTAGCCCAGCAAGAATGACTAAAGGATGGAAATGAGCCCAGAAAACCTCTAGGGCTCTTCGAGATACGAGCTCCAGGCAGGGTGTTTATCGTCCACCCCACGGCTGGAAATCCGAACCTTCGGAAGGGACGGCGGTTGCAGAGAGACGGGGCCGAATCTCGTTTCCCTCCTCGCAGTTACGCAAAAGAGCGATGCTGTGAAATATTCTTTGAAACGGCCAACAGTGGTCTGAGAAAGGGATAATCGTCCATAAGGCCCAAAGCAAATTGTCTATTTGAATGGGAAAGCCAAAAATACTAATTCCCAGAAGACATATTTGTCCACAATATTAAAATGAAAAGAGCAAAGTAGACCATTTAAAACCAAATCCGACATAGTGTGATACATATAAATATTCGAAATAAAAACTCAAACTATGTCACAATTTGTTAGGCATTGATAAAGAAATTTTTATGAATTAATCTCTTTCTTCTAGTTAGGAGCAACGTTTGGCTTTAGATGATTAGATCCTGTGCGGTATTGAATTTACTCAATTCCTTCAATTGTTATTTGATAAGCGATTATTTTTTGTTCATAAGTTACCTTTATTTATGTTAACGTTTGATAATGAAATTTTTGTCATTCAATTTTTTTTCATCTGCTCTCCATGCACGATAACGATACGTATAATTATGATTCCCTAAAATGTTTTACGTGTTAGGATTCAAGCTATGTTTTCCTAAAATTTTTCGAAGTGTAACTTGGCGTGGTTTCTATAATAGCAACAACCTTCTCTTCAGGCAAATCTGTGTCTTTTTCCCTTGAAATTACACATAGGCGTTGTGGCATTTAAACCAATTTGTTTTGAACTTTGAAGAAGTCATGTAAAAATTTCAATAGGAAGAAAATAATCCATTGGGAACATTGTATATTGTAAATTTTAAACGTTTCTCATTTTCAAACGGGGTGGTCGAGACAACTAGTTTTAACAAAAAGGTAAATATTATTGCTTATTTTACAATATGCATTCATTCTCCAGGAGTGTTTTGATATTTATTTAAAATAGGCCGTCAAAATTTAATTTGTTAAAACCAGTTACAGCCAGACTGGTTTCACATGGCTCATTTAATTCATACCACAATACAAACTTCTGAAAGTTGAAATACTAAACGGTATATAAAATTACAGATTAACTATAGAAATCTAACATTTCATTGAACAAAACAGCTATAAAAACGTGTACTTTGACCGCTACTATTTTTTGCCGAAACTTTTAACTTTCGGGCATGTGTGCCATTGACACTTGTAGAAGAGGGCGCGTATGGCTGCTCCGTTGAAATGTAATATATTTTTAAAATTTTAAATTACTTGAAATCGTATGAAAGAGGGCGGCCAGTGTCAGCAAACCTGCTGCTAAAGAGAACCAAAAAATGGGCTTCCAAAACGTTTTGAGCACGGTTCTCAAAAACCATAAATAAAATACTTGTAGAATACTACTATAAACAATATATTAAAGAAAAAAACCTTTGCAAATAATGCGAGGTATAGCATACGATAGCATTGTAAATGTCGATACGTAAATTTTCACAAAACGTGTCTCAAAATTTGGCCGTTTTGAACAATTTCGTAATGTCACCCGAAAGATGTCCACACTTACAAATAACTGTACGTATGACGTCAGATATGTGGTAAGTAGTTACGCACTGAGTAGGAGTCGGCACGAACAGAGTGAGAATAGGTAAAGTAACACAATCAAATACTTGACAAATCAAAACTGTTTCATTATTTTCGTACTTTTCTCCAGTTTGATACGTACCTGAGTATCTAACTAAATAAATGATATTTTTTCGAAAAAAAAACTATGATTCCATTGCTTTGTTTCAAGTTCTGGTCACATGGTAAATTAGTAATGTAGATAACCTAAGACACTTAATTGAATTTTTTCCTGAATTTGAAACCATTGTAATTCATTTCTATTAAAAAATAATGTAGTTTTCTTTCGGAATGAAAGCATTGAACATGATCAAAGCAGTAAAATGATAGTGATCTTAAATTAGGTCTCATCTTCTTTTCTGAACAAACAATTGACTTTATTTTAGTTTATAATTATTAGAATGTGTGGTGATATTTTAATATCTTGTACTATTTACAAATATATCTTGCCCTGTAAGTGTAAGTAGATGGTAACAAATAAAACTTTATAAAAATTATCAAATCGAATTTTAAAAATAATAAAAGAAATACTAATATGAGAAGAAATGATTAAATGCACATGATGCTCATTACTCTCTAGATTAATATGTTATGCGCTCAAAGGAAATTATAAACCATGCTCTGGTGTGTAAGTAAAGTATGAAACGTGTATAATGTATTTTATATAATATAATATAATATATTGATTTATATTTGAAGAAAATTTTAAATTATTGGAACATTTTGAGAACAACAAGAAGAATGACTCTCTTCCACAAAGGAATGCAGATCACACGGATCACTGTCCTAAAACGATCTCGGTACACTCAAGTTCTTTACCACTCGTCATTTCTAAGATGAAAAAATTAATAATGCAATCTTCTAATGGATAATACAATACCGCTAACTGTGAATATCTTGAATGGAGCACAACTGGAATCCAACTGAAATCCTTAAAATAATATAAAAACAGATTATGTAACATTCAGTGCGGCCAAGCGACTGCCAAAGAGTTAACTTTTTACGCAAGTGCCATAAGCCGAATTACTTTATGATTTACTTCAATATTTACTTACTTTAATATTAATTTTTCATGATGTTACGGATGTTAAGTAACTCGAAACACCACGGATTACTGGATGGGTGACCGTCCGGCAACTGGATACCAACAGTGCCAAACTCCTTTTCGAAGGAATCAAAGGCATTGGCTGAATGCGACATTACGAGTAAATAATGACACTCAATGCTCATTAACAGACGTAGTTGCGAAAATCCCATTGCCCATCAAAATACAAAAAAAATACACTTTTTCAGATATGTTATCAAAACATTTTCATCTTTTACTCATTTGAAGTTTCTATAACTAATATATATATATATATATATATACTATATATAAATAAAATTCGTTATATTATTAGTTTGTTCTGCCATGGTTCCGACCCAGTGTGCAGTTTGCAGCGGGCGGTCGCTCGAGCGATCCTGGCGGCGGATCAGAACACTTTGTCTCCATTCTGAGGGTCTGAGGCGGCGGACGCTTCTCCCATACATATGTGCGGTTATTGCTACCCGGGCCCTATTTGCTGCCGTGTATATGCCCGACGCGATGGTCTGGGCGGGAAGGTGCTTTAAGGGTTGTGAGGAAGGGCGGTTCGTGAAGTGGTTGAAGGCGCATATAGCGGCTGATGAGGGTATTGTAGAACACGAAAGTGCTGGTCAGGTGAAATTGTATGGGAGCGGTTATGGGAAGGGTTTCTCATTGTGGTAAACAGTTCCCTTTCTTGTAAAAATGTAGGTACAATAAAAAATGTACATAATAGTTATTTCATGGATAATGTTGTGTTCCTTGAGTCAACTGTGGTTCAGCTTATGTTGCATAGGTTCTTGTCAGCTGTTTTGTCTAAAGAACCATCCCCGCTGAAATATTTCAAATACTACTAATGAAATCATATATATATATATATATATATATATATATATATATATATATATATATATATTGTGACGTCACGGGATTAGACAACCCCATAACGCCACCATTAGCTATGTAAAGAAGCCCACGAACAGATAGGACTAGGGTACGCAGTGGAGCGATGACCGGTAAACGCGCCATCTGCCCACAGCTTTTCGAACTACGACGCCCGAACTAATGAGTGATGTTTATTCCGAGAGGTCACGAATGGAGGAGAAGATGCACCCCTCCAAAATTTCCCCAGGCGCGAGTACCATAAGTATCGCGGCGCGCCTCGGAGGAACTCTCTTTTACGGCAACAGCGACGGTGACCAGAAGAAACTCTCTTTGATTACAGCAGTGACGGCGAGTACAAAATGATAGCATAGGAGTTTATTTTAACTTGGTAGTTAAAAGTTAGCTTGGAAAGCGCATCTTAGAAAAGTGAAGTAATTAAGAAATTGAGTGTACAATCATTCGTGGCATTCACAATAATTCGGAGAGCTTGCGAAATAACTGTTAGACGTCGGAATAACTTCTAAGTTGTAAAATTCGCCCAGAAGGACATTAATTAAATCCAGCATCTCACATTGCACGCTGAGACCACATATGCCTAAAGTGTGATAGGTCGGTCGAGCATTTGAGCATAACTTCAGCAACATTAATGATTCGAGGCTGGAAGCGCGAACAAACGTGTACGAGGCGGTGGAAGACGGACGACCCCAGGAAAAGCGAAGCGTAGGCGAAAAGGACTTGGTCTGGAGCGAGGATAGTACGGGTTCGGAACGAGAGAAGGGTGTGGAAATTGGAGGCTTGGCGGTGTTCGAGCGAAGAAACTGCTTTCGTCGCAGCACAGCGCGCGAAGACGAGGCGGCAACGCGGGGCGAGCGGCAGAAAATCCCCAAGGTTACCTACAGGCGAGCAACGCGGAGCTGATGAGGTAAAGGAACTGGCAACGTTTATGCAGCGATCAGCTGGGGAAAGAGGATAGTGGTAAATACACGACAATCAGTGTTAAAAGTGGGTGAAACGTCTAGAATAGGTGGGAGAAGTATTTCGAACTGTGTGAGTGGCAGTTTCCAGGTCATTTACTGCACGTGTCATTAGATTCATTTAAAGAGGCCATACCTTGTACAATTTTACATAAATGATTCAGAATTGTTCATGTGTTGTACAGTTAATATTATCTAGAAAGATCAATTTGTTGTATTGTGTTTATAGTAATTGCTTTTTTGACATGGAAAAGGGTATGATTTAAATAACGTGAATGCCACGTATATTTTTTTTTATTCAGTGTTATAGTGAGTGCGAAGCCCAAGGCTAGCACCTGTGAAAGGATTTCTTTGAAACAAGTATCAAATTCATTTGAAAAAAATCCGTGCACGGAAAACTAGAGGTTAAAAGAGTAAATAATTTGGTAGTGGAAAAACTCAGAAAGGAGTGATCAAATCGTAAATTGTAGTTGATGAAAGTGTGTTCAGGCAGTCGAGGTGACGCCTATATTTTTTGTTGTTTTTTTTCCTGTTTATTTTTTTTCAGTGACCAGCTACTTAAACTGTAAATTTTCCCATTGAATATATGTTCATATTATTCGTATTTTATTTGATTCATTGTGTTAAGGGTTCAGACCTTTCTCATATCCGAAAAATCCTGCTTCCTGAGAATTTTAAGCTCGCTTCACGAGCATCCATGCTACCACGACCCACCGCGTGTGGTAAAGTAGTGTGTGTATATATACTGTAGCCGCGAAGAAAACACTGCAAAAGCCAGCGGCTTACAAGGCGCCACGCCTCTCCCTTATCAAGTGAATTAGAACTGTGTTCGGCGTAGCCGATACTCAATGCATCTCTTAGCGGCACTGGTTCAAAACACAGTCACCAGGATCGCTTTGATTGACTTACGTATTTGTAACATATAATAAAATAATCTGTACAGTCGCCACCAAGCTTCCAGGCGTATCAGACATTGGACAACATTATTAGCTGCGTGAACAGAAACTCTGTGCCCAGCTATTTGCACATAGACAAACGATCTTCAAAATAAACAACGTTGACTCTCGTGAAGAAACTTACAATCTGCATCGTGAGGACTTCTTGAATTCCTATGCTAGTGATCATGTGTTGTAATGTTTTCTTTCGACCAGTAGCTAGCCAGGCCATTTTTGTACGACGCTAGATAAGCCACGTTAACTGTACGTTAATGATCTAGCTTCGTCATTCACCATAGCTCCTAGCGTCTCGTGTGCACTGGTTCTTTTCAGGACTTCCCCGCTTGTTGACGTTCGAGGAGGGACTCGGTATGGGGAGTGCATCTTCCTTGCATAATTTACTAAGCATATTTATTTACAGCAGTTAGCAGCTCACATGACTAGGACGTACATCCAGAACACTAGAATGTTAAACTGAATCAGCGCTGAACGTCACAGTGCTATTTATCAGTGTTAACGACTATGTCAACCAAAGAGACTGTGATTCGGTGACGCAAGCCATCGCAAACCGACCACAGGAAATCAATCCTAGCAATTTCACTGCTAAGTTTGTGACCACTGTGAAAGAGAGTTAAGATAAAGTTGGTATAATTGTAAACTAGAAATAAGCTAGAGAATCCACGCCTTTTCTTACTCGTATTCTTCCTTTGGGAAGGAAGACATGACATTTGTCTCACCTCTTGCAAACCTACCAAATGCTGGATCAGCATTATAGCTTTCTCATTAATTTGATATCCTAATTTTTTGTTGCAACATTATGAACGTCACATTTTCATTGTAGAACTACAGTAAAATCCAAAAATATCATGTGAACGCTCATTCAATCCGAAAAGTAAAGTACAACGTGAACACTAAAATAGTGTGTGTAGGAAATCAGATTACCTGTCTTACGATAACGCTTGCTACTCTGATTGAAAGCAATGTTTTTTTCTAATCATTTCATATTGAGATAGGCTTCAAGAAAAACTGTGTAACTGGTTGTCTGAATTTGGTGTAATAAGTTAAATCCTCTTTGTCAACTTACTACACATGTTCAGAAAGGATTGATGTAGATAGTTCGCACTCTCTCCCGGCTTTCGTCGCATATCGCGAGACTGATGCTGACGGCAAAACAATCAAAACCCGGCTATTTGAATAAATATAGTGTGTTGATGAAGATGACTTCAATTTTATCATTTAATTACTTGAACACCTCATCAGCATTCCCTCAATGAAAGTGAATTGCCTTATGAGTGTCGAAGAGGCTTCGAAAGAGTATCAAGCGCCTGCAAGTATTGAGCAGTGAGAGATGAATAGGCGGGAGAGGGTGAAAGCAGATTTGCGCGAACCCCGGTGAGCTCAGGGTATGTAGGCCCACAGTGGCTCGTACATCAGACAGCAACTCGCGCTGCAGCAAACTCCGCCCACACTACCACCACTACCTCCCCCACACAACACCGCCCCCGCGCCCTCCCCACTGCCACACCCCTCGCGAACCAACTTACCCCGTTGCCACTCCCAGTCCACCGTCGCCGCCCTCACTACCTTCCCCCCCTCCACTACTGCCTCCCCCCGCCCAACCTCACCCCTGCCACCCCCCGCGACCAACTACCCCGTTGCCACTCCCAGCCCACCGTCGCCGCCCTCACTACCGTCCCCGCCCCCTCCACTACTGCCTCCCCCACACAACACTGCCCCCGCCGCAACCTCACCCACTGCGCCCGACCGCCCCGGCCTGCTCTGACAAAACGCTCTCCCAGGCCTCGTTCCTCCGCCCGTAACTGCTCCGATACACCGCTGTGATTCGCACCCAGTGGAGTGTATCAAGGCACCGCCACACTAAAATCCTCTCAAGAACATGCATCACCAGAAAAGGTAAGAAAAAATACCAGCGGAGTTACGGTGTAGGAAAATAGACAAAGTTCTTACTTTTTATCTTAAAAAGAGGTGTGATCTGACATATCCATAGTTGCATAGACGGTTAGAAAAAATCATCAACGGAGAGTTGGTGTGAATTTCTTCTTCTTCTACTTCTTCTCCTGAACCACTTTCAAGTTGAGTTGCGGTCACACATTCGCGTCGCCTCGGTACTGCTTGGGAATTTTTAAATAATTTTGGATGACTGAAATGAAGAATGCCTGTCTGTGAGAATAGAATGGGGACCAAAAGAAGGCTCAAGGCTAGTGACGTATCCGGGTCCCGTTCTTGAAACAGCTGCTCCCATATGAGATTGAAAATAATTACGACCCATTGAAGCCATTAGAGCACGACTTCTCAAAGACAAAATTTGTACCCAGACTATCTGCTGCAGTGACGTGCGTGTCTTTCACTAGACTACAGATGATCACGCCCGCGCTTCCGCTTCGATGAGCGATAGGTCAAAGCACGCAGTGTAGGCTCATCTCTTGAGCAACCCAGCTATAAATAATTAACCATGCGATCGCATTGTGCAATTGTAAGAATGTTGGTTTTTACCCCTCCCTCCTCGATACAAATTCCAGCCTATGACCTCCAAATAACGATATGACTTATAGCACACGTTTCCAAATTTAGGATCATTATAACGGGTTACCGTTATGGGCATTCTAGAAAGGGATCAATATGTTGCTAAGCAAATATTAAGAAGAACATTAAGGAATTTAAATTCTAAAATTTACTTTTAAATGTATTCCTATTCTTAAAATATTTAAATGAGATACTTTTTATTTACGTGAATGCTAAACAATCATTACAATTCCGCGCACATATCATTACTTATTCTCTTGAAAACATTTTACGTAATATGTCTGCAATTACCATTAAACTGTTTTAAAAGCTTTTCATTCACATTTAATGTTCTCTCTTTGACACATTAAAAACTTTCAACTCGTACCTTTTCAAAATGGCGACTTCCGTTGGTGGACGAATGCATGAGAGAAGGGCACATTACCATCTCTACAGCGCCTCTGGCGGAAATTCTCTCGCACTAGTCGACGAAACAACGCCATTGCAGGCGCTTTCACGCAACCCGCCGCTCTTTCAGTCCCCGACAGTGTTGCCGCCTTTCCCTGTAGTGGCTGCGAACTAAACGTTGCCGTTTGCCAGGCGTTTGTCTCAGTTTAAATGAGATCGCATATGAAATGGAAATAGGGGAGTCCACAGCCGGTCGGATCCACTGCCATCACCGCCCCCATCGTCTCTTCAATTCTCCCCCCGCGGACTCTCCGCACCTCCCAGCTACTTGCACCTTCCTGTTCGCTGCCATCTCTGCATGCGGCAGTCGGCGGGTCAAGGAAATATTTTAAGGAATAGGCGTTTTTAGTTTGAACTCTTCTCTCCATTAAATGAGTTTGAAGTTTTAGACAACATTAAAATATGGAAAAAGACAGAAAATGAGGTTGAGATCAAATATTTTATTTTTGGAGTAAGATAGTAGAAGGACTCGCTGCAATTAGGGTTACCTATATCTCTGCAACCTCAAGTACATGTAGCTTCGATTTCCATTATCGTCACCATTTCATTTAGCGACGTACGTCAAGATCGTCAAATGAGTCATATCGAATGAAATCTTCAAGAAGGTGCTCTTGGTGATGTTATCTGATACGATTTCAAAGGGTTGTAAAAAAGTAGAATTTCACTAGTCTTTCCATAAACAAGATCAACCTTGAATCCAAAAAATTGTGGGTGGAATAGTGGGTCTGATAAACATAAATGGTCCTGACCATTCCACTCATGAAATTGAAACTAATAATGTTTAACTATACATAAACAATTTTCCTCCCTTTCGGCCTTTCCATGCATACAAATTGGCCCCTCCCTTTCGGCCAATAATAAGCTGGGACTCGTCTATCTTAGAATGCGGTAGGTATTGATCTCTATGTTGATGTGCAATAAAACACGTATGGACTATAACAACCTCTTCGATTATTATAACATGCTTTCGGTTATTTTCAATATTTGTCACATTTTTAAATCTGTTTGACGTAATTTCTTCCGTGAAATAGTCATATTAAATACCACTCGTGCTTTGGATGATATCAGATAAATTCCCTTCTGGATTCGCGAGTCGGGAATTTATCGAAAACTTCCAAAGCACTCGTGGTATTACCTGTGATAATTTTAGCAGAAGAGTGGGAGCGATCAAATCAGGCTTTCAAAACAATATTTCTTAACGCCGAGCTCAGGCGCAGCTTGTCAAGACTCCAGGCATCCGCCTTGTTCGTAAACCGATTCCACAGGCTGCGTTCCCAGTTCGTGTCATTGGAGTAATAAGCGCACCACCTCTCCGGTGACGTCAACTCTACAAATCTCCCTAGCTAACGGTCGCCATCATCACAATCCTTTAGGTATGTTTTCCAACACGAATGAAACCGAGAACTTCTCAATTATTCATCGAACGTCGATGATCTCACTAACACAGTCCCTTTCACCACATGGGTCATCATCTCTCTTCACTTTTCCGGGACAGAAAACGCTGAACCAAATAACGCCATCTCCATCACAAGGACCTTCCCTTTCACCACTTATGAACTCCAAAACCGGGCACGTGGATCGCACTGAAAGGAGGGATAGAATAGTGGTCGACGCCACAGCGACAACATCAGGGGGGGGGTCGAAGGCAGTATCGCGGGGGAGAGGGAAAGGGCGAGAGGGAGCGGAAAGAAGTGAAGTAGAAGAAAAGTGGAAGTGGAGCGGAGGTGAAGGCGGAAGCTGTGGTGGGCGAGAAGGTGAAGTCAGAGGCGTAGGCGAATGTAGTCGTAGAAGTGGAAGAAGACGTGGAGGAGAAAATGAAAATAGAAACGAAGGGCGGAGGCAGAACCAAGACGAAGGCTGAGGTGGAGACGAAAGGAAAGGGGGAAAATGTTGAAGCGAAGGCGGAGGAGGAAGTGCAAGAGAAGGCGGAGGCAACGATGAAGGCGAATAGCAGATGTGAAGGCGGACGCGAAAGCAAACGTGAAGTCGATGGCGGGTGGATAATGCGAATTCGGAGGTGACAGTGAAATGAAGACGGATGTTAGTTAGTTAGTGCCTTATTTTACGTAGCGAGTCTCGGTGCATAAGGCCCGCTCTTCCGTCTGACCACGTAAATTTGGCTACACTCCTTTCACCATATAGCGGAGAAAAGAGGTATTATCTTGGGCGTCGAAACAGGCGGATCTCAATTTTGCTCAGAAGGTTCTTTTAGGCTTGATAATCTTTTACATGCTAAATCTACTACATGGGATAGGCGGCTTTACTTCCTCTCTGAAGGAAGGCGTACGAAGGATTTTTTCGACCCTAAAAATCCACGGCTTCGATCGCGTTTGAACCCGCAAACTCGGATACACCAGTCCGGCACGCTCACCGTTATACCACCGAATCCGCAGAGAGGGCCCAGGCAAAGTTGGGCGCGTAGGAGGGGTAGAGGTAGAAGTGGAAATGCACGCGTAGGCAAAAGAGGAAGCGAATGGGGAGAGGGTTGCTGCCAAGACATAAGCAGGGGGCGGTTTCGGCGGTGGTGTGGTGGCGGCCGCAGGGTTCTTCGCATGACGACTGCTCCGCCCCTGCCTGCAGTTGCGTCGAGACCATTTACAAGTCAAATGCTCGGTTGCGCCACCTCCCGACGCGGTGTGAATACGATTATTTTTAGTTCCGCCCCGCGCGCGCTGTCTGTCTTGTCAGTTGCTGCCTCCAACGCCGCCTCTGGGCGGGAGTGCCCGCAGCCCCGCGCGAGCTGTTTCCAATTCACCGGACGCGCGATTCCGGCAAAATGATAATTTGCCTTGGAGGCGTCATACGAGCTGTTGTGGAGCCTAATGTAACATGAAACTGGCGCGGGTGAATCGATAGTATAAGTCAGTTATTTGATGGCTTCGTTCTTGGGAATGACGTGTTAGAAATATAACATGAACTACACACACACGCACACACACGTACACACACGCACACACGCGCACACGCGCGCACACACCCACACCCACACCCACACACACACACACACACATATATATATATATATATATATATATATATATATATTATAACACGCCCACCTACTACCTTCCAGCCGGTGGCGATGAAGCGTGAAACTATGAATGCTCGAGAAGCGAGCTTTGAATTCTCAGGAAGCAGGATCTTTCGGGTATGAGAAAGCTCTGAACCCTTGACACAATGAATTATATAAAATTATGGTAAAATGAGCATATATTCAGTAAAACAAATTACACAGTGGCACAAATATACAATAAGTATGTACTTTGCGTAGATGGTCACTGCAAAGAAAACAGAAACAAAAAGAACAGAAAGAACACAACCATAAAAGAATGTATAGGCGTCACCTTGACTGCCTGATTACTTCAATACGCACTATTCACAATAATTTTGCTTTTACCTCCTTCTCAATTATTTCGTGTACCTCATTTAACTTTTGTTAATCTAAAGTTTTCTCCGTGCACGGCCCTTTAAGTGATTCTCTACAATTATTCTATTACAGACTTCACAGAGGTCAGCCTTGAGCTGCGCATTTATTACAATGCCGTTAACTCTAACACAAGAATAAACGTGACACGCACGTTACTAAATCGAACCCTTTTCAAAATTATAACAAATGATTATCCCTGACATCATACAATGGAAACAATACTTTCAACAAGATTACTTTCACATTACATGAAAAATTATAATTTACTTTAGAAACGTTGTACAAGGTATGGCATTCAAACGAATTTACTGGTGCGTACAGCCAATGAAATCAAAACTGCCGTTCATACGTTCGAAATACTTTCGAACTTTCACCTATTTTAGGACGCTACGCCTGGTGTTTAAAGCTACACAGTTTCCCAACAAATTGTCGCATAGAAGTTGCCAGTTCTTTACCTCGACATTTCCTTCCCGCTCGCCGTCAGTTAACCTTGGGGTGTTCGGTCGCTCGCAGTCCTCGCCACGTCACTTGACTGGTTCGATGTCCCGCGGTTACACCACTTCCTTCGCTCGATCTCAGGATGCCGCCACACGTCCAAATTCCAAACCTTTCTCTCGTCCTCGGGCTCGTACCATCCACGGATTGGTCCAAGTCCTTCTCGCCTACGCTTGAGTGTTGAGTCGTCCTTCTGCCGCCTGCCGCGTCCGTTGCTCGCGCTACCAGTTTTAAATAACTAACGTGCTTGAATTGACTACTTCTAGCACTCGGCCGACATACCACACTTTGAGCGTGCGTGGTCGTGGCGTACAAAATTAAATACTGGATTTCGTTCAGAGTCCTTCTGCGCGAATTTACTTCGATTATGAAACTATTTCCAGTTCGAGCAGTCACATCGCTTGCTTACCCGCGTAATGTTATGCAAATACTGTACATGCACTTTGCTTCTGAATTCTATCACTTATTACCGCGTTTCTTAAATCAGCTTCACTTAAGCAAGTAAAATTATACTCCTGCACTAACCAATTACTACCGCTGAAGAATTTAGTTGAGTCGCCGTCGCTGTCGAAGTCGTAAGAGAGCTCTACCAAAGTGCGTCACGGTATTTATGCGACTCCGCCTGGGGAAACATTTCTGGAGGGGTGAATTTTCTCCTCCGCGCCCTCTCGAGAAAATATTATCCGCTAACTTTGGACATCGAAGTGCGAAAACCTGCGGGTAGATGTCGCCTTCTCGGACCATCGCTCCGCCTCGTACCCTATTTCTCAGTTCTCTGGTCTTTTCTAGTGGCTTATGGTGGCGTTACGGGTTCGTATAACCCCGTGACGTCAAAATTTATATATATATATATATATATATATATACACACACACACATATATTGTGATTCCCGGTCCACGCAAAAAAAGAGTTGTAACTTTCCTTTAAAATCGTCCCAGTTTCTGTAGCTGTGTGAACTATGAGACGGAAAGCTCAAGCAGGCGGATCTTGCTAGATACGGCGCAGAGAATACGTCATGTTCGCCTCATGTCGCTCTTGCCCCCAAGCATGGGAATTTAAGGTCCAAGCATGGGGGACAGTGGTAGCTGGCCTGCGAAGTCGGACTAGCGACCCAAAACGCCAAGTAACTCTCTCTCTCTCTCTCTCTCTCTCTCTATATATATATATATATATATATATATATATATATATATATATATATATATATATATATATCGTAACATAAATGCATTCTTCTGGAAACATAAATATTTGTAAACATAAATTCATCTGGTAACATAAAAAATATTACGTGTTTTGTATTCTTTATACAAATCCATATCTAAAATAGGATAATCAACAAATTTTATTTCTTTGTTTTAAGTTGTACTTGATGACCAGGAAAGGTTAGTTATAAATTTTGAAACCGTTTAATAAGATTTAAATTTTTCTCTGACTTGACTCGGAGGCTGTGTGAATAGTATTATGCTGCGTGAGGTGACATTGAGTAATATGTTTATCGCATTCCGGATTAGATGTCTTTTAGTTAGGTGTAATATTACCTTAGTTGTCTTGGTAGGTTACATCCGGGCTCTCTCGTTTTCATTATAGTAATTAACGAAACGAATGGATGAAGCGGGTTTTAATTGCATGAGTTGTAAGTTCAAGAAAACGAGCGACGATGGGAGTGAGTTTTCTTATTTACCACGAGTGCAATTATACCCCTTTTCCATCTATATGGTCAATATTTTTTCGTTTCACTTAAGAATAATTTTAGTTTTGAGAATTTCAAGCTTATATTTACCGTTTGAGGCATCTATTTGATGATATCAAAATGGTTCTTAACATGACCTATTTTGGTACGCCTTGCAGTATATATTTATGATGTCTTAGAGGTATCGTTTGAAATAAGAATGGTTTGAAAATGATAGATACATATTCCGGTTGAAATATTAGAAAAAGCCGACAAAGCCATGAAAACATTACTTCCACAAAAAATAAGAACATCTATTAGAGAATGTGTGTTACTGTTGGAAAGGAGAAAGAAGATTCAGTTCTGACTCAAGTTTTGCTGGCGTACTTTTCAGAGCGGGCAAATGAAACTGAAGTTTATATTTTATTATATTTGTTATATGCTAAGGTCAAAAGTTTTACATGTAACACATTTATTCATGTTAGATATTTTGTTGTTCCGTTAATAAGTTAGTATAAAATTAACATGCTTATTGTCATACTTAATAAGTATCTAAGGAGTATTAATAATTATTCGATTATCATTTTGATTTATTTGTTCATTGATTATATATTTTTGATGTACATTTTTGTTCATGTTTCATGGCCGACTTCAAGTACGTCGGCTACGTCTGTTACAGAGATATAATTAAACGATTTTGATCATTGTTCTGGGTTCTGATTGGTTGTTGTGGAGTTTTTATTGCGCAGTGTAGTTTTACTTGCACGCATGCAGTGAACACAGTGATAATCAACATTTTTTATGAAATTGATGAGCATATTTAGCTAACTAAGCGAAAAATTATTTTATCTGACTATTACAACTTAACAGTTAATCATTGTTTTTTAAATATTTCAAAATATGTTTAAGCTGTTCGGAATTTGACGATAGTTAAAAACTGTAGTTTCAGTATTCTCTTAAAACTTGCTATATATTTTCAGTTGACTTCATATCACTTAGAATTTTTCGTAACTCTTTAGTTTCTTCAGTTGCTATCCACTCCCCTCACTATCACACTCTTGTTAGTTCTAGTAATGTTTTATCTTAGCATCCCGCGTAAAGCAGGAGTCCTTAAATAAAATAAATAAATAAATAAATAAATAAATAAATAAATAAATAAATAAATAAATAAATAAATAAATAAATAAATAAATAAATAAATAAATAAATAAATAAATAAATAAATAAATAAATAAATAAATAAATAAATAAATACATAAAATCTGAATTAAAATTCAAAAATCATGCCTCTAACAGCAGTTGCCTCCAAGCGTCTGAATGAATTCATTTTGATTCCATGGGGAGTTAAAATTAAGATGGTCATTGCTTGATTGTTATTTCAATATTATTATTATACAATAATAAATATTCTTCAATCTTCAAACTATGCATAAAATATAAATAACATTGACTGTCCGGATGACGTCGCGTTAAAGACTGTGACGCTGACGTAAGCAACAAATAATACCAAGATTGAATCATATAAATTTAATGAATTTAGATATGTGTATTTTGTGTAATTGTTTACTGTGTTACCAGTTCTTGTGAATGCCAGTGCTATAATATATTACTCATATAAGGAAATCTTAACTTTAATGTGCTATTTCAAAAGGAATATGGGATAAAAAGTTCATGGGGCAAGACTATTCAAGACATTGTTAACTTTAAGTAATGCAATTAATGTTTATTATCTCTATATATAATTATTAAAACAATGTAACCAAATACTAACAATAACGTTTTGCTGCGTTTTGGAAGAAAATATTGTGTTTCAAAAAATTAAACAAAAATACCAAACAAAAGAACAGTATTCGTTGTGTGTTCGAATTACAACATTAATGTATAAATAAAATTGTATTTTTAACCTTTTATATAATTTTTCTGAGAGAAAATATTAGCATTATTTTTGACATAGTCGCTGTAACGTAAACCATTAAATTTCTAACACTCCTACACGAAACATCAAAACCGTCTCGAAAAAAGCAGTTAAAAATATGCACCCTTTCTCTCTCTCCTCTGTGTCTATCCAAAAATAAAAATAACAAGAACGAGCGTTCCATTATTTCCAGACGATTTTACGTAACCCAGGGCGACCCCGTACCTCTCCGGACACTCCCGTCGCCGTTACCAAACGCCCGCAAACAGATCTGACAAATGGAACGATGAACAAGTGGAAAAGAGGAGAGGCGATACGGCCAAGAAAATGAATCCTGGAGAGGTCTTTGTGTCGGCTAGCACTTTTCGAGCAACTTTCACTTCTTTACCTCCCTCTTCCCGCTCCAAGCGTCTTCCCCGCCTCACAGACAATGGAAGCCGCCCCGTTCTTGCAGCGTCTTACGGCAACGCGCGAGTTTATTTCAATTTCTAAAATATCAGCTTGAATCGAAACTCAAGTTTGTTACCTGCGAGAACGAGCAGCAGCTTCGGCGGTGCTTTTGTTTAATATTTAGCACGTCGGCGCGAGTTGCTTGTAATCAAGAAGCAACCGCTTGCTAGCAAGTGCTGCTGCTGGGAGAAAGTACGTGCAAGGAGGAGGCTGCGAGAGAGCACGTGGGCTTGGGGCAACTCATAAAGCACTCGAAGTTTGTTGGGCATGAGCCGCGCCGATAAACAAGGTTCCTAGCGCGAAATGCTTGTTCTCGCGGGCCATCTTGAACTGCCGCGAGAACATCTTATAGCGTTTTCCATTTGTTGCTCTGAAACCCACCCTAGTGCAGGGCTGAAACGTCATCGCTCCGCAACAGTGCTGCCCTACAAGCGTAAAGAGCAGCTACGAATAAAACGGATTCCGGAACTGAGTCAGTGCTTGTGCGCTACGCAGTGAAATTATACACAGCTGTTCTGGGTCAGTCACACTGATGGAACTCGAAAAATAATAATTTTGAATTACGATCGTCGTTATAATTTTTATGCAGTCTTTGGGTAATTCTTACTTCTTAATTCATAAATTATTAACGTGGAATTTCTTTATTTAAAAACTACCAAAATTTCAAATGCATATGAGTAATAATTTCATTTCCGCTGGTATATGCATTAGCGTTTCGAAATTGAGTCGTACCTAAAACACTTTAGTTTCTGAATAGAACTGGATTTGTTGATATGAACTTATTCAAGGTTAAATTTTCGGAGAACACAATCTGATTTTCCGAACTTCGTGTAAATCACAAACATTATTTTGAGACATTTCTTGCAAAACATAATATACTCCATCATTCGAAGTATCCCTGCGTGACAGAATATCCTCAATTGCCTTCATAATTTCACCACGAATCTAAATCAGCATGGATAAATTACGCACCTAATCTCACAATGGCCCGGTGACGCGATCGTCAGTGCAGTTTAGGGCGCCCCGGGTCCGTGTCGATGTGCGAATGGAACACGCAGTTCTTTGCACTGGTGCGCCCTAGCGGTGGAATGGAACACGAAAGCTGCCCTGAGTGCACACTGGGTGCGCACTAGTGCGACGAATGGAAAACGCTATTAGACTCGTAGGGCGAATTAACGGGTGATACTGAAGAAGGACTCCTTCTCCCCACGCACAAACACACACAGAGTGTGAAGCCCTCGACTGAAAAAATATTAATTGATCAATGTGGGCGATCAACGATGCAATCGCCACTAGGAGGTTGTGAGCACATTGTACCGGAAGGCGGTAGTAGCAAGGGGACGTATACCGGACATAATGATTCTGAACTTAAAATGTTCGCCCTACATTTAAACCTCGAAATTCATGCGAATAAATAAGAGGTCATCTTCGTCAACATAGTATTTTTATTAAGATAGCCCGCTTTGGACGGCTTTGCTGTCAGCAGTCTCACTATTTTGGACAAACTTCGGTAGACTGTAGGCACAACCGGCTATCTGAATAAAAATACTATGTTGACGAAGATAACTTCTTTTATTTCTTCGTATAAGAACGTCAACAACACCGAATCAGAATTTTCACAACTCGAAATTCATGACAATTAAATAAAAGAGAAAAAGAATCACCTCTGTTCGTGGCATCTCAGAAAAAACAACAACAGAGAAGCCTGAAGTAAGATATGAATAAATTAGGGATTATCCAAATTACGCCTACGAAAGGAAATGAATCTGACATAATTGTGTGAAATAGGAGTAATGGGAAAAATTGTCATGCTGCGCGAATAACTAAGTCCCCACCATAAATATCCCCATGATACAATATATAATACTCTGGGGAAAGTTGACGTTTTCACTTTTACAGAAAACATGAACACAAATTCCGGTAGCTGTGTTATTGCTGGATACCGCATTAAATATAAAAGTTCTCAGAGTATGGCGTGTTGAATTGTCAGATGTGCATGCAAAACACAATGCACATTATGCCACAGTACACTTTACCATCGCATACAATTTGGTAACTATGCAATCTAGAGCTTTAAAACCCGCTTTCTCCACATGTCTCTTCTGCGGTACATGAGTAATGTTTTATGCACCTTAATGTATAAAATGAGGTGCGTTTGGACGTTCTTTTAATTTTTAGGGTTTAGCCAGTCCAAATCATTTGGGGAAATATTTCAGGGAACATTTGGGGAAAAAATTCAGAGAACTATTGGAAGAACATTTGCGAGCACATTTGGGAGAATATTTGGAGGAACATTTGAGAGAATATTGGGGAAACGCTTGGAAGTATATTTGGGAGTGCATTTGGGATCATATGAGGAGATATTTGGGAATAAATGTGGGGAAATATTTGAGGAACATTAGGAAACAATGTGAGAACATTTGGGGAATCATATGGTACCTTTTGGAGGAAATATATGAGGGAACGTGGGAAGAACCATGCGAGGAGATCATCGGAGGCACGTGCGGAGGTACATGCGAAGATACATCCCGGAAACAGTGAAGTGTGAGGAACATACAAAGGAACATACGGTGAACAACCAGAAGAATTTAGTGACGATTTCATATTTCTGATGACTTCTACTCCGTAGCAGGGTATCGGAAACTACTATCAGAAATCTTAAAACTAAATTGACGCGTTAATATATCTGCCATGGCGCGACTTCAGTGCTTCAATGTATTGTTCACCGAATATAGAGGACGGTTTGTTTTCCTCCAGATATCAAAGCAGATCGAGATCAAAGGTTCTGATAACTTTAGTGAGAATTCATTTGGCGTAATTTTCCGAATCCGTTGACCGGGAGCGGTAGCTCACTGCATCAACTGATATCACTGCAGCGCCTCTGACCGCGAGGTCCTAGGTTCCCACTCCTCACGGCGGCAGGATTTTCGACACTAGCTTCTCAGCTAGGTCGAATTAAGTCGCTGTCTGGAGGAAAATTCTAGTGGCCGGCTGCTCTGATCGGTAGTTTTCAGTGGTTTCTCCGATCAACACCAGGCGAATGCCGGAGTGGTACCCTACCAAACGGGCCACGGACCGCGCGCGATCTGTCCTTCCTCTTCCTTGTCCTATCCTCTACCCTTACACACACACTTACACTAACATGCACTTCACTTCCACATATTCCGGGAGACCGGTCGGGAACGTAGAGCTTGTCCCGGCTGGTGCGGTGCCCCGCTGGTGGGAGAGTCCCCGGGGGGAAACCCCGCTAGTCGACGGTAGGTCGCCATCCAGCGGGGGAAGACCACCACCATCTCCCGAGAAGAAACATGCACTATACTAACAGGACTAATGACCAAAACAGTTGACGCTCACGGAAACACGAAAAAATCAATCAAACGGAATCCGTTGACGGAACTGGGCTGCGTCACATGACATTCAGCCATAGATGAAAGAGTATTGTGCAATGTGAGCATTTATTGGGAATCGCCTACAGCCTGTGTAAGTGCGGAGCGTTGACAGCTGGTAAGGTGACAGCTCCGTGGCCTCAGACTATGCGTTTCAGAAGAATGCTACATTCCGACTGTTTACATCCACTTCTCTCGTGGGAAGAACGTGAGCATTAGTGAGCTCAGAAGCCGGCCGTATGCCTTGCACACTTAAGAAGAGATGAATCTGGCAACTTGAAGTTTGCTTTTTAGGTTGGAGTACAATAATGATTAACCTATAGCAGAAACATTTAAATATGTACAATAAAACATGTACATTGACCTCACCTTGCAAGGTGAGCCTGAGAGATTGATAAAATGGATCGTCAAACTAAACCATATGTAAACAATGAAAAAAAGCTTCAAATTATGCTGCACCACTTTTTCATTTTACTCAACTTCGATAAACAAAAAAATAATTCTGAAAATTTGTTGCTTTTTTCGCAAATAGCACAATAAGACAAACTAAATACTGTGTTTATTAAAAAAACATTTTCTTGAAAACACGAGTAAGTTTTATGGACATCGACAAACAGACAGAACCAAAAAAAACGATACTAACTGGATGTTGTTTTCATATGCGTCGTTGATCCACCAGAGAATTAAATTGATTTATTGTTCAAATAATGCAAAACGGGTGCGACCTTCCATTTCTCTTCCGTGTCCCCTATCACACAGCCTATCAAGCAGTACACTACCACACAGTGTAAGGAGATTAGGTCTCGTCGCTACTCGGACGGTACTATTGGAGGCCAGACTTAATGCTCCGGCGGTGGAGGATCGCTGGCATGTAACAAGCACACCGCTAAGGCTCTAATGTCTTCAGTGGTTAATGAGCCCGGAACTCACCTTCTCATTTCCATCTACTGTAAATCGCCGTCGATAAGGAGGGGAAGGGAAACCCGACCAATGTCGGTGAGCTTTTGGGGCTGTTCTTGGAAACAATACCCCTATATTTTCTTCTTTATTCAATTGTATCATTATTATTATTACTGTTATTATTAATATTATTATTATTATGTGACTGTTCACTGTGGCTATCGAAATAATTAAATCCATTACTTAATTTTTAACAGTGAAGGCACTGTTTATTTATTGTTCGCTTGTAAAATGTATACTAACAAACTGCTTAGTGAAGTAATAATTAAAAAAATCTTGGGCTGAGAAAGTTTTGGGAAGGGGGCTAACAAAAAATTGACTAAGGTCCCACTAAATCTACGGTCGGCCCTGATCGGAAGGCAAATCTCCTCTTTCCCCTAGGTTCCAGATCTGACGGCGGCAGGATTTTTGACATTCTCTTTTCAGCTAGGCCGAATTCAGTCGCGGTCAGGAGGATAATTCTAGCGGTCGGCTGCTCTGATCGGTAGTTTTCCGTGCTTTCTCGGATCAACAGTAGGCGAATGCCGGAGCAGGCCACGGGCCACAGACCGTGGGCGATCTTTCCTTCCTCTTCCTTGTCCTATCCTCATCCCCCCAAACACTTACACTAATATGTACTACACCACCACACATGCCGGGGAACGGTCGAGGACTTAGAACTTTTCCCGGGTGGGGCGGTGCCCCGCTGGTAGGAGATAACTGGCTGGGGAGAATCCCACTAGTCGACGATACGTCGGTGCCGGATCTCGCCATCGAGTGGGGGAAGACCACCGCCACCTCCAATGAAAACATGCACTACACTCACGGGACTAATGACCTCAGTAGTTGACGCAGCCGGAATCAGTAATTAATTAATCAATCGAATCCTCTTTCCCTGGACCCTGCGGTACACCTATGATTCCCTGGACCCTGCGGTACACCTATGATTCCGAAGCCTCGATTTAAATCCGCCACTCGGCGGCGCGGATGCAGTTCCGCGTGAGCCGCTCCGTCGCGCGTGCGGTTCCCCCGGAGGGCGTGTGTTTACGTTGCCGTGCTTGCTCAACCGCCGACGCCCGTGTACTCAGTCGGCCGGCAGATGGTGCGTGCGGCGCGGAGTGCTGGTCGGGAGGCGCGCGGCTTCGCGCTGGATGGGCGCAAACAAGACAGCGCAGCGCGTCGCCATAAGCACTTGAGCCCCCTCGCTGATTACGTTCTCCAAGGTGCATTTCAGCGCGTGCGGCCGTTCTGTGGAAACTGAGTAGGAAGACAATCGTTTGATGCAGTGGCCGATGAACGCCTAAGCAGATCTGAACACACGCTTTTGAAAGAGATCTTCAACAATATTTTGCTTTTTTATTACTTCATAAATAATGAATATATATTAATATTTCTTAACTGATAAGTTTGTGATAAAGTTTCATATTAATTATGATTACAAATTTTCAATATATCCATTTTAATCGGGCAATGGTTTGCGTGATGGTTCTGAAAAGTAGGAAGTGTAAGTGATAATACTTACATGAATTAATATCCCTAAAAATGAAACGAATTCATAATTTAAAACATTAGCGTCTAATTTATGAAAGACAGTTAAATAAAATTACGTAATAAATCGAATGAATAAAAATTTGTAATAGACATTATAAATATTTGTACTACATGACTTTATTATGAAACAATTCTGAAATTAGGAATGTATTGGCAGTGAATTTTATATTCATCTACAAATTTTCCGAGAAAATATGATGACAACGTGCTCCATGTTTTTAAAGACTGAGGAATTATAAACCTTTAGTATCATGAGGCGTCTGTTCTTCAAAATACAAAATTATTTTAATTTTACTACTTATAAGATATAATACTGTAATGTATTTCTATTTCTGTCATTTATAACTTTCAGGATTCTCTAAGCTATTTTTCCTTTTTCCTCTTGCTATGTACTTGTGTATTGAAAAGAAAGTATTGAAATACGACGGAAAAAATCGATGATTTTTCGACAGGATAGCTCATTTTATGGGACCCTGACTACAAAAGAGTAGATGCTTTACTACAAATAGAAACACGTTACTATAAGTAGTACGTTTCTTTCTCTAATACATTATGTAGTCAGTTTTGTGGATCCTTGAAATTACCAAGCCTAGCGCCTAAACCATCCTACCGATTTTCATCAAAATTAATATTTCCTGATCGATCTAGTCGCATACGAGACACTGCGAAATTGAAAGGGATATTTGATTTTTGGGCACCTTTAACATTTCAAATATTCTCTGAAAACTTGCTTCAAACTTGAAACACTTTTTACTTTTCATAAAGGAAAGAACGGTTAAAAACGCGAATGGTGGTAGAAAAGGTAAAGTAATTAATGAAAAAAAAAGATAAAGGTTATTCGTGCATATGAATTATTGTTCTTAAGAATAATATTGACTCAATAATAATGGGAGGAATAGTACTTCACGTTTCTGAATCAGTCATTTTAAGTCAAAATACTTGCATTAAGTATTTCATGTATTTTAATTTATTTTATTTTACATGTTTTGTAAATGAATACTACATAAAATGCTTTGTGAAGCCATAGAATGCATTAAAAACTTCTTAATATATTAAAACTTGTCCTTTCGTTCTATTACTTAGCTACGTAACTTAAATATTATCTCCAAGGAAACCTTGTAAAACATTTTTTGTGTTTATTAAGGTATATTTACAATGAAGCTATAAACCTCTCCGGCACACACTGCGCTTCAAAACACCAAAAGCAAACCCTGAAAAAACCTATACAAACATGAATTACATTACCACACAGCCTGTCTAGAAAGAATGGAGTTACAGCACCCGATATTTAGTCCGCACGACATGACACCAACCCCTGCACCACCACCGCCGCCAACGCCACCATTGTCGGTATGGAGCTCTTCCAAAAGAAAAAATTTCACCGTGCACCCACACGTCACCGATGCTTTTTGCTTAATTTTAATTACGTTTATGAATCTAGCTCTCTGTCGTCCTTTTTTCAGCGAATCCAAAAATCCGGGCAGCGTTTACGCAGGGTGGCGGCCGGAGATTAACAGTGCAGACGCCGATGGGTCGCCGCTGGTTGTCGCCTGGAGCTTGCGACATCTTTTGCGGTTGGTCGCCGCTTCCTTGGGTCGTTGCTTACCCCGGAGCCGCGATCTGAATATTCAAGTCTGTTGTGTGACATCACAACCCTGGCGCCACCCGCTCCGGTGCACGGGCGCCATTTATCAAAACGTGCAGTTCAACCCTCGCCTCCCCCCTCTTCGGTGTCCCGACACCCCCCCCCCCAGGCGCCTTTGCAGCTTCCGCCCTAAAAATTTTATTTTAAAATTCTCCGCGCGTGTATTTTTTTTCTTTCTCCGCCCCCTCCTCCTCCTCCTCTGCTGCTCTCTCCTCCTGGCGCTTATTCGCGACGAAGGCGTGGCTCTGTGACTTATGCGCGTGCCGAGTGCGCCCGCTTGCCATAATTCCTCATCACGACGCTAAAAACACAACTACCGCACCCCCCTCCATCCTCCTCCGCCCTTGTCGCCTGGGGAGGACGGTGGGGACCTGGGTCAGGTTTGGTGCGAGGAAGGGGAGGGGTTGTCCGACCAACGCGGGGAGGCCGGGAAAAAAGGCGACAAGTCGCGAGCTGGCACAGATTAGAGCCGAGTGGGAGGACGGTTTCTGTGGAGACGGTCGGGGTGGCGGCTCGGCAGGGTGTCATGGCGTGGGTGTGTTGGGAATATGAAGTTGTGTGCATGTGGTAGTGTGTGTGTGTGTGCATGTGGTATGTGTGTGTGTGTGCATGTGGTATGTGTATGTGCGTGCGTGCGTGCGTGTGTGTGTATGTGGTATGTATGCGTGTGCGCGTGCGCGTGCGCGTGCGCCTGTGCGTGTGCGTGTGTTGTGTGTGTGTGTGTGTGTGTGTGTGTGTGTGTGTGTGTGTCGTTGTCGGGGTGCTGGAAGTCGAAGAGGAAAGTAGTGGTGATGTAGGTTGCGAGGTCGGCAAGAGGTGACACGGGCGATGATGAAGTGTTCAATGGCTGGGGGCTGCGCAAGCTGAAGAGATTGGTCTCTGCTTGGGAAAAGTTTAACAGTGGTATGACGGCAGGATAATGTACTTAACATTAGTAGGACATTTATTTAAAACATAGTACATAGGCCGTGGAACGTTGGAAATAATATGCAGTTTAATGTTATCGAGGTTTCATATATTCTAGAGTTAATTGAGAAAGTTAAGAATAAAGAGAGATAGAAAAGAAGAATTATTTACACCTTGTTAACAAATCTCTATTTCAGAAATAGTAAATAGAATCAGGGCATTTTGATAAAGTACCATATCCACTGGTCCAAAAATGGATCAGTAGATACAAATACAGTTATTGTGGAGCTCAATTGAAAAAAAGAAAGGAAATTATTGAATAAATTCATGTAGTGAAGGTAAAATAATTCGAATTCAAGCGATCTCTGAATATTGTTAAACTGTCTTCCGTAAGGTCGCAATTCAAACAGGAAAAACTCGGGTGAAATGGTGTTTAGAAATTGTAATGTAGCGAAAGTCTGAAATGTGACATCAAATAATAATAATGGATTGATTATTGTAATTGAATTCATGTTTTGAGATTTTAACAATATTAAAAGAGGTCTAAATGAAACCAAGGCCATTACATACATCAATAAATAGTGTTGAGAAGGGAAAAACAAATAGCAAAATATATTATAGAACGTGGAGAAGAAATAACGAATATGCGAGTAGTTTTATAGTAAAAACTATTGGTAAGTAAAAAAAATCATGCATTAAAAAGACGACAGGAAAAGTATAAAGCTATCTGCTTTTTCGCAATTGAAAAATATACGTATGTATATGCAAATCTACAATGTACTGATAATAGAGATATTACTTAATTAAATGTGTTCAATATATTAAGTAAGATTATGTACAATTTTTGGAAACGAGTAGTTTCACGGAATGTTTATACATATCCAAAATTGCAAATTCGAATTTTCTGCGTTTCGTTTGCTGAAGGTTCTTTCACATGAAATAAGGTTGCAATTGACAATGGCAACACTTCGACATAGATGTTTGAAATTCACAGAATTTTTTATCATTGTTGGGAGATGTTTCTCGCTGTATGGACGGCAGTTTTGTATTGTCGAATTTGTGTTGATGTATCAGTCTTAAAAAAATTGTTTTCGCAACTAATGCACTACGATTCTTCATGTATTTCACTAGTAAAGGCTGAGGTATGTAAATATAGACAGAAATGGCAGAATTAAAATATTGGGCTGATGTGGCACCAATAATTTTCACATATACATTCGCTAGTTTATTCTTCGTACAAATCGACTTTCTCATTCACACATGTTTGACTTATGAGGGTCAGAAAAGTGTATTAGGTATTGGCCATATGAACCTTTTTGATGGGAAATGTTGACCACCAAGTTTCTAATGATCCGTTGATAAGGTATCGTTACAATTCGGTTAACGTGGCGTCTTCAGCCGCATTTTCATGGCAAAAAGTTTAATCTTTTTATTAAAAGTAATAATTCATTAAATATGAAACATAATACTCTTGTCTGATTTGTCCTTTGTCGGGCATAAAAATTATATCAAAAACTACGGATTTAAAAATTTTGATAAATTTCAAGGTTTCGTAACAAATTGGCGTTTATTTTTGTCAATCGAATCAATCACGTCATACCAACTCATATGAAGCCGAAAGCAACTATTTTATTTCACGGCGTTTCATCTTTCCGCTTAACCGCCCAAGAGGAGTTTTGGATGCTTCAAAACCCCCTCAATAACGCGCATTTTTGTAGATTCTCTTGGAATATTCTGAATGGATCCGGGAAAAAGTGATATCTTCGCCCAACAGTAGACCGTGTCGCGTCGAATGACACCTCATTTACCCTGAAAGGTAAACCACTCATAAGTTACCCGATTCCTAATCAATGGTGCAATAACAATACCTCACACCGGAAAGTCTTTTAATTTTTCCACTGAGATAAAATCACTTTTCACTAACAATTGTAGGAAAATAATTTTATACTAATTAAAAAGTAAATAAATATAGCATTATGTAACGACTATTAGAGTTAAAATATAAAAACATCTCACGTCAAACAATTTACACATTTGTCGTCAGCTTCTCAGTTTTGCGGAAATTGTAAATAAGTCGTATTGCCGAGGCACCATGGATATGAGTAGTGGAGGACAAAAGCAAGGGAGAAAGAAATAAGAAACAGATTATCCGAGGGACGAGATGCAAGGGAGACGCAATTTGCAATGCGAGAAAGGGAGCGCGCGGAGCTGAATGAGGACCTGGCGGAGGCAGGGAGGGAAGAGAGAGGGCCCGCTGGCGTCCTCTGGCGAGGTCGACTGCTGACTCAGGGACGGCGCGGCGGTGGGGAGGTTCATTCAACGCGGCCGCTGTTTTGTGCCCCCGCGAGGCCTATGAGAAAGTGTAGCCGCGATTGCGGACTCCAATAGAGGTTTTTGCCGACCCCCCTCCCCCCCCGCCTGGATCGTCCATTTCTCATTATCAAACGCTCTTCATCAGCAATCCCGACATTCTCATGCACGTGTTACGAAGCGTACGTTCTAGCACGTGCGGGTAGCCAAAACGTGGTGCTCCTTAATCAGTAACAAAAATCAATTGACTATGACTTCCATTGATTAAATAGATACAATTATTTAATCAAATTATCTGAACATTAACGTTGCGCTTTCTGTTACATTCACAAAATGAAGGTTTAACCTAAAAAATAGTAGAAATATTTTAGGTGTGGTGGTCAAAAAAAAATTTTGAAATTGAAATTCTAAATGTCTTATTCGACTTTTAAAGTACTTCTTAATGCTGTTTTAATTAAACAAAATTATAAATAAACATATTAAATCAACAATTAATATTTATGTTAACATTTCACAAATATCTAAATGTGATTTGTATTTAAACAGTCATGTCGATGTGTATTCTGAGAGAGGAGACTTTTGTGAAACTTGATCGGTTATCTTAAAAAACGAGCATCATATTCCGCCTCTTCGTCGGACGCGACAAATGTCGATAAAACCAAATATATGATCGCGGCCTTCCTGACCTTTTTCAAGCTGCTCTCTTGCAGGAATTATGGAGACTTGGGTTAAAGGTCTCGTTCCAGTATATGCGTTATTTTACCGGGTTTCTCACAAAATACTCGTAGATCACATCCCCGTTAAGGTCTGAAAAACACGCTTGTCGTGGAGGATGTTAGTCTTGTACTATGATACATAAAAAAACATTAGTACTAATTATTATTAACTACTTAGTACGTACCACCCACATAATTTTATTTCCCATAATATTAATTTCGCCATCAAAAAAGAGTTGTTAATGTAAAATCTTAGGAATGTCTATAAACAAATATTTTTTATATTCAAAACATTTTTTTGTTAATTCTCGTTATTCTGAACAGACTTTTTTCTTTTACAACTACACCCGTGAGAGCAATTGAACCATAGTTAAACAGTACATTATCAGACGGGAGATGATATTTAAAATATTCAATTCAAAAATTGTAAAATAAGAATTTAAAAATAAAACCAATATGAATTATTGGAAACCACGAGGCATTAATAACTAATAGGAATATAAAATAATAAACATAAGGGGTAAATCAAGGTTATATTTCATCCATCTTAAAAGATGCTGGAAAATATTGTACATCAGTGGCGGATTCTCCGGTACACCGCGTATTCCGCCTGTATAACTAGTGATTCAAAGTGTATAAAAAAAACTCCATAAATTTGATAATCCTCTAAAACATTACTGAAATTTCGAAAGCCGTAAAACAGATGCAAAAAAAATAACTGTTTGACTACCGAGAGCCAGCCAGTCTTCCGCATCCGTAAGCGCTATGAACTGCGTTAGAGTGGGAAGTTTCAAACATTTTTAACGATGTCCAGAGAATTCTCTAGCACAGGCGACGGCACCGCCTGCCAGCTGCGATAACCTAGGGCTCATCATGTTTCAAGGGCGGGGAGAGGGGAGGATGCGCGTTTGGACGGTCGGTAGGCACCCCAAAATATTGCTTTAAACAGCCCTTTCCTAGTCATTCATAACTTACGCTTCTCTCAAGTTTTTGTGAAAATGGAGTGTGTTAATGATCCAGAAGTTAGTGGTCTCTGTAATTATCTTATAAATAATTATTAAGCTCGGAATTTCATGGTATTGAGATTTCAGATAAACTTAAAATAAAAGATGATGGTGGAGGTAGCTTTAATAAAGTGCGGTATACTTAAAATAATGTTCAGGATTCGCCACTGTTGTACATATTGCAGATGAAGGCCGGCGAGTGATTTTTTTATGTATTTATAGATAATATACTTATATTAATCCATTTAATAAAATAACTCTACTGGCAGAAGCGTCAGCAAGCATGGGGCTGATCAGGTAGCATTTTGTCCACATCTGTTTGAAGGTGTATTTTATTACTAATGTGTGCTTAGTGGTCATGTAAGTTTGTAACAATAATGGAAGTTTCAATTTCATAATTGTATAAATAGAAATGAAGTTATTGGTGGAATGCGAAATTGCGGCTGCAAGAGGAAAGAGCGAGTGGGAAGATTTCGTTATATTTTTAGAGGATAATTCAGGACGAACATAAAGAGGAAAAGAGAATAATAAAAAGTGTAAACATTTCTAAGGTACTGTGATCCTGGTTCATCAAACGTTTAATGCCATCAAATGTGGATTTATACTGGATTTATTCATTTTATATCATATTATATTATATCATTTTATATTTATAAACTGGATTAATTCATTTAGGGCATGCAAAACACTGGGTATTCTTGAAATGAGGTCAACAAATGTTCCTTATATCATTTCTGGCGAAATGCTTCACTACTGAACATGTGTCAATGAATTTTATTGTTTCACAACGTCCAATAACTTTAGACTAGTGAGATATGTCGAAAAACATTTTTTAAGAACCACAGGGGAGAAAATATACCTTTAACGAATTAAACAACAAAAAACACAAATTTGTAACATCCGTCCTAGGTTTGAGTCCCGACGATGGCAGGATTTTCGACACTAGCTTTTGAATTGAAGTTTGAGTAACGAGAGGACCAAGAGCACCCACTCTATTGAATGTGGCCTGATCATCCGACAGAGACGCAGTACACTGGAAAATACCTGTAAAATACAGACAGCGAGACAATTCTAAAAAGAAAAATAGTGTTCTTCGAATATTCTTTCGTCTGAGTCCAAATTGCTAAACGTTATTTTTACTCCTATTGTATAATTCTCTCATTTGATGGCTGCAACCCGTTGCGTAATGATATTCATTTCGACACAGATTTAATTAATATACAGGTTCCTCACGAATCACACAGAAGTTTATAAACTAAGTATTCACAATTAATCATTGAGAATTGTTCTAGTAAATGTTTCGTTTGATCGTGTACATTACAATTGCATTTAATATTATATTATGTTAATTTTTGTTTTATTTTATTGTTAGAAATGTTTGCGTAGAATGTTATTAAAAATACATTGGATAGTAATTTCACTTTGCACCTATTTGACTAGCTCTGTGCTAAACCAAGGCCACCAACAGCAGGGTAGATTAGGAACTGTCCTCTAGGCGGCCTTGGATGAATCCTTCATGCCAACTGTCCGGAAACAATTCAATGTAAACGTTTATCTTACAAAAAATAGCATAAATCTTAGAAAAAGTACCGTATGAAACTCGACGAATACACTCGTGTGAATTGAAATGATTGAAGGCGTTGTCATTGTCAACAATAGTACATACGTAGTTCTCAAGCGATGTACGTCAACAATAGTACTATTGTTGACAATGACAACGCCTTCAATCATTTCAATTACGAAAATGTCAACTACACCTCACCACTGAATCAATACACTCGTGTGAAGTTTAGAATACTCGATTCTTCCTAACCCATATCGTAAAATCACACTTGTATATTAATACCCAACATTACATCATCCTCACCGGGAGCGGTAGCTCAGTCCATCAACTGATGTCACTGCAGCGCCTATGACCGGGAGGTCCTAGGTTGCACTCCCCACGGCGGCAGGATTTTCGACACTAGCTTTTCAGCTAGGTCCAATTCAGTCGCTGTCTGGAGGAAAATTCTGCTCTGATCGGTAGTTTCCCGTGGTTTCTCCGATCAACACCAGGCGAATGCCCGGGCAGTACCCTACCAAACGGGCCACGGACCGCGCGCGATCTGTCCTTCCTCTTCCTTGTCCTATCCTCTTTCCTTACACACACACACACACACACACACACTAAAATACACTACACTACCACATATTCCGGGAGGCCGGTCGGGAGCTTAGAGCTTGTCCCGGCTGGAGCGGTGCCCCGCTGGTGGGAGAGTCCTGGTTAGAGGGAAACCCTACTAGCCGACGGTAGGTCGACGCCGGATCTCGCCATCCAGCGGCGAAAGATCACCGCGCATATCCCGAGCAAAAACATGCACTACATTAACAGGACTAATGACCAAAGGAGTTCACGTGCCCGGAAACACGAAAAAATCAAATGAAATCAAATACATCATCCCATCATAATGCACTATTTCAATAGTAAATGGAGGACATGAGGATGTTGATTTCGACACCTCACTCAACTTACCCTCCGCATACGTACCAGCTAGAAACCACAAGTGACAAGTGAACCCACGCATCTCTCGAGCAAAGCCTTCGCGTGTCGGGAGCGGCAACGCGGAAGGGGGCGGAGGCGAGAACGGGGCCGGTGGATCTCGCCACCGCACGCAGCCGCCGACCGCTTAGCACCGCGCCGTTCGCGTCGACTAATTAAGCGGATCTGCTGTAGGCGGCGGCACCACCGTCCTGGCTCCCGGCACGCGCGCGCGCACGCTCGCGCCGGCCGCCCGCGCCTCTTTCCCCGCGCACCGCGCCGCACCGCACAGTGGGGCGGGACGCGAGCGCGAATGCCAACAGCAGGAAGATTGGTTTGGTTGGTTTTTTCGTGTTTCCGGGCGCGTCAACTCCTTTGGTCATTAGTCCCGTTAGTGTGGTGCATGTTTTTTCTCGGGAGATGGCGGTGGTCTTCCCCCGCTGGATGGCGAGATCCGGCGCCGACCTACCGTCGGCTAGTGGGGCTTCCCCCTAACCAGGACTCTCCCTCCAGCGGGGCACCGCCCCAGCCGGGACAAGCTCTAAGCTCCCGACCGATCTCCCGGAATATGTGGTAGTGTAGTGCATGTTAGTGTAAGTGTGTGTGTGTGTAAGGGGGAGAGGATAGGACCGGGAAGAGGAAGGACAGATCGCGCGCGGTCCGTGGCCCGTTTGGTAGGGTACTGCTCCGGCATTCGCCTGGTGTTGATCGGAGAAACCACGGAAAACTACCGATCAGAGCAGCCGGCCGCTAGAATTCTCCTCCAGACAGCTAGCTGAAAAGGTAGTGTCGAAAATCCTGCCGCCGTCAGGACTCGAACGTATGACCTCCCGGTCAGAGACGCTGCAGTAACATCAGTTGATGCCCTGAGCTACCGCTCCCGGTCGAGAGCAGGAAGAGGTATTAACGGCTCTAAGCCGATGCCAGCGTGGAGGGGAAACCTTATCGCGGCAATATTAAATGTTTGAGAAAAATGTTCAATGATTGATTGTTAGTGATTCCGGGTGCGTCAACTACTGGCTTTATTAGTCCCGTTGGTGTAGTGAATGTTTTTCATCGAGAGGTGGCGGTCTTCCCCCACTGTATGGCGAGATCCGGGGCAGATCTACCATCCACTAGTGGAGGTTTCCTCAACAGGTAACTCCCACCAGCCGGGCACCGCCCCAGCCGGGACAAGTTCCAAGTCCCCGACCGATCTCCCGGCATGTGTGGTAGTGTATGTTAATGTAAGTTTGTGTGTGTGTGTGTGTGTGTGTGTAAGGAGCGAGGTTAGGACAAGGAAGAGGAAAGGAAAATCGCGCGCGGTCCGTGGCCCGTTTGTTAAGGTACTGCTCCGGCATTCGCTTAGTGTTTATCGGAGAAACCACGGAAAACTATGAATCAGAGCATCGGGCCTCTAGAATACTTCTCCAGACAGTAACTGAATTCGACCTAGCTGAAAAGCTATTGTCGAAAATTCTACCGCCGTCGGGATTCGAACCTAGAACCACCCGATCAGAGGCACTGCTGAGTGGATCAGTTGATGCACTGAGCCACCGCTCCTGGTGTAAAAGTTTCAAAATATATTAAAGTTAGGTTTAAAAAATTGCACAGATTACAGATGTTTTACTCACAATAACACTGAAACAATGGTTTTCATAAATATCTACTAATTTTGTAGATACAAATATTTTCTGTTAATGCAATTTTTTACCAAGTTTTCTAATAAATAAAGTTCCACAGAACCAACAATACTAAGGTAATAAGACAAATATTATTTATTAAATGTAGGAGACCTTTATTAACAACTCCTGAATTTTTTTCCCTATTACAAATGTAAGCTGAAAAAAGGTACTTTTAAGATAACGTTGTGTGTTCACTAACTACATTTAAATGTCGTGTATGACCTCAGCCAAAAAATGGTCTGAAAATGTTTTTTCAATACATCAATTGTCACAGCTCTTCCAATCAACGAACACAATTTAGGCCTACTTGTACTCTATTCTCTGTAGTGATAGTCCTTCAATACTTACAGTGTTCAATATCCAACATATTAATTTCCATTTGCGCTTACAATTTTGAACGTAAACTACGGATTCTCACTCTTGGCATCCGTAACCTACAATATCACGTACACAGGTAACTGTTTTGAAGTTATAAATTCAACAATTACGGAACCGGTCTCAAAATATGTCCGTCATATAGCATAGCTAAATGAAGATAACCAAATCAATAAACATAATTTATTTGCCTCATCTCTGTGAATTAAGATAACTTGCAAAAATACGTCGAAAAACGTTTAAGATACTAACTATCTACTTGTGTTCAAAAAATATAATACTATCCTAACTAAATATATTAGTTAACATAACTAAGCGACAAGTGATCGTAATAATAATTAACTTCTTAAGATAATGTTTTATTTGATACATTGATTCTTGTAGTTGACGAACGATACTTATAATTCACTAATTTGGATAAACTTTATGTAATGGAATGTGGTATTTTCATTGTTAGTGTTTTAAATAGAGGTCGTAAAGTGAAACAGCAAACTAATATCGTAAAGAAATCCTATAATAACTTATTAACTTCGCGCTTTGATTTCGTGTAATTTTCCTAATACATGGCCAAATCTAACGACACTGATCATTATAAATGTCATACTGGAACAAAATAACTTATTCAAATACATCAAAACACAGTAACAATATAACTATCATTAGTCGCAATAACGCTCTACATTGTAGTTTCCTGAGCAGGTCGCATTCACTACAGCGGATGTATATGTTACTTTACAACCTTATTAACTAGTACGATCATATTATTTAAATTTTACCACAAAAAAATTGTCTTATACATTTTTTTCACATTTCTAAGGTTTCAGTAGTAGATTTAATGCTTTATTGCGTTTCTTTCCCTATTGTATATTTCAAAAGCTCCACCATTTTTTCTTTATTTTGCATTTTAAAATCGTCAATACACCGTTATTATTTTCGAAATATCAAGTCTGTAGAAGGCTCTATAGGAGAGGTGCATGTGTATCGTAAAAACATTTCGCATTATTAAATCGTGATTAAGGCTAAAAATTTGCGAGTTCGTTATTTGAATGATGTATTAAAAATCTCCGGGTCTTGAAGGGAAGCGTACAAGTTTATTAAATAAACAAAAATGATGGGTAACGCACTGCTTCCGTGTTTATATTACGAATAACTTTAACAGATAAATCATTAAATTTCAGCTTCTTTTCAGCATTTTTTGCCATTAGATTTCTCTCTTAAAACGTAGCTGCGTCAATTAAGAGGGGCAATATTTTACGATAATTTTATTTGTTATTATAGCTTCTTGGGTGGCTCAAGGTCCGTTTCGGGGTTTGATGTCTGGTGGGGGAACCTTTAGAGTTGAGCCTTTCTATTACATTCGTCGCAGTTTTTATAGCTGTATGACAAAAAAGAACTCAGATAGACCATGTAAGCTAGGTACGACGATGGAAATTCCCATGACGTATTCAAACGTCATGTTCGCCACATGTCCCCATCACCCCCAGGCGTGGATAATAAATAAAAAGCATCTAGACCTGGGAACACCACAATCTGGTGAAAGTCTGATTAATTTGACCCTAAAATGGTAAATACTACTGAAACATGATCAATGGTTTCTACCTCTTTCAGACAAATATAGCTCTCTTTATCCTATGAAAATAGGAAAACTTTTAAATAATGTGTTCTCTCTTCCTGATCTTGGGCGTAAAACCTATTCCGATTCCGTGTTAATTCTTCCTATATATTTAAAATACTAAGGGTTTTCGTTTAGAAAGAAATTTGAGCTTTTTACTCTGCCAAATTCCAAGATTTTTGTTTTAAATGAAAGGTAAAGAGCCTCAAACGTGTTATGACTTGTTATTATTAACCAGTTTTACAGTATAAAAACTAAATTTAGTGATAGAGAAGCGAACACAGCGAAATTTTTAAGTTCGAAATTTGAAAGTTTTTAAATGCAAAAAGTGTGTAATATCTACCAATCTTTTGAAACATATTTCCCTTAAAAACTTCTGTGATTATAATTTTATGTGATACATCGCGTTTTTAAGTTAAGGTGGATAACAAGATTTCATGATGTAGTCCACTACAACATACATTTCCAGATGTTGGTAAATAAAACAACATTTCAATTACAGTTTTAGAAACATGTTTAAATCAATGTTCACTGAGTTTACTGCTGCGATTTGTTAAGCTCTCTCATTTTGTTAGCCTTGTACTGTTGTATTGTAACTGGTCTAGAGTTATTTATTTTAAGTGATGTAATCGCAAGAGCTAAGTCACTTAGTATCATATTCCCGAATATATATATATATATATATATATATATATATATATATATATATATATATATTGTGTGTGTGTGTGTGTGTGTGCGTGCGTGCGTGTGTGCGCGTGCCTGCGTGTGCGCGTGTGCGCGTGTGTGCGTGTGTGTGCGTGCGCGTGTACGCGCGCGCGTTCCAATACATATTCAAGTTACGGTAGGTTGCGTTGTTCGAAATTTGCCCCTTCTCCGGTGGTGTAGCGCACTGTGTCCCGGGCTCCCTCGGCACGCGTTGGGCTCCCCCAGCAGCCCTGAGGCCCTTGGCACCGCGAGGACCGCTTTCATTTGCGCCTTCCGCCCGCGCCCTTCGTCGCGTCAAGGGCTGCTCCCGCCCTTGATGGCCGACCCTGGAAACTTTCCTCCTTCCCCTTAGCTCCTTCGCCTTACCCGGCGTGTTTCCACAACACGAGAGTTTTTTTGACACACATATTATGAAAAACTAAATAGAGGAAACAGGTATATACGTAGGTACGTGGAATAATTGGGGAAACTATAAAAATTTGAAACGTTCCTTGTTCCTTTTGGTTTCCTCGTCCCGGTGTGTTTGCCCTGACACAAGTATTTTTGACAATTATTTATGAATCGATAAATAGAATAAACAAGTATCTAGATAGAAGATAAAGAATTGCAAAATATGAAACTTTCCTCGACCCTTAATCAAGTTGTTCCGCCGCTTTTTGGAGTACTAATATTTTTAACATATAGTTATGAATTGATAAATAGAGAAAACATTCCAATGATACAGTACGTAATGAATATCTTCATATTCATTTCGTATTGTATCATTTACATATTTATGATCCCCACATGTCGATGACACGTCATCGTTTTAGTAAAACACATACCTGCCTAATCGCACTCAACGTGTTTAAATGATGCTAGCATATTTTGACAAAATTATAAGTTATAGATAAATATAGTAAATAGTTGTGTAGATAAACAAAACGCGTGGGGAACAGTTCTAATCTCTCTTGTCCCCCTGAGCTGCATTCTTCCATACGACGTGTTTCCGGGAGGTCAGGCATGTAGAGATAATTCCAAAATTCGTAATGTTTCCCTTAATACTTAGTTACCTCGTCACATGCATCTCAACTTTCCGGGAGATGGAATAAAAGATATCTTAAGCACTGATGGAGTTTGTTCTTATTTTCGCTTCATTTTCGTTTTTCATGTGTGACCAAAGAGTCTTTTGTTCCTCTATTTGCTTTTTGACTGTAGTAGGTTGCTGAAATCTAATGTTGGAATATAGGTATATCTCCAGAGAAAAACAGAAAATGAAAGAAAGAGGCAATTTGATTTGTAATATTACTGACAAGCCAAGCGCACTGAAAGATCTCCATCTTTGATATTGTAATAGAGGCGGCAATAATCAAAACGATTGAGCATCAGCAAAATAAATATGCATGTAGTATTCTTTTGTTACGAATAGCAAAACTTTAAATTAACATTTTTTTCTCAAAAATGTATATTATATACTATACACCCTTGTTTCACTCTTCAGTAAAGCTTTGTATTTCGTTTTTTCTGCCAATTTGAAACGTAGGAAAATTCGTAAGCATCTATTTTAATGGCATATATTTTCTGCGACAATAATCGAATCCTGGAAAATTCATTTTAATTTTGGGCTATAGTTGCGCCTCCTTTTCTTCACATAATCTTAAGATGTCTCAGAATAAATGATATATCTCGATCTTCTAGATAAATATAAAGTTATCACTTTGTGCCAATAAATATGTGATGTCTTATAACTGAGTTGCTCATGTGTCCATTTGATCGAAGGCCAACTTCTATACACAGAGTCCGCTAAGTCATGCTCCGGCACTTTTAAAGAAATAGTATGGAGCTCATGTGCTTACGTGGCTGCCTATTCTCTTTCTGTCCCTAGCTGGCGACTGGTGGAGAGGGCCAGCCCGTAACCAATACGCTGGTGTTGAGAGGGCTAAACTCTGGATACTGTGTAGGGCATGCTTCCAGTTCTGGAGGTTGGTGGCTGGATCCCTGGCATCTCTCGTGTTGAGACGGCGGCTCTTCGGATATTCCTCAATGCTCTTGAGCCACGTTTTCTTTGTAGCTATCCTCTGGATCATCCAATGGTTTGATTGTTGTCGCCAGACAGATATAACCGAATTATTGCAATCACCGTTTATTAATGTTAACGTGATTGCCTATTAACGAGGAACAATATATTATATGGGTAACTCCGTTATATGAAATTTCCTACTATATATTCATTGGCAAAAAGTCATTATTTTCAATCGTTCTACTAGCCGTAGAAGTTTGTAACATTTATTCTAAGACAACCTGCAGGGACGGTTTACATAGCGTACAATTATATGGTGTATACACCAAGAATTAATGGTACGTGGGGTGGCCGTGTGCAAACATCAGCGTTTTAATGGGTATACCGAACAGCGTTGTTGCAGGTAGTCTATCAAATCCTGAAGCATAAACATTTACATTATTGGAAATTGCGCCATCATTTGATGGCAGATGTATTGCTAAACTAATCGCACAAGCAAATAAATATGAAACTAAATAGGAATCACTTACAAAACGTACGTGCCAAACTGGGAATTTGGTCGTTACAACACATTGTGCTGGCACATTTTACAACACTTTCTACTAACATAACGTCATAGGGAAACAATTTTTGAAGAAAACCAATATACGAGTACACGAAACGTTAAATGATCACAATATTGCCTATTAGTGATTCACTCTCTCTAGTTTCACGCTGAACAGTACTTACTATTCTTAGTATAATTTTAATTAGCTGAAGATCATTTTGAGTATGCTTACTCTTCTCCCCTGATGCCCGTCTTCTTCCCTTTTCGGCTCGCAAGTTCGGCTCGTAAGTTCGGCTCGCATTGCTCACGTTTCATGTTTGCATGCTGGGAAGGGCATATGCCGCCGTGGGCATCGTATAGACGCGACAGGGAAAGGAAGCGATTCGCTTAAATAAATTGTCTCCACAGGAGTAAGACAAGTCTTACGGCTTTCCTGCACCGTGAACTCTCCTCCCTTCTCAACTTCGCGGCATTCCACTGTCACCAACTTAAGTATTCCGCGGCACTCCTCAAGCGGGGTACTTCTCGAAGCGCTTGCATCCCTACGTTGGCACCGCTACGTCGCGGGCACCTGTTATCTTAATTATACCTGCTAATGAATATGGATGGCCTTGGAAATGTCACTGCCACAGACACGAATGTTGTTGGAGTACTGTATAAGGAGGGCGGCGATACTGTTGAAGGAAACTTCGTTTTTTGGCAGAAAATAAAATAAAAGATTCAATGAAGATGATAAATGCTAAAAAAAAACAACTAAAATCGACATCCTTGTTGTACGAATTTGATGTGTAAAACTAAATTTTTACAAGAGATTAAAAATAATTAAGAGAATAACATTTACATTTAAATATATAACTTGTATTCCATGAGGTGGGAAGTCAACATCAATAAAAGATTTTTAAAACAATGTAGGCTTTAACGGCCGGAGTTGTAGTCAAAGATTTTTTCCGGGCTGAAGGGCCGTGGTCCGTGGAAATATGTTTTCCAATGGACCACGGCCCTTCAGCCCGGAAAAAATCTTTGAAAAGATTTTTAGTTCTGAATATGAGAGCAGTTATCGTTTCTCATTAAAAGAAAAAGTGCGTCAATTTATTCATATTTTTTTCTTCCTTGTTATTCTATGTAACACATTTTAATTTAAATTGTGCATATAATTAATTTTGCATATTTACTGCTTCAATTTGAATGAAAAATACTCTCTCTTATTTGAGGGATAGTGATAATAAAAACAATATCAACGTTTACAACAATGAAGAGTACTTGCGGAATGTACTTAAAGAAAACTACGGCAGATAAAATCCTGTCACAATTCTGGAAAGCATAAATACATTCTTTAATGAATATATTTCAATAACGTTTTTATTCATTTTTTTCTAAACGTTCTGCAAAATTTAAAACAATATGAATTAAAAGTGAACACTTTGTATTAGATACAATAATTTTATTTTGAAACATCTATTCGACGATGTGATACGATCTATGATGATTTATTTTGGCAGATAAAGTGTCATAATAAAAAAATTCTCCTTGTTCCTTGATATTATATATTTTATTTATTTTAACGCGATGAACATGTCTTGTTCTATTCAAATTTATTGCATATGTACATTTGTCATGAGGAGAAAAATGTTACAAAATAAACGAACATTTGAGGATATTAATTCATTCAGCATTCGTAATAGTACCAAAGAATATCCGCGAGCATCGTTTTCACACTTCGAAAACTTAACTTACATCCTTCATGTGGAAACAAAAGACTCGTTCTGCAATCCGAACAGCGACAACCTCCTGATGCCCAACACGCGAACGCGAGTGCAACAAGCCTTTTCCGAAGCGCAGACTTCCAAGGGGGGTGAAGGGGCGGGGGGGGGTCTACTCAACCTCGGAGGCGTGGGCGGTGGCGGACGCACGCTCGCCGCTCGGCTTTTGTTTTTGCGCGGTAGCTCGGTTTAAATCTGTCGACCCGGCGAAGGACGGCGTCGGGGGGCAAAGGAGGAGGGGGAGGGGGAAAGACAACGGAAGCGATGCGGGGATGGAGGGGGGCGGGGAAGGAACGTTCCGCCGGAGGCTGTGCACGCACGGGCAGTTCGCATCACGCAGGATATTACGCAATAAAATGCACGCCGGGATAATTATACAGTAGCTGGCTGCTGAAGAAATATATATACGGTTTTGCTTCCTGCGTCGGACGTCCTATGAATGCTGATGAGATCGGTGGCGCCGAGGCAAGAAGTCGAGCGACCCGCCCTCGTCCCCGCCGCCGCCTTGAGCATGCTTTGGTACCGTCTCCATAGCTTTCCCAGTGTTGCCTCCGACGGTGGCTCTATGTCGCCAACATTACTCCGCTTCCATTCTCTCTCTCATCCTCTGCCTCTCTCGCTCTCTGTCTCTCTCTTTTGCTCTCTGTGCTCTCTGTGTCTCTCTGTTTCGTTCTCTCTGTCTCTTCCCTTTCGTTCTCGCTGTCTCTGTCTCTTCTCTTTCGCTCTCGCTGTCTCTCTCTCTTTCGCTCTCTCTATCTCTCTCTTTCGCTCTCTCAGTATCTCTCTTTCGCTCTCTCGGAATCTCTCTTTCGCTTTCTCTGTTTATAATTCAGCAGAAATAATATACCAATTAAATACATAATAAAATTGGCTTGCACCCCCATGATTGGCACTCTCCATTCTGTTCTACTGTGTTCTTTGCACAAATCATCATCAATATTTCCGATTTATATTAACATCACTGCCGCATTGATTAACATCACTGCCTCTAGGAATGTAACAAACATTTCATGATCTACAACATATTTGGTTATATCTGTCATTTACAATCTATCGTAGAGCTACACCAATCGCATTAAAGGTCACTTACATCTTGATGTTATTACCTTACAAAGATACTCGTGTTGTTTCTTGCACAGTGATCATCTTTAATATCAAGTATGTTTTTAAATTCTTTCCCATTCGTCATATATGAATTTTATTTGATGTATTAACTTTTGAATTAATAATAATGAAAATAATTGGAAATATAGTTAGAGAGAAATATTTTCACGTAAGGACTTGGGGACATAATAAAGCATACGTACCTGCCTGTTTTTAATTCTTTTCATTGTATTTTCATTACGCAAGACTCCCTCACAGATCCACTACGCATACGACGAATGTCGATTTTAGATACGAAATCTACAGCCCAGGAGCATTTCAGTTTATAATATTATTTTGGAATTAAACAAAGTTTTGAAGCAATACGTATTTACTAAATAACACCTGCACACATAACGTACATGAACTCAAAGAAACAACGCGATTTACTTTGTCGCTGCCGCATCGAGTAGACAGAAAATTATGGAATGCTCCGAAAAAAAGGCGAATTTTCGGCAGAAAAAAAACATTATTACAGGGCACTGATAACAAAAAAGTGGAGGAATTCCGTTGATAAATTTAGAGAAAAATCCTGTAACGTGTGATGTCGCTAGATTCCGTTTTGTAGGTCCTTGATACCGAAAAATCGAATGACGACAAAACGTCTAATTATCCGTCTGCCCGTATCAAAGCTTGCCGCCAATCCGTTCAGGCAATTTTTTTCAAAAATTATATTTCACAATCGATCTGAGTAATGTCGCGGCCCCTTGAAATTTAAAAAGATACTTTAATTTTGGGAGTACTTAACATGGATCCTTCCAGGTATTTTTTAAAAAAAGTGTCTTCATCGCTTTTGATTTAATTTTGTTATTGATAGTATGAAGAACGTTTAATAAGAGAATGGTGCATGCCTCATTTTCGTTGAAAACTGATTTTTCGGAAAGTTCGAAAATTTATATTTTTTCGGTGCCTTCCTACAACTACAATTACGAAGATAAGGTATATTTTCCGTTAGTCAAATCTGTTCCTTAAACATAGATTTTGAAATAAGGTCAGGTACAATTTGAGTACTTTTCACGTAATTTTGCGTGAAAGTACGGGCGAGAAAGTAAATGCTGATTTAGCACTACTAGTTTGTAATTATGATTGATGTTGGAGGTTCAGATCATAGAATTTGGACCTCCAACATTACATTACATGCTCGTGAATTTACAATGGTTAATTATGATAGTTATCCCCATATTATTTGAAAATATATAAAATGGAACAAAATGTATACTGGGCATTCATTTTATTTTTCAATAAAATTGGTAAACATAAATTATGTGGTTAGAAACCTTTAAGAACCCTTTAAGTAAACATAAATTATGTGGTTAGAAACAGTAGTAATACCAAACCAACAAAATGGTCATTTCGGTCGAAATAAATCTCTGCCACCCTTTAATATAGTTTAGAAAAAATCTTTGAGAAAAGTGCAAAACGTTGATGAACTGAAATAAAATAAATTAAATTGCGATAGAAAAATTGATTGACTTTTGGAATTACATGTGTATAATTTAGATAAAGCAATAGACAATTGAAAAAAGTCGTTCTTCTCCCATCATAATTGGATAGTCTTGCTATCGTTTCAACCAATAGTCATTTATAATCAGAGCAATAGCTCCACCTGATAGCATTGTAAAGTACTCCATAAATGACTATAACATCGAAAATTAATCATAGTTGATAAAAAGATTATAACGAGTGTGATATCTTTCCATTATTTTATTTATCAATAAACTGATACGGACACGACACTGTAACAATATCGACATCACAGAACAAATTCCCTCTCCTGCCTTTTTGATCAAAAATTTTATATCCCACTCTCGACTAAATTGATATTAACAGTTGGCTTACTCTCAGCGTATGTCAGTGAAATACGATAATTCTATACCCGGAGTGGCCAAAAACAACCACTCACAATTTAAGCCGCGATTAAAACAAGTGAGTAACCAAAGGGGCTGGTTGATGCAAAACAAGTGTCGCCCATTTTTTTGTGAAGAGATATTTCAACGATTTTAATTAGTAATTACGTCTACACAAGCTACAGAGAACTTCATTATAATCTCGAATTGTGATCTCTGTGGTTTTCTCGTTATTGTGTTGTCGAACTCCACGTACGAGGATTTGAAAGCTGATCATCTGCAGAAATTCAGCTTTGTTAGATCTTACAAATTCATTTTCGCTGCCTTTAAGATTAGAATCCAATCATCTTAATTAAAAGAATGATTTTTTTAAATTTTATCAAGTATATTTTTCATATACGAAGAACGCTAATACAACATAATATAATGATACTTTTTATATAAATATTACTTTCTAGCTTCATACTATATTATTTACTTTATTAATTGCTTTGTTTTTGTCTTCCTATTTGCTGTCATAATCGTTACTAATCTAACAAACACAATAAAAATAGAATGCTTAAAAACGTGAAAAGAAAATACGATCTTTTCCAAGCACAAAAACAATTATGAATATATGGGCAATAGTCCATTTATCCGGTAAATGCAATGACGAAGTGTATTTTTTTACTGTATAAAAAGAAATTACAGAAAAAAGAACAATATATATTCCGAATAAAAATTTTGTAAATTGGGTGCTTTTTATTTTTGTGTTAAATAACAAATATATCTTAATCTTTTTGTAAACAATAAACAATTTACATACCTCTGGAGTGATTTTACATGCTTCTGCGAATTTTCGCATAGAAAGTATTTTTTCAAGCTAACGTTTAAATGCTTATTGCGGTTCAGGCATTCGGATTATCCAAGGAGTGTATTAGACAAAAAATATGAAAATTGACTTAAGTCTGCAATTCTCATTGTTCTATAATATGCGATTTTGATTTGCCGTTCTGAATAGTATTTATTTGTTCATGCCCTTAACCTTGAAGTGTATTGTTATTACAACTAAAATTATTTAAATGAGAATTGTTTTATGTAAAAACCCCCAAAATGTTTTGACGGATTCAGGGTGGAATGAGACGTTAGGAAGAGTGCAAAAAAATCAACAAAGAATGTTTAATGCATACCTAACATGTTATTATTGAAAGATTTTAGACCAGTAATTAGCAGTAATTTTTTTTAAAATCATTATTTAAAAGCCAAGTGTCTGTTCATTTTCGGGTCATTTTCAACTAATTTAAAGGAGTAGAGATTATTCATATAATCATCTCATAAAAAGGAAAATGCATAGCACAATAAATGTTGTAAGTCATAACAAATTACGTTTACGGCCCAAATCAGAGAAAAACGCAGGTATGTCTGCCTTTATCCTTGTCCAATAAACAATCCGCGATGGATACACGAATGGTATATGCAGATTTTGAAACACCTATGATTTCCAAAAATTAGTACACTTGAACATTTGGAAAAATAAACATATTTCTCTCCTGAGCGAAAACTTTTAACCGAAGCTGTAGATGGTGTACGTCATTTATCGAAGCTGATGATGGTATAATATCCGGACTTGTTTGTTAGACACGGGGGGGAGGAGTGGGCGGCGAGGGCGGCGAGGGCGGCGAGAGCGGCGAGGGCGGTGAGGGCGGCGAGGGCGGCTAAGGCGGCGAGGGCGGCGAGGGCGGCGAGGGCGGCGAGGGCGGCGAGGGCGGCGAGGGCGGCGAGGGCGGCGAGGGCGGCGAGGGCGGCGAGGGCGGCGAGGGCGGCGAGGGCGGCGAGGGCGGCGAGGGCGGCGAGGGCGGCGAGGGCGGCGAGGGCGGCGAGGGCGGCGAGGGCGGCGGGGGGGCGGGCGGGCGAGGCACGAGGGCGGGCGGGTGGGCGGGCGGGCGAGCGGTGGAGAGTGGCAGGGCTTTCATTCGCATGCAATATTCATGGCGGCGGGAGCGTACGGAAGTCCCGGACCGCGAGAGCAGTTTTTACTTGCATGAACAAATATTAATAAATCCGAGCGCGGTTGTGTGACAGGCCGCGAGGGGCCGCGTGCTCCGCCCGCCTCGCGACGAATCCTCATCCCGTCACGCCCCGCCACGCTCCCCGCCCCAGCCACGCTCGGCCACGTCCCGCCACTTCCACGCAAGTCCCGCAAATCGCCGTCTTGCCCAGCCACGCTCTGCTTTGCTCTTCCACGACTGCCAATGCCCCGTTTGGTTCGTCCGGCTTTGTTCAGCCCCGCGTTGATTTTCGTCACCCATTCAACTTCCCCTCCTGTCCCCCCGCCCCCCGCCTCGTCCTGCTTTCCACCCGCCTTTCGCCATACCCTCCCACCCACCCTCACCGCGCCTCACCCCGCCTCACCCCGCCTCACCGCGCCTCACCCCGCCTCACCGCGCCTCACCCCGCCTCACCCCCTTACCCCGCCTCACCCCGCCTCACCCCGCCTCACCCGCCTCACCCCGCCTCACCCCGCCTCACCCCGCCTCACCCGCCTCACCCGCCTCACCCCGCCTCACCCCGCCTCACCCCGCCTCACCCCGCCTCACCCCCTACCCCGCCTCACCCCGCCTCACCCCGCCTCACCCGCCTCACCCCGCCTCACCCGCCTCACCCCGCCTCATCCAGCTGCGCTGCTCCTCGCCCTGCGTCGAACCACTTAGTACTGCCTCATCCCTTTCATCTCTCCTCGTGCCGCCTTGTCTTGCTTTATTACTCACCTTCACCCTTGTCCCACTTCCCCACCTTCCTGGTGTACCCCTAATTATTCGTCCGCCTTCGCAACAACGAGAAACAAAGAAAGTGCACGAAAACTCTTACCAATGCGCGTGAAAGAAAAAAAATCACCTTTTTAAATTGAGACTATTGCCTCACTACGAAACATTATTTTATCATTCTGAATTTTTATTTTCTCACCCTTACGAAAGTACGCAGAGAAAGTATTTTAGTTCTGCGCAGGAAAATGGTGAATTTTTGACAGAAGAGCTCTTATTACTCTGCTAACAAACAAGTGAATAACTACTGTTCCTATCTATAGTAAATTACTTTCTCTAACTCTTGTATGTAGCAAGGCTCTTTTTCTTAAGATCGAAAAATCGATTCGCGGCAAAACGTCTGTCTGTCCCTCCGTGAGTCCGTAGCTAACGATAGCACCTAAACTCTTCATCGGATTTTCTCCCAAATTGATATTTCCTGATCGATCTGAACGAACTCGAGTCTTTGTGAGTATCAAACGGATATTTTTACTTTCTCCTATACATGCGGAGTAATATACGTAGTATAGAGAAAGTTATGTAATGCTGCGGAAAATCGATTTCGATATTTCAACAGAAATGCATGTTTTGGGGTCCCCTGATACCGAAAAAGTGTTTTTTCAAAACGTCTGTCCTTCTGTCCGTCTGTCCGTCGGACTTGAACAAACCTAAACCACACGTACGATCTGTTCATCTGCTCTAGTTGAAGCTCTGAGATTTTGAAAAACATTCTTTAAAATTCGGGGGTACTTCACATGAAACCTCACGGACATTTTCAAAATTTTTTCAAAAAGTTTCCAAATTTTTTCTTTAAATTTCTTGTAAGAATAGAGTTAAACACACTTAGAGAGTAGGTATGGGTCCCATTTTCACGATTAACTCTGAATTTTTGAAAATTTTAAAAGTTTTAAAATTTTTCGGTGTCTTCCTACAACTACAAAATTGAAGATGAGCAATAGTGTCTTCGAGCAATAGTGTGTTTTATATTTTTTAAATAAATAAACAAGATTTTCTCAAAAACGGCTCCAAATATTTTCTTTAAAGGTTTGGTAGGGTTAGTGCCAAAAAACTCTCTCCGATGACATTAATGTCACATAGCTCTATTCTTTGGTTTTTCAAACATTACAAAATGTTTTTTTTACTTGTCTCTCACGTCGGAAACATTTACACTAGAGACGACTTCTTCACTTTATTAGATTTATGAGTACATGTTCTATAAATAATGTCAAATAAAGGTTCTCGAAAACTCAACAGGTTTCTGTGAAAATGAGATCTAATTTCCGCATTTTCAGAAACGCTCAAACGCCACTTTCTTAATATTAGCTCCGAATTTTTTCTTCGAAATTTTTAACGTATAGTAGCAATTGCACTGTTTAATATGACATGAATTTCAATTCGGTGTATTCATTTGTTTTTTCAAAAACAAACAATTTTTTTTAAATTTTCATCGATTTGTATACATCATTGCATTTGCTAGTGGAAGTTCTGCTAATTACTTCAATATAATTTTTTCGAAAACTCAATAGATTCCTGTGAAAAAGAGCTTCAAATTTCAAATGTACTGTAAGGTTTAATTGCTATTTTCTTATAAACGGCTTTAAATTTTTCAATGAAATTTTTGCATTTAGGACGACGTTATAGTCTCCTTTAATATTCTTAAAATTTTATGTAAGTTCTACTATTTGGAAACCGAAAAGTAGTAAACACTTCACAAAAATATCTTTGGGCCGCAGTAGATGGAAGCAGGCAAGAAGGAGGGATAAGACTACAGTACCAGTCCACTCCAAGGAAATTAGAAAACTTGAAAGTCTGTCCAATTCTGTAGAGCTTCTGGGGAATACTTTATAGGATTTTGGGGAGTACTTTATAGGAAGCGTCAAAAACATTAATTTTTTTCTCAGAAATTTCTCCAGATTATTTGATTAAACTTTGTTCTTGGATAGAGCAAAAGGCACGTAAGAGAATGTGCAGGTCTCGTGTTCCTTCAAATCCCTGATCTCCAGACAGCAGTTTTTTGGTTGGTTGATTGATTTTTTTCGTGTTTCCGGGCGCGTCAACTGCCTTGGTCATTAGTCCCGTTAGCGTAGTACATGTTTTATCTCGGGAGATGGCGGTGATCTTCCCCAGCTGGATGGTGAGATCCGGCGCCGACCCACCGTCGGCTAGTGGGGTTTCCCCCTAACCAGGACTCTCCCACCAGCGGGGCACCGTCCCAGCCAGGACAAGCTCTAAGCTCCCGACCGGTCTCCCGGAACATCTGGTAGTATAGTGCATGTTAGTATAAGTGTGTGTGTTAGGGGAGGACCAGGCCCGTTTGGTAGGGTACTGCTCCGGTATTCGCCTGGTGTTGATCGGAGAAACCACGGAAACTACCGATGAGAGCAGTCGGCCGCTAGAATTCTCCTCCAAACAGCGACTCAATTCGACCTAGCTGAAAAGCTAGTGTCGAAAATCCTGCCGCCGTCAGGACTCGAACCTAGGAGTCAGAGGCGCTTCAGTGACATCCGTTGATGCACTGAGCTACCGCTCTCGGTACAATTTTTTGGGATCGTACAATATTCAAGATAGATTTTTTTTCTTTAATGAAATCTGTTTATTAAATACATATCTGGAAATAAGATCGTGTATAATTTTTCGAAAATATGAAAAGTTTTCTTGTAGTTTTGCCCAAAATTTCACACGGGGAAATTTTAATTTTTTAAACCATTTTTTTGTCAACTACCGCTCCAATTTTTTTTCATATTTTCTCTTGAACATATAAAGGAACGTTCAAAGAACTGGTATGGTATGGTACTTGTGGCCTTTTCGACGAACTCCCAGTATTTTTGAAAATTGCAAAAATTGTAAAAGGTTAACATTTTAAAACTACAAAATTTAAGGTAGAGATATTTACCTGAAACAAATCTGCTCTCAAAAATCAGAATTCCCAAAACGTTTCAATACAAATTTGTTAAGGAAAAGAGTATTTTTCACCTAATTTCTCGTTTAATTTAATGCAAATTATTCAATCAGGAACTGGTTTTATGTTTATTCAAATTCTGTTATTTCAAAATGTTTATTTAAATGTTATGTGCAAAGTTTAATACTTTATCGTATGGCGTTTAAATTTCCCTCTTGTCTCCCGGATGAAAATTTGATTACGCGACGTCTATTAATGAAATATTTTATTTCTCTCCTGATATTCATCTTGAGTCATTCTGCGATCCTGAAGTCAATAATAGATCACTATAGTTGATGGCAAACGCTAATAATTTTGGATCTAGTTTATTGAATCATGGATTGCCTGGACGGCAAACTGCGGATTACAACTTTAGCCGAACTGACTTTAAAACTATCCGACAAATTCGACCTTACGAAAAGCTCGGAGGTAACCTGAATGTCGAGAGTAACATGTTATCTAAAGCTACGGACACTTCGTAGAGGTTGCGCGCCGGTAAAAATAAAATCTTTGCACTACTCCTATAGCTAATGCCTCCTTCCTTTCTCTTTGCACGAAGTGAACCCGTAACACAATATGTGAACTCGTGTTAACATTAGTAAATCTTTCTCCATGAAAACTTTGCCGCGAACGGGATAGCAACCGGATCTAACGCGTATTGTTGTAATGCAGAAACCCTTATTTGCTAATATAAGTTACTTTCGTGAGATATTTTGCTATATAAAAGTAGGCGTATTATTAATGTGCAGATTGTAAAATCTGCCTCTGCAAGCGAGAGACAATTACTTTGGTGAATGATTGTTCTATCCACGATACCGCTTCGTGCTTCGGAATAATCACCACTTTGAAGTTTTTGATTGCAGATTGTATATAGTATTGTAATTTTAGAGAAGACACTTGTTATATGGGCTCAGCTTTCCTTGCTCGCGTTAGCACGGGAGCACCGCGACATCTTGTGTGGCGGACTGTTACATTCAAAATATCCATTCATCACGAGTCCCAAAGAATTAAAAATTACTCAAAAATATTCTTATCCAACATATGACAAAATTTTTATCACTGAATTCCTCATTTGTTATGTTAGACTAAAGAAATGTGTATAGTTTCATTTGAAATAACAAAGTTACCTCAATATCTTGTAAAATACAAGTGATAAAATAGAAATGACTATATGTTTCAATTATTCCCATTACCTCATGCACTTCCATGAAAACTGCATTACAATAACTTCAACCCTTCAAGAACTGCAGGAGAGGCTAAAATTAGGTAATTCACTCTGTATATATATTGTTTGGGTTTAGTAGATATTCCGTCACCAAACATGGAATATGTTTCTCCCAATAGAAAAGTTTAAGTATCATTGTCATTCGCTTCTTCCATCTATCTCACTCTCACAAACAGCTCAAGAGAAAAACGAACGTGCAAAATATTCAGTGCTCGTGTATGAACGTTTTCGTAGATCTTGAAAAGGAAAGTAAAGAATGTGAAAACTGGGAAATGAACGCTCCACCCATCGCAAACGGCGCCCAAAGGGAAGACCCGGCTCGGAGACGCACTCCGGCGCCACGAAATTACACGCGGAACTTTCCAATCGAATCGCCTGTGAACTACGCCCCCTCCTCTGCCACCCTCGCAACGTGTGCCGCTTCCACTGCCTACGCTGTATCCAGTGCTGGACGCGCACGTTTTCTTGAGCTCCGGAATACCTACCCCTACTCCTTTACCAACTTTAGTTGAATTTATCTTTGAATATAGATTTTATTACATGGGAGTTTTTTTTGTTTGTTTTTTTCTCCCTTTCAAAATTCAAAATTTATTGCTATTTATCCTTTAAAATAGATTTTATTACATGGGAGTTTTTTTTGTTTTTTTTCTCCCTTTTCAAAATTCAAAATTTATTGCTTGTTTATCCTTGAAAATAGATTTTATTACATCGGAGTTTTTGTTTTTTTTCTCCCTTTCAAAAATTCAAAAAATCAAAATTTAAGTAGTATATGACTTAGTGTAGGGATCACAGAATTTTGAAAATGTGCACACAATTCACTTTTCCCCATAGCACGTCATACGCAGTTTTTAACTGTTTTGACGTAAAATAAATAAATAAATTAATTAATTAATAATAAATTATACCAACGAGCTTTGTAGACGGAAATCTGATGACCAGAAATGTTCGCTTCATGTAATAGAAACTATTTGGCATCGAAAAACGAACTACAAATGTGACATAAAATGTCTTTTGTCAAAATAACCAAACTCCCAAATTCTCTCGCAACTCTTGTTGACGAATAACTTGATGTGAACATGAAGCGCTCTGAATCATCAATCTATCTCCTACTGAGCTTTTGCAGATACTACTTTCGTGAGCACTGTACAAGGTCGCCGCTTCCTCCAACCCAATTAATACTACAGTTTCCAAAACTTCTCGCAGTTTTTCACCCCGTCTGATTCGGGCAATTTCTTTAATTACCATCCTCTCATTCAATCTGTACCGCCAAATTATTCCACTTGAATTTTTCCTACGAATGTCACAATGTTCCTTCAATGATTTCTTGTCACAATTATCTTTCCTTTTGCACCTCTACCTTCTCTGTAATCCTTTATCAAATCGTAAGATTTAACATCTGAAGATTACAGATACAGCGTTATCTGACAAGTAATTTGCGTGGGAAAGATTATGATTAAGGGTATATATCACGGTTAAGAATATAACGGATAAGAATGTAATTGTACTCGTAATATTCCTAGCATTAGACTCAATATATTTGCCTACGGTTGTTTTCTGCCTATCGAGGGATTTATTCGATCTAAAAAGGTTTGTAACCGCTTGTCATCGGCTACACTCATGACAAAAGAAATATTGAAGTGACAATACCCGACATCTTGCCCTACAAATAGTTCCTAGAGTAGCGAAGAAATGGCGTTACCTAGAAACAAATTCTGAACGTACTTTCGCCCTAGCCAATCAGAACTTTTGTAGAAATGCGAATGTGGCATGAGGCTTGACTCGACGAGATTGTCTTTTTCCGGGATCGAGACGCTGAAGTGATTAGATGGGTACTATTCCACCACACAACCGACGAGGGACACGTGGAAAATACCAGAAATGAAGCTTTATTAAAAGGTAATTGTCTAAGTATTTTTCATGGGATTAATCACTGTGATATGTCAAGATTACGTAAAATTGATAGAATATTAAAAAGTAATGCAACGAATGTAAGAATAACAGTGGTAGTGGACTAAAATGAATTTATAAAACCACGTTGCTACATTCTCGTTGCTGGAATATAGAAGAGATATTTTGTAACATAGGACGTGTTTCTGTTTCTTTGTTACAGCTTTTTCAGTTTTAGTTTTGAGCAGTTACTTATTCGACTTTTATTCTATTTCATGTTTATTTATGGGATTTCATTTCGAAAATTCTATTGAGAATTTTGATAATTCCTGAAAAGCATAGTTTATTCAACAACTGGCTCAACTTTCACTAAAACAAAGTTATAATTTGGATTTTTGGGACTCGCATTCTAACGCGACCATCACCTTCGTGTAAGCTGTGGTTTAACTGGGCTGTACAACGAGGAGAAGGCGTACGGAAATACTGATTCCATCGCGGTAGGCAGCGCACGAACCGTCGCAGGACAACGACGACCTTGGGGCGTGAACGTCGCTCGACAGCCGTCTACTCAGCGCGGGACCAGCTTGGAGAATTCGCCGGTCGTGAGTCACAAAAAAGCAGAAAGAATATTTACTAAATTGCAGCTTGGAAAACTTTCAAGATAGAATTATGATTGCACAAATTAAAACGTTGTAATATGAGCTTCCCTCAGTAACAGACATTGATCGGACAAGTTTTACTAAATATTAGTCTTGATAACCAGTAAATTTATTTTTGCAGTCGTAAGAGAAATCAGATCTAAATAATTTTTTATGTTTATTGATAAAAGTCGTCCTTGTGTATAATTCTTTATCTAAATTCATACATAATTGACTTGATGTTATTTGAAATCATTTAAGAGGAATTGTCTATGTAAAAAAGGTTTTGAACATGAATGAAAGCTGTTAAATCGTTTCTGGTAAAACGTTATTTCATGAACAGTCAAGAGACTTTGTAAAACAGAATTTTGCACTGCGAGGTCACGCAGAAGCTGAATATTAAGTGTAAATATTGAGTGTAGTATTATTTAAGATTGAAAAGGTATTAGTGCATTTTAGTATATTGTTTGTATGTATTTTTTTTACAGGATGGTTATTTAAATTGTGAATTGTGGGTTTCATTAAGAGATAATTTGTTTTGAGAAGTGTACATATGTATTTACTGTTTGTTTCGTGTAAATGTAGATCAGAGTCACTATTAAACTACAGAAAACTGCAGTTTAGGTAGGGAGTTAGCTACCATTGTGTAATCAAAAGGAAAAGTAATCACGTGGGAGAATATGTGAACGTGAGGTAAGAAGGATCATTTTGGGAAAGAATATATGTTACTTGTTCTTTAAAACTATGAAATTGTGTTTGTTTGTTAAATGAATATTAGTTAGCAAGACGAACCCACCACCGATAGGGAATTATCCATAATTTGAGGTCTTCCCAGGTTTGTGTGACGGTGTAATCACACGTCACAAAACAAGTAAATAACAGATTTACTTCTGTAATTCGGCGTACTACGAAATAGTTAGGTAGATACGTGACGGTTACAGGTTGATGACAAACGATCTTGCATTACTCTCTCAATTGAGTCCTTCAAAGAGAGACTACCCGTCTAATATCTAGATACATCAAAGTGAGAAATCTCCTAGATTGTCTCACCATAATCTGTGATATGTTACTTTGCCAGCTCGAATACTGCTTCTTTTTGGACTAGAATTGAAGCGAGTTTATGACTCATGCGTGGGACATAATCCGACTCAATTTCATCCATGACATACCACTCAAAAATGACAGAAACTATGAGTTAAAGAGATTAGAAAAAGGAAAATCCTGAGTAGCAAGGAATGTTATGCTGAGTTAGAATATAAATGAAGCCATCAATTTGAATCTCGCTTCTGAAGAATGCGGGATGCAAATAGGACAAAAAAACAGTGATACAACTTATAATCTTCCTCTTTATAATGGAAGAGGCTGATAAACATCATTAACGAGCAGAGTGCTTTGCAAATCGTATATTGGATCGTAAAACAGTGCTAACATGTTTTTCTGGGATATACCGTCCGATGATCGAGGGACTTCTTGTTTCAGAAACGTGTACACAGATTGTCTTTGCTTTGAGTGATCTCTAGATATTCTATCATTTCCACTTTGAATCAGAAGTTTATGAAGAAAAATATTGGATCAATCATTGGATTGTCTTACCAATCCAATCATTGTCTCAAATTTGATACACTGAAAAACTAATGAAATCAATGGATGCGATATGATTAACCTATTCATTGCTTATCTATTTCCAGTCTAGGTTTTTTCTAATAATATTGAGCAGCACAATTTTCCCTTTTCCTAATTACCGTTTCCCTAATAGTCCGATCGGGAACAGTGACTCAGTGCATCAACTGATGTCACTGCAGTGCCAGTGACCGGGATGTCCTAAGTTAGGTCCTACGTTAGCGGCAGGATTTTCGACACTAGCTACAAAGCTAGGTCAAATTCATTTGCTGTCTGAAGGAACATTTTAGCGGCCGGCTGCTCTGATCGGTATTTTCTGTGATTTCTCCGATCAACACAAGGTGAATGCCGGAGCAGTACCCTAACAATCGGGCCACGGACCGCGCGCGACCTTTCGTTCCTCTTCCTTGTCCTATCCTCCCCCCCCCCACAAACACACTTACACTAACATGCACTACACCACCACACATGCTGGGAACCGGTCGGAGAAATTGTCCCGGCCGGGGCGGTGCCCCGTTGATTGGAGATACTTGGTTGGGGAAAACCTAGCTAGCCGGCGGTAGGTCGGCGCCGGATCTTGCCATCCAGTAGGGGAAGATCACCCCCACCTCCCTATTAAAAGCATGCAGTACACGTACGGGACTAATGACCTCAGTAGTTGACGCGCCCGGAATCACTAATCAATCAATAGTCCGAACCGTTCCTTCAAGTTTCCTGATTCTTTTATGAAGTGAAACCTGTTAACACTTAATAAGATCTGGGCAAGCGTTATGTTTGTCGTAAGTAATAATTCTCCATTTCCATTCGTTTTCTTCTCCATATTTTCGTAGCACAACAATTTCAAAGGATGTGGATTCAATCTTCAATAACACCGCAAAGCACATATATACATTGGCTTCTGAGTATTTTTCTCAACGTTACATCCACCATAAAGCTCCGTAACTTTCCTCTTGTAATCCTTTTAACCTAGCTGTGGTCCTCGAGTCTACATCAACCCAAATGAAATTGTACTTCGTTGTATATCTTCAGAAAACACTGTATTCGTTCTGTTATTCTGTGACTATTTGTAGTATCCAATCAAAAAGTAAGAACTCATAAAATAAGTTTTATTCAAGACCAGGTACAATTGCCGAAGTTCCGTGTCACCAGAAGAATGCACCAAAAGCAAAGCCGTGTTATCGTTGTCCAGAGGAAGTCCCAAAATCAGCCGAGTCGTCAAATATCCACAAGAGAGTTCCACTTTCGTTGCACAGGTCGTCGTCGTAGCTGATCTTCACTCTTCACTCTTCACTCTCCACTCTCCACTCTCCAAGTCGCTCGCCAGGATCCAGTCACTAAGACCGTCGCTCGCTGTCTCTCCTGGCGTCGGGTCGGACCCTCTTATAGTCCACTAGAGCTTGCGTCCCGCCGACTAGCTGCGGAGTAGGGGCGGTGGCGAGTCCATACCCGCTTGCTCGGGCGTGACGGCCGCGCGCGGACAGTCCAGACCGGCTCGCACCGGTCGCCTTCCTTTCCCGCCAGGGGCGGTAACGCCCCGCTGACGTCACTGGGCGGCGACTCCTTCAAATGCTTGCGGGCTGTCACGACACTATTATTATTTCATTGTTAACATGTATAAAGTTTTATTAAATTATTTTCAATATGAGAGGAATTATGACTTTTTTTAGGCATACGTTCTTCGGGTCCATTTAGACTCGTCACTTGCATCTTATTCGTCATGTTGCACCGAAGTTGGACATTGTTTCGTCGAGCAACGTAGTGTCGATTCTAAGAATTTTTGTACATCATCCATGTGGGTCATAATATTCTGACACGAGATATTACTCTCAAAACTATACGTAAAAACAAACCTTCTAAGCCTCAAAAACTTCTCCAAATGGCATGGGAAACTTTTCTTCAATTTTCGCAGTACGAATGATATAACGTTAGTGTCGTGTTTATGAATGTGAGGTTCACGATACTCGCTCTTATCCAAATATCACGCTCGGGTATGCGTGTTGCGAAGATGTGCGATACCCATCATTACACCATCGTTTCATAATGTACTATTATCGTTACAAGTAATGCAAAAGAGCACATTCAGTTGTCACACTACTAGTTTATCAATTTTTTCGAAACTTCAATTTTCATTGGGTAGTGGCCACTTAATTAGATAGTGGCCACAAAGTTTTCCAATGGTTATATCTTGCAAAATTGGGGTTATCTTTATTTTATTTAGTCGTGGCGACACTAAATTATACTTCCTGAGCGTGTTTAAACAATTTATATCCAAAACAAATTCTTCAAATAATTCGACATATTCTTCAAAATATTCAACATATTTTTAAATAACAAAGAAGGCAAATAAAAAATCATTGTTCTCCTTCTCAGTACAAGAAGACTTAATTTCCACGTTCTATACGTTTTAAGCCTCCAAATATTGTGCACACTTTATTCGTGAAGTACCTACTACTATCACAGTAGCTGCTACTGATAACTTTAGCCTACTCACTGTGTCAAGAAATAAATTTTACAAACTCGCAGCTCAAGTACAGGGCTCGGAGATTATCTCATTTTACTAATGGACATGTAGTCTGAAATGTCATATAACAGAATCACCTGTGATATTTGCCCCTGATTGCCAGACAACTCTTCATAAACTGACATTCTGGAGATCCATGAAATGTTGGTTAGGTCAGAACCTGATCTGCCATCTAGTGCGCGGAGAGCAGCTTAACAATCAAGGGCTAATGTAACATATGCAAATTATTTTTTAAAAACTTCTCAACACATTATTTGACAAAAAGTTGTCATCTTCGATCCTTCTCTGTGGTCATGATCTAAAAGTTTATCACATTTAATCAGAGACCTTCTGTAAAGGCAGCTGATGATGTTGATGATGGTAGAGAGGTTGAGCCTGGAGGCAGGCGAGGAGCTCGCACTGTAGGCGGTCTGGCGCCGTGCCCCCACCTGGCCGAAAATTAGATGGTCAACACGAGTTCCGGGGTCGGGAGTCCGCGGGCGATGTTTGCGGAACAACTCCGCCCCAAGTTGGGAATCGCTCGGCCTCCGCCACCAGCCGCCCCGCCCCGCCTCACACCGTTACGGCTTCCGATTCGGCTCGCCCCTGGGGCACGGAAGACTCCAGAAGCCTCTCGAGGTGGAGATGGAGGAATTTAACGGCAGCGGTGCGGTGTGTGTAAGAATGTGTACGTACGTCATTGTGCGCACGCAAAAGCACGTACGTGTTTGTGCGTGCGAGTTTGTGCGTGCGAGTTTGTGCGTGCGAGTTTGTGCGTGCGAGTTTGTGCGTGCGAGTTTGCGCGTGCGAGTTTGCGCGTGCGAGTTTGTGCGTGCGAGTTTATGCGTGCGAGTTTGCGCGTGCGAGTTTGCGCGTGCGAGTTTGCGCGTGCGAGTTTGCGCGTGCGAGTTTGCGTGGGCGAGTGTTTGCACGTGCGACTTTACGCGTGCGACTTTGGGGCGTGCGACTTTGCGCGTGCGACTTTGCGCGTGCGAGTTTCAGCGTGCGAGTTTGGACGTGTGAGTTTCCGCGTGCGAGTTTGCGCGTGCGACTTTGCGCGTGCGAGTTTGCGCGTGCGAGTTTGCGCGTGCAAGTTTGTGCGTTCAAGCATCTGCATTAGTGCGTGCACGTTTGTGTGGTGGAGGTGTGCGAGCTGGTTTGTTCGTGAGAGTTTGTGTGGCGGAGTTGTGCGAGCTTGTTTGTGCGTGTGAGTTTGTGGGGCAGGGTTGTGGGAGCTAGTTTGTGGGAGTGAGTTTATTTATAAGTGATTATGTTTGTGCATGCAACTACGGTTGGGCAATTTTTGCGTATGTCCGTTTGCGCACACTGACTGCTGACTGTCTGAGCAATTGTGCTAATTTTGTGATAAGATACTTCGTTGACGATACTTGTAAAGTATACGTTCTTATATCATTTTACAGCGTTTAAAGAAAAAATTGCTGAATGTAACAACCTTTGTGCACTGGTGTGGCACTTTCAAATATTTCCTTTTTTTTGCGTATCTTAATTTTTTTTGGTGTGACTATTATTACCAGATCATGTCTCATGAAATTTGTAGAGATATTTTTAGCGTGCACTAAAATATTTGAAAATTTTAAGCAAAATTATTCAAGTTTAAACACACATTCCACATTTGTACAAAAAATTGTAACGTGCTGAAAAGTGTTGAGTGAGTGTGTCAGGAGCATACATGAATGCATTCCTTTTGATGAAGACTTAATTGTTTGATTAGATATGTCCTTAACCATTTTCTAATTCAAAGCGAACGTCATTTGTATATTACAAATGAAAGAAACAATTGATTATTTCCCTTATTTTGAGTTGCTGTTCAAACTTGTGTTACATATTCTTGAATTATTATGGCACTCGGCATATAAGGAACAGAAACAACCGCACGAAAATACGACATATGGAAAATTTAATCAAGAAACCATTCTCAACATAATGAAAATTTTAAAATATTCTAGAAAACAAATTTATCTCTAAAAACGTATTAGCTGCCATGTCGTAAATTATGAAGTTGTTTATTATTAACTGTATATCAAGCTTTGCCTATTACAGTTGCCAACAGTATGTGCGACCATTTACAGAATAAGTCTTAAAATTATTTTTGGTTGGTAGACGGTGTCAAAAAAATTATGGCATACTGCTGCTCTCATGATAACAATCTTCAGAAAGTTTCACTAGTAATTCTTATGAACAAAGCAAAACTTATGACATAATGAGAATTCAACAAATTTGAAATCATATTTGAAATACAATTTGATGTAATAAACCATATAAAAATTAACGATCCAAAATAAAACACCATATAGAAAAACGTGAAAGAGGAAAAATAGGTTAATACAGAACATTTTCTAGTACATTTTTTTTTTGTTAAAGGAAACAACACAGTTCCAATGGGAACTGGTTCAAACCCTTTTCATATTATATCTCAAAACGTTGAAAGTTTTGTTTTACAGTTATAAAGAACTTTATGGATTGCATGCTTGAGAACTACTGTCCTTACGATTAATATATACTTATAAATTTGTACGTTGAGAAAATTCATTTTACATTCAAATTCTGACATCCGATTGATAAAATTAACTTTTCAGAAAATATCGATTTACTCATCAAAGTTTAGTCTATAAATATGAGTAAGACTTTCTAAAATATGGTTACTGAGAATTCCTTTACAGTTCAGTTATTGTTTGCCAGTTTACGTATTTGTTCTCATGAAATAAAGTACTACGCCCAGAATTAAAAATCATTGATGACTGAGATATCACCATTATTGAACATTATTGTGGTAGTTATGGGGTTGATCTAAAGATATCTAAATTAAGATTCATTATAGATTGTTTCAATCGAGAAGCTGATTTTGTTAAGAACTCGACAGTTTATCACATCCATTTATCTATCTCCAAAACTCGTAGTAATTTCAGATATTACCTGTTCTGATCATGTATATACATGCGCATGTGATTAGATACACCGATAGATTTTGTGGTTTATTTCACAATACATATAATCCGATCGCAAAATAGCGATGATTGTATAATACAGAATCCAAACATTGATTTAAGCGGTAACCTCCCCCAGAAATTACAAATTGTCGGAATGTTATTTTCAACGCTTCAACAACCACGAGCTGGTACGCCCTGGGCAGTTTGTGTTTCGTGTGGGGCCAATAGTCAGAGCCCAGCCTTTGGTAATGGTAGTCAGAGGCAGACAAATACCACGAGATGGCATGAACATCATGTATTTTTAGCAGGATATTATGAAAAAATACATTCTAGATTTATTATTATACAAAACAGTTAAATTAAAATTTTTGTATTTTAAAATATTTCACTTACATATTTTCTCATTATTCTATTATTCTACGACTATATATATATATATATATATATATATATATATAAGAGAGAGAGAGAGAGAGAGAGAGAGAGAGATTTATTATTTCTACAGGTAGGTATTTACAACCTAGTGGCAGAACACTACAATTTACATATTACAAATAGGAATATTAACTTTAAATTACTTAAGAATGTAACTTTCAATTATTTAAAGACATAATAATAATAATAATAATAATAATAATAATAATAATAATAATAATAATAATATGCTATCAATAATAGCATTAACTACATTTCATGGCTGACCTGCACAGTTATTTTAAACTATTAAATACAAGACTACCTGACTTTTTAATTACACTTCACTTCACAACATTTGAAATTCACTTCTCTTTCTACTTCTATACTGCACTAAACTGCACATCACGTCACCACACTTCAATACAATACTACTTTGAATATAATTATATATTTAATAAAGCAACGCGTTTAATAGTAATCAAGACAATAATAATAATAATAATAATAATAATAATAATAGAATAAAATAATAATATTAAATATAATTATATTCAAATAATACAGGCGTTGATGAAAAGTAGCAAAGAATTATTTATGGTTCAAATGTTTAGATGTCGAGGAATACCTTGTTTTGAAGCGACTAACATGAATTTATTTTCAAAGAACATTTTCATTTATACCTCATGAAATTATACATTTTATTGGTAGGGAACTAAAAATTTGTAAATATTATTGAGCCCTCGTCATTCTGCCATATCTCATTTACGGTATTTGATTTAACAACAGATAAAATGTAGCAACGCAAATTGGTGACTACACAGCTGTCGAAATTTTTTCAGCGACAAATAATTACTGGAAATTGTTTTCCAGACACAAGATTCTTACTATCTCCTCTCCTCAAATTCTGCTCAGTCGTCTATCATAATCGAACTTAAATGTGCTATTTGATCCACTACTAAGAATAATGTGAACCCGTGAGAACATTTCACTTTTTGAAATTAATTCTTTTAAACGCTAAAATACCTTCATATTTAAAATAAACTTCGATCTGCGAGGATCTGACCTGTGCAATTCACCGCGTGTGTATGCCACTGTCCATGAGCTAACATTATAGCTCTGCTTTTTACTCATAAAGAAAGTCTTACACCCGCAATTCAATTACTCAGAATATCTATCAAACACATGAATATTTAGTTTCTGTACGTTTACGACAACCGGTGGAACGGAGAGGAGGTCTCAGAAGTGGTAAACAAAAACTTAATTCAAGACCCAAGTGTGTCTTATTTTCTACCTAACTGCTTAAATAACTCAACTGAAATGAAGCTCTAAGACGTACCGACGAGTTACAGGCGATGGTTACGTGTGCTGTAGTGTTATGTGTGTCGCAGGTTTCGCATGCACTTACTGACTCCGTAGCCCAATGCCTTAAATTCTACATCGTCTTCTATTTGTTTGATGTATTATATGTCAAGAGTGACTCCAATAGATATAATTAATAATTCCTTATCAAAAAGTAACCATTTACGGGGTTTTCAGACGATAACGTCTTCTAAACTACAAAAGATCGACTTTTCCCTAGAGTATTAAATAAAGAAAAGGTGATTATTTTTCATAACAGGCTCTTTTATGGCTCATTGTTTCTTCATGTCAGTGTGACTGCATATATTACTGCCCTACGAGTATAACCCCTAAGCAAATGCACTATTTATTAATACTACAAGGAGTTCGATATTCTCAATACGACGTAAGCAAACGCGCTACGCGCTAAGGTATAAATGAAACCTATAAAATTCCCCCTCGGCGGGAAATGTTCGGCGCAAGTATGATTGCACAGCCGTTTCATTTCGCCGGCGACAAACAGGGACCCATTGGCGGCGGCATGTCGTTCCCTGGCATAAAAACCGGCAATTTTCCGTACAATGAACCAATTCATTCGGCAGGACTAACCGGCGTTAAGCCCTTACCACTCGCTCGCCACTCCACGCCGCGCCGCTCAGGTCGCCTTGTTTTTGCCGCTGCTCCGCTAGATCGCGCGCGCCGCGCCGGGGATTTCCCAGTGGGCGCGCCAGCGGCGGGGCACGCCGGGAAACAATTGCAGGTCCGCGGGCGCAGCCTGCGTTTATTACGAGAATTACAATATCCGGGTGTCGCGTGTTCGTTGTTGCCGGCGCCGCCGCTCCCGACGCGGTGCGGTTGGCCGCGTGGCGAGGCCCGAGCGTGAGTTGGTGGCGGCGGCGGTGGTGGTGGGGATGATGATAGTGGGTGGAGAGATCCGGTGACGCGAGTGAGAAGAGGCAGAAAGCGCGAGTGTGCGTGTTAGACTGTACCGCAGGGATAGGAACAGCTGTATTAGCAGAAACACGGAATGTGAACGTAGGGGCTCGGTGAACGGAGGAAATGATTATTGCATCCAAGTCCAGAGAAATAAAAAGTAGAATTTCAAGTTTTAAAATATGTTTGTAAACTTAGAGAGAAAGAGCAAAAACAATCTCGAGCATCGGAAAACGGATCAGTGAATGCGGTTAAAAAGGATTCTTCGGCATAAAAAATTAAACAGAATTTAAATATTGCATTGACCAAACATATAAGATATTAAAGAAATTATAAAATTGAATATGTTGTACAAAGATAATTGGGATATCAATAAAAAAAAGTAAAAAAAAATTGAAAAAAAAAAAACCGAAGGAGAAGAATTTTAAAAAAAAAAAAAAAAAAAAATGCAGAGATGATAAACATAGCAATGTTAAAATACATAAAAAGAGAGCTCAATAAAATCGGCTGGATATAAAAGACCTGTGGAGGAAAGGGCTGTGAAGACTACTGTAAGAGAAAAGGGGACATTGATAGAACAAGAGGAATTAACAGAAACAGACAAAGAGTGTGTAACATCTATCAGAGAGCGTAAACGAGAGATGGGAGGGACCGAACAAAAAGAAATCCATCGGTAATAACAGAAAAAGTAATTTGTCATAAACAACACGACACACGACCGACGGCACTAAACCGAGGTTGGTGGTTTCGTGTGTACTCGCCGAGCGCTCCCGTGTGGGAGAACTGGGAACAGAGTGGTAGCGCGACACGCCCACTGCTGGGACAGGGTGAGCGGGCGCGGGCGACCGCAGCTGGAGGGAAAATGGCGCCTCGCGGGGGGGGGGGGCAGGCGATCCGTCTCCCGGAAAGGAGTTTGACACTTTAGTTTCCCATTTGATCGAATGACAAACGGATCCACTACCTCCTCCCCTCCGGCGAGCGCGCTGCCTTTGCCGAGTGCAAAATCAAAACAGGCAGCCAACGCGGGCCCAGTCACCGCGCAGGCGAGCACGGGTTATCTGGAAGAAATGAATGCCTTATTTTACGTGGCGAGACTCAGGCCATGAGGCCTGCTCTTCCGTCTGACCACGCACATTTTCGTTACGCTCCTTTCACCAATCATAGGAGAAAGAAGGTATTACTTGGGCGACGAAACAGGCAATTTTGAATGTAGCTCAGATGCTTCATTTAGGAAGAAATAAAAGAAGTCATCTTCGTCAACATATCAGCATATATACTGATATGTTGACGAAGATGACTTCTTTTATTTCTTCTTATAAGAACGTCAACAACATCCAATCAGAATTCCCACAATGCTTCATTTAGGCTTGAGAATATTTTACATGCAGTAAATCTACTACATAGGACAACCGGCTTTACTTCCCCTCCGAAGGAAGGCGTAGGATTTTTTTCGCCCTTAAAAATCCACGGCTTCGATCGGGTTTTAACCCGCGAACTTGGGTATAACAGCACGATATGCTAACCGTTACACCATCGACGCCGCACACAAGAGGTGTACATTTGCGCTTCCGACGGGCTCCGGCGCCCCACCGTGCGCGGCGGATGGACATCCTTTGAGACAGAAGTCTGTTTGTGAAGCAAAGGACTAGAAAATTCTTAAAGAGTCCCAAATGTTCACCTAATAACAAAAAACCGCGGGCAGAGTTGTATTGAAACTACAGCATTAAAATCTCCGTTGAAGACCAAGAGTTCGTGCCCGATCCGGCTGAGGTAGCTCACGGCATCAACTGATGTCACTACAGTGATTCCGACCGGAAAGTCGTAGGGTCCGAGTCCGGACTCTGGTAGGATTTTCGATATTAGCTACTTAGTTAGGTCGAATTCAGCTGCAGCAGAATTCTGGCGCTTGGCTACTCTGATCGGTTATCCGTGATTCCTCCGATCAATATAATGCGAATGCCGGAGCAGTACCCTAACAAACGGCCATGGGACTCAGGCGATCTTTCCTTTTTCGACCTATTCTAAGTTCATAGTTACACACACATACTTACACTATATTACCACAAATGATAGGAGACCAGTCGGGAACTTAGAGCTTATTCCGTCTTAGACGGTACTTGCTGGTGGGAGGTACCTAGATAATGAATAACCCTGCAAGCTGACATGAAGATTAGCACCGAATATCATCCAGCGGGAAAGGAACACCCCACCTCCCGCGATAAAATCATGCACGACACATGGGACTAATTACTGTAGCAGTTGACGCTCCCGGATACACAATGTACAGTAATAAAGTAATAATCAATCGCGTCCCAACGTGGGTACATTTTTGATTTTAGCTTGATAATTACATCGATTTTAGTTGCTGTCTGGAGGAGAATTCTTGTAGATTGATAGCTTTGCGTGGTTTCCCCGTTCAATATTGGCGGACGCTAGAGTAGCACCCTCACAAACGGGTCACGGACCACGAGCGATATTTCCTTCATCGTCGTTTCTTTCTTTCCCCTTGCACATACTATTCACTTCACTTACATGCAATAAACTACCCCATTACCCTGCGATATCAGAATACCACACTGAAGCTTAGAGGCTGTCCAGATAGGGGCAATGCTCTGGTAGGGGTTATTCCTGAAATGGGAACCCTGCCATCCAACGTGCAGTTTGCAGAGTGATTTCACGTTTTTATGGATGCACGAATACCGCCACCTGCAGGCTATGACAAAAAACTATACTCACAAAACTAATGACCAATATGGTTACAGAACAGATAACAACATTTATTTACATAAATATGTACCGTGCACCATTTGATTTGAGATGTAATTAGTTAGTTTATTAACAATATAGTTTATTTGATTGTAAGTTTATGCATACATGTTATGCATACGGGTTACAGGTAACAATCAACTATATTGTTAATAAACTAATTATAGCTCAAATCAAACGATGCACTATTTGATATTTATTTCAATAAATGTGGTTATCTGTTTTGTAGCACTGATGAAGGCCAAATATATGGCCGAAACGTCGGCAATGTAAAGGGTCTGTTTTCTTTCTTGTGACCCAAACTCAAGAACCAGTAGACATATAATTACAACGGGTCAAGAATCATTGAATACTAATGACCAATGTAGCTTACACGCCCGGAATGACGAAATTCTCTCTACAGTGTTACGTTTCATTCTCGTGTGAACGTGAATTCTCCGGCTGCTGTTCCCGGGATCTTTCCCCTTGGGTGGGGTGGGGGTGAGGGCAGTGACGCTGGACTCTGACGAATCGCCACACCACCTGGCGAGGGCTACCATCAGTCTCCCCCTCCCCTCCGCCGGCCCTCTTTCGCTTCGCCCTCCCCCTCCCCCCTCCAGGTCCACCACACGTCGCGCCACGAGCCGTGGACGTGGCCCTCTTTAAGGCTGAAGAGAAGGTGTTAAAGAAATTCCTCTTCGTGGCTCGTGAAGTCGAGGAAACGTTCTTACTTTTTTAGAATATTCTACTTCTAGAATATTAATTTGTTGTTGCATTCTATATTCTCCATATATATAATACTATATTCCATATATATATATATATATATATATATATATTAGACCGCCCGTTTTCTTAGATTCCGAAAACGTGTCACATACCGCCCTAAGAAAGCGAGGGAAAAGAATATTTTGAACGAGCGCCAACGCGGATGGATATTTGGAATGATAATTAGAATTTAAAACAAGAGAGACCGCCACCTTAGACCAAGGGCGAGACCGGAGGTCGGATGAAAGAAAAAGTTCTTTCTGAAGGTAGCAGCTGAACTGGGCGGACGTATGGAAAACGGTACGCCAGGAAGTGACATTGCAGCGGATTTCAGATTTGCAACTTTTTCTGAGGAAAACTCTTCTAGAAGACCAGAAGAGGTAATTATTCTATTATAAATTGATTTAAACATAATCTTAGAAGAAAGATAATAAGAAATGTTATGAATTTATAATGGAAGAATTAGGGAGTGGAGTTTTGAATAGATGGCAGTAATTAATAGCTTGCATTCATTTCTCTTTCCAGTTTTTTTTTCTCTCACATGCTTTTCGTATATTTAAATACTCTCTGAAGTTGGTGCTCATATAAAAGGGGTGATCTCGGGATTCATTTTCACTCTGAATATCCAGTTGGTCATTAACTGTAATCGAAAATAAAGTAAAATTCATATGAGAGTATTCAAGCATATAAAACTTGAACGAGAAGAAGAAGGCGATTTCTGAGGGAGCAACGGCGTTCTCAACCCGAGGCCACGACGCTTCAAGGCCGAAGCAGCTCGGTGGAAAGGTGTAGAAGGAAGCAAAGTGGACTGCTCTACGCGGCCGAGAACACAGTAAAGGTCGTTCCAAATAAATGTTTTGTAGGGATAGGAGTGATTCAGTTTAATAAGAAAGCTCATTCTGTATCTATCACGTAGAAAGAAAAAGGGAGGGTAATAGATTTACCACGCTTAAAAGATAAGAAAAGTAAAAGTACATTTGTTTCGACTTCTAATACGTGAGAACAGAATCAATCTTTCTTTCAAAAGGATTTCAAGATCAAATATTGTAATATAGTGATTAAGAGTTTGTGTAAGAGTATAATTATAAAAAGTAAATTCTCTGGATTTAGAGAGAGAAAGAGTTTTTTTGTTGTAAAAGTAATGTTTAGGAAAGTATTAATTTTTGATTTTCAATGTGTGTTTTTCTCAAATTTTGTAAAGTAATATTTTAACGATTCTTTCGAATTTCTGAAAGTGTGTTTGTTAAACAATTGGTAGATGAAAGTAGGAAATTGTGTATTGGTTATTAGTTTTTTTTAGTCAAGAGTATTCTGTATTTGTTTTTTTTCTGTGCCATTGTATGTATTTGTCATAGCAGCAAATATTTTAGAATATATTCTGAATTTAGTGAAAAGTGATTCTCACCCGAGTTGTTTGTAATTTTTGCATCCAATCCATAAACGATCTTCACGACCCTGCCCCCCCCTATTTTTTTTATTTATTGTGTCCACACTGGGACGTCTATACTGGCTAGTCGACCATCTGGTGATTTGTGTTCGCCACCCCCCAAGACGTCTCAGGTCGGGTGCTGGCCTTACGGCTTGTTCCGCATACGACTGTGGCTAAAATTTGGCGCCCAACGGGGGGCTCGATTATTGGATGCATTTACGACAAACTCGATTTGGGAATAACTGAGACCAAATTTGGTGTAACTAAAATTACTAGTACAATTGAATCACAGTTCACTAAAATTTCTGACCAGGTTGCAGAGTACAAGTGTGTTGAGTAAAAGTGTGTTATTTCAGGAGTGTTTTTTTGAAAAGGATATTTATTATATGAGAGTTTTATTAGTTTCAAATTGTGTCTGTTTCTGTGAAAATATTTTGGAGAGGTGTAGGTGTCGGGAAAAGAATGATTGATTCTAAAAACGATGATCGGGGAGGAAACGACACGAGTAGAATTAGGAGCGACAGGAGAAACTAGTGAGACGTCGCCGACAGAATCACAGCCAACGCCAACACGAGATCAGGATGAGGAAGAACGAAACCTCGAGAGGGCTAATTCAATGATGCAACGGTTAATAGGTCAATTTATGCAACAATTAGATGTGAGGTTAGTCATGCAGGATGAAAAACAGAGAAACCAAAAAAAAATTGGGGGTTATTTTGGGAAACTAAATTAGAGGAGAATAACTCGGCAATAAATACTTTGGAAACCAAATTAGAAGAAAATAACTCGGCAATAAATGCATTGGAAACTAAACTAGAGGAGAACAAGGTTACTTTGGAAACCAAATTAGAGAAAATAACTCGGCAATAAATGATTGGAAAAAATGAAGGAAACCAAATTGAAAAAAAAAAAAAAAACTTTGGAAACCAAAAAAAGCATTGGAAACAAAATTCACGGAATTCGACACGAAATTAGAAGAAAATAATAGGAAGTTAGAAGAAAATTTAAAAGCACAGTTTACTGAATTAGCGGAGCAGTGGAAGGTCGAATTTAAGAGCGAGGTTCAACAAGAATTAGCACAGGAACACGAGAACTTAGAGAAAAAATTCACGGAGCTGGGACTTGAATTAGAAGAAAAGTGGATCAAGTAACGAAAGAATTTGAAACTAGGATCGAAACACAATCGGATCTTTATAACCGCCGTATCCGACAGGCAGATTGAGGTAGAACAAGGAGTAGAAAAGTTCCAGAAATTAGTTACTGAACAAGTTCGGGTTTCTGCTAATAAATTAGATAGTGGAATAAAGGCTCTTTCTGAACAGGATGGCGTTCTACAACATCAAATTAATGCATATAAGAATGAAGTAGTAGAACTGAAAACTCAATTAGAAAATTTACCATCAAGTGGAGGAAGTGTTCAGCCCACGTATGTTTCATTACCGTGTACTCCTAATTTCAGTGCAGTGGGAGATGAAATCCATGTGTATTTATGAAAGAAGTAGATAATTTCTTTCTTTAAATTGTGTTCGGACAGTAAGAAAACTAGAATCGTTTATCAGATGTTGCAGGGTAATGCACGAATCTGGGCGATAGTTTAGAGAGTTTCCCAAAACTATGGCCGAACTCAAAGAAAAATTTTATTCGAGATATTGGAATAACGAAACCCAAATCAATTTTAAGTTAACGTAATGTATGGTACGTGGAAGAAGGGTACGATGTCCATGCAGGAATATGCAACGGAGAAATTAGCTTGTTTCAAATTATGTACTCGACGATACGGGATGAAGAAATTGTCTGTTTATTAATACGTCATTTTCCTTCCTCGACGCAAATTTGCTTAAAAATCTCTTACCAATGTCCACTGAAAAATTAATAACGCAGCTAGGATTGTATGATGCCACTTTCGTGTATAATGAAAGGTTACAGAAAGCAAGGGCAAATGCTAATGGTCCGGTAAATGGTCAAGATATCAGACAGCAACAACATAATAAACCAGAAACGGGAGAAACTTACAAACCGAAACATTACCAAGAAAAACAAACTTATGCTAGACAAGACAGGACCTCGTCTAGGGATAGAAATAGAAAAAATTCTATTGATAGAGGAGTTTTCCAACCCAGAAATACAGGGCCAAGTACATCTGCGGACATGAGTGGAAAATTAGAAAGGTTTGTTTCTGACACGCCATCCCGCCGCAAACCAAATAGAACTATCTAGTGAAGAAGAGGTGGCGATATTATCAATCGAATTAATCTCATTTGATGATGAACTGTGCAACGATAATCTCAATGCATATCAGAAAAAACTTAGGAATCAAAAGGTGTTTGCAAAAACAAGAATCCACTAAAAGATTTTCAATTCGAAATAGAATTAACAGATAAAACACCATTCACGGGTTACCAAAGTCATTCCAGAAAAACATAAGGAAGAGGTGGATAAGCTATTGCTACCATGGTCAAAGATGATATCATCATGAAGTCCAAAACCTCTTATCTAAACCGATAGTGCCGTGAAAAGAGTAATGGGAAGATAAGGTTGTGTTTAGATGCAAGGCGATTGAACAGTTACCTTACCGTACAGAGACAGACCGTTGCGTGTAGAGGATTTAACTAATCAATTATCCGGCATCAAGTGGTTGAGTTCAACGACTTCACTGCATCGTATTGGCAAATAGCGATAGCACCTGAATGTAGACAATATACAGGATTTATTCACTGGGAATTTCGTATGTCTTCAAAAGATATTTTGTTGAAACGTCTGATTGAAAATAATTTAAAACTGAATTTGGAGAAGAGTAATTTCAAACGTCTGATTGAAAATAATTTAAAACTGAATTTGGAGAAAAGTAATTTCTGCACTAAACAAGTTAAGTTCCTGGGTTATGATGTGACAGTTAACGGAGTCAAAATGAATATGGAAAGGATGCGAGAGATAGATAAAATTGCACCGCCAAAAAACACGAAACAACTTAAAAGTTTGTTAGGTTGCGTCAATTATTACGCCAGATTTATTCCTAATTTCGCCATGCACATTGAAATATTTCTTCCGTTGCTGCGAAAGCACACTAGATGAAAGTGGGAAGACAATCGGAAAGTACAATTTCCACAGTTTGCGACCATTTAAAGAATGAAATAAGTGGCAAAAAGATGAAACAAACAAACAGATAAAGTAACCGACAAGAATCATGTAAAAAAAAAAAAAAACCAGAGGGAGAAAGGAGGAAAAAGAAGAAGGAAGATGAGGAAGAAGAAAGGAGTAGGAGTACAAGAGGGAAGAGAACAAGATTGCTCGACGTTCTAGAATCAAGAAAAAAAGAAGAGCATAAATTTTAGTGAAAAGATTTTACGGCATATGAAATCAAATTCCATAAAATCTTTTTTTTCGAAAGAAGGGGTTATGTGACCGCCTGTTTTCTTAGATTCCGAAAACGTGTCACATACCGCCCTAAGAAAGCGAGGGAAAAGAATATTTAGAACGCGCGCCAACGCGGATGGATATTTGGAATGATAATTAGAATTTAAAACAAGAGAGACCGCCACCTTAGACCAAGGGCGAGACCGGGGGTCGGATGAAAGAAAAGTTCTTTCTGAAGGTAGCAGCTGAACTGGGCGGACGTATGGAAAACGGTACGCCAGGAAGTGACATTGCAGCGGATTTCAGATTTGCAACTTTTTCTGAGGAAAACTCTTCTAGAAGACCAGAAGAGGTAATTATTCTATTATAAATTGATTTAAACATAATCTTAGAAGAAAGATAATAAGAAATGTTATGAATTTATAATGGAAGAATTAGGAGTGGAGTTTTGAATAGATGGCAGTAATTAATAGCTTGCATTCATTTCTTTCCAGTTTTTTTTTTTCTCACATGCTTTTCGTATATTTAAATACCCCTTGAAGTTGGTGCTCATATAAAAGGGGTGATCTCTGGATTCATTTTCACCTGAATATCCAGTTGGTCATTAACTGTAATCGAAAATAAAGTAAAATTCATATGAGAGTATTCACATATAAAACTTGAACGAGAAGAAGAAGGCGATTTCTGAGGGGGCAACGGCGTTCTCAACCTGAGGCCACGACGCTTCAAGGCCGAAGCAGCTCGGTGGAAAGGTGTAGAAGGAAGCAAAGTGGACTGCTCTACGCGGCCGAGAACACAGTAAGGTCGTTCCAAATAAAATGTTTTGTAGGGATAGGAGTGATTCAGTTTAATAAGAAAGCTCATTCTGTATCTATCACGTAGAAAGAAAAAGGAGGGTAACAGATTTACCACGCTTAAAAGATAAGAAAAGTAAAAGTACATTTGTTTCCGACTTCTAATACGTGAGAACAGAATCAATCTTTTCTTTTAAAAGGATTTCAAGATCAAATATTGTAATATAGTGATTAAGAGTTTGTGTAAGAGTATAATTATAATAATAGTAATTTCTGGATTTTAGAGAGAGAAAGAGTTTCCTTTTGTTGTAAAAGTAATGTTTAGGGAAAAGTATTAATTTTTTATTTTCAATGTGTGTTTTTCAAATTTTGTAAAGTAATATTTTAACGATTCTTTCAATTTTTGAAAGTGTGTTTGTTAAACAATTGGGTTGTAGATGAAAGTAGAAATGTGTATTGTGTTATTAGTTTTTTTTAGTCAAGAGTATTCTGTATTTGATTTTTTTCTGTGTGCCATTGTATGTATTTGTATAGCAGCAACATTTTTAGAATATATTCTGAATTTAGTGAAAAGTGATTCTCACCTGAGTTGTTTGTAATTTTTTCATCCAATCCATAAACGATCTTCACGACCCTGCCCCTATTTTTTATTTATTGTGTCCACACTGGGACGTCTATACTGAGCTAGTCGACCATCTGGTGATTTGTGTTCGCCACCCCCCCAAGACGTCTCAGGTCGGGTGCTGGCCTTACGGCTTGTTCCGCACACGACTGTGGCTCGCAATATATATATATAAAATATATATTAATGTATAATGTAAGATATACAGATACCGTATATTGGACTGGAATATTTTCTAAACAACCTCTTCTTTTACGTAAATTTGTAAACACGAAACGAAAATCACATTTATCAAAACATACTACCAGAGCTAAGAGATGGTTAGTCTTTAAAAATTGTGAATCGGTTACTCAGAGGCATAAGCAACTTGCGTACGTGCTCTACCAATGAAAATTATACCGCGAGGTTGGAAGCTATTTGGAATAATTCTCCAGGTAGCAGAGCAGCTTTTCATCATGTTCCTCAATTTAATTATTTGCACAGCTCTCACGTTCAAATTGGTCAAATGGAAAATGTTTGTATGTTTTATGGAGGAAGAAAATAGGCACGGAAGAGAGACAAAACAGACCATTTATTACAATACAGCTGCCTTTTTAGACATCTTTTGGTTGCACAGAACAAGATTTTACATGCCCTCATCCAAAATTCAGGGACACATTTATTATCATGTGTAGTTTACTTCTAACAACGAATCCTGGTTCTCTGTAGGTGTATTTTCTTTCTGAAGCAGACCAAATGTCTTTGCGTCAAATCATTGTGCCAAATTTAAATACAAAAATATTAAACAAATGTTGCAGGTTCTGTGTGCGATAGATGGAAGTAAGCCACCCCGCGGGGCTTGAATAGATGTAATTCCTCTTTCTCTCTAATAATTTACTGTAATAAATGCCTGGGCAACGCCGAGTATTTCAGCTAGTAGTTAATATATAGGAGGAGCTCTAAGCTCCCGACCGGTCTCCCGGCATTTGTGGTACTGTAGTGCATGTTAGTGTAAGTGTAAGTGTGTGTGTGTGTGTAAGGGGGTGACGATAGGACAGGAAGAGGAAGGAAAGATCGAACGTGGACTGTATTCCCCTAGAGTCGATCGGATAAATTCTGGAAAACTACCGATCAGAGCAGCCAACCGTTTGAATTCTCCCACACAGTGACTGAATACTACTTAGTGTTGAACGTCGACCTAGTGACAAAGATCCTTCCACTGTCTGGATTCGAACCCTAGGCCCTACCGCTCAGCGACAATGCAGTGACATCAGTTGAAGCCTTGAGACACCTTTGACGATAACAACGTACTCGAATTGTTAAGATTACACCCAGCAACTTCACGAGTTGATTCATGAGACAATTTACAGTTTAGTACAACATCCAAGAATTCATCAAGCTCTTTTGAAATATTAGTCATTATTTTTCAATCAAATTAAAAAATAGTTTACTGCAGAGAAACACAGAGACGAACTAGAATAAAAAAGCAATGAGAGAAATATTATACTTTGAAGAAACAACAAGAATACGAGTACGCTGCTTAAAAATGCTAGGAAAGACTGTACAAAAAACCTAAAAATTATTCAGACCAAAACTGTTATTTGTAGTTTATAAAGTTCACCTTTAGTGTTACGTATTGTCTATCAAAGATTGTGCCAACTTTGCCAATGCCGTGTTCGCAAGCAACCAAATGTTCAAACAAAAGCCCTTGTGCGTGTTCATAATACGCTCTATTCAAAACAGTGTAACGAAAAATTGAATGTATATGTTAGCATTTGTATTTTATGCAACAGGTACATATTTTAAAATATTCATCACGGCCAAAGTAGTTATGGAAGGTAAATAACTTTGTATATCAACCCAGAACCATATTAACACTTGTAAGGTAAAACCCTGTTTTAATTTCAATGTACACAATAGAATATCAATCAACAATATAATAACAATATAATTCGACAGAACAAAATCAAATTTGAACATACTTGTTTTCTTTGTAATACGACAGAAAAGTTATTATAAACCTTGAAGAAACATATATTCTTGTGGATAACGAATACTTTTTTCGTCTGTAAATATATACTAATCGTATGAGTTTTACTTTATAGATATTCAAGTAGCTACATTAAGGATGCAATACACATCATTTTGATTAATGCAGTATTATATTTCTGGAGTAGTTTCCCGTAAATAAGTTACTTTTCTTCTTTGTTTGTATTTAAGGAAAATGGAGAATTTGTCTCATTTCCACAGTTGACTCTTTCGTTGTGAAATATGAAATAGCACAAGGGTAACAGAAATTTCAAATTAGACACCGATTTAGAAGCAAGATGTGCTTTACTGTGCGCTATTCTCTTCGAATCAGATACAAATTGAAAATGGTGGATGCATTCAACAAATTTCTTGTTTAAGCCACATCTTGCATAAAGGCAGTTTAGTGAAAATTGACCCATTTCTCTTTTTCACAAAATAGCGTTTATTTCAACTATGTTAATATTCCTGGAAGTTATGGATATTTTTTAAGTATTTGGGTGTTTCTCAACATTTAATTTACGTGCAATAGTTTATTTTCTTGCGATTCTGGAGTTTGAAATTTTGGTCACTGTACTTATTTGGAACTTGAAGAGATCAATACAGTTCAGTGTAGGAATTCTCGGATGCATCACATTTTTCTTGGCTCATCTGTTAGTAGTACTCTAAAAGTTTTCTTAATAACATTCCTTATTGTTATTATTCAATCTAGCGATTCAGAAAAAGCTCGCAGCTGGTAAAATGCCATTTTCTTGCATTTTAATTTTCTTGGCTCCAAAACAGATTCGCAGTGAAATTTGGTGCGAAGCACTCAGTCAGCATTGCCCCTGCGACACATTATTGACCAGCCCTTTTGAAGAGCTTTTGAGCACTTGCCAGTGCGTTCTAGTGTTTGCGACCCTGTAAAGGATTACTTATAATGTTACCTTAATCACGGATTCTGTTCGTAATTCGAGCGAGTTGTCCTGAACATCAGTGTCGCAGTAGCTTTTAGGTTACCAAGGAAGAGAGAAGCAGGACTGTTGATTGATGTATTAGTTATTCCACCATTGATTAATTGGTTAGTGATTCGGCCGCGTAAACTGCAAAGAGAATTAGTCCCGTAAGTTTACTCCGCGTATATTATCGCGGGTCTTGGCGGTGGTCATCTCCCGCTGGATGGCGAGATGCGGCGCCGACCTCTACGTTGCCTTGCGGAGTTTTCCCATCCAAGTATCTCCCACCAGTAGGGCACCCCCAGGCTGAACTCCCTCTAAGCTCCCGATTGGTCTACAGACACCTATGGTTTGGTTAGGTTTTTTCGTGTTTCTGGGCGCGTCAACTGCTCTGGTCATTAGACCCGTTAGTGTAGTGCATGTTTTTCTCGGGAGATGGCGGTGATCTTCCCACGCTCGATGGCGAGGTCCAACGCCGACCTACCGTCGGCTGGTGGGGTTTCCCCCTAACCAGGACTCTCCCACCAGCGGGGCACCGCTCCAGCCGGGACAAGCTCTAAGCTCCCGACCGATCGATCCCGGAATATGTCGTAGTGTAGTGCGTGTTAGTGTAAGTGTGTGTGTAAGGGGGAGAGGATAGGAAAAGGAAGATGAAAAGATCGCGCGCGGTCCGTGGCCCGTTTGTTAGGGTACTGCTCCGGCATTCGCCTGGTGTTGATCGGAGAACCCACGGAAAGATACCGATCAGAGCAGCCTGCCGCTAGGATTCTCCTCCAGGCAGCGACTGAATTCGACCTAGCTGGAAAGCTAGTGTCGAAAATCCTGCCGCCGTCAGGACTCGAACCCTGGACCTCCCGGCCAGAGGCGCTGCAGTGGCATCAGTTAATGCACTGAGCTACCACTCCCGGTACACCTATGGTACAGTAGGGCACATAAGTTTATGTATATAAGTAGGGGTGCGGATAGCGCGAGGAGGAGAAAGGCGGCGTCCATGACTCATGTATTAGGGGACTGCTCCATTGCTCCGACATTGATAAGGAATTGCTCCGATACGAGAAATCACGAAAAATACCGATCGGTTTGTGCGAAAATCTGTGTTTCACTTTTTTATTTTCATTTTTCGCAAAATGCTTTTAGAGTTGCTTACATTTATCTTAAATATTGCCTCTTTAAAGTCTCTTTTTTTTTCGAATATAATAAAGATATGAATCAATATTGTTGAATTATTTGAAGCAACGAGATATTATTCTTGAGCAAAAAAGTATCATTATCAACCTTTGTAATATCTTATATTATTTTTCTACATTGTTTATTAAAATACAAAATATGTCATATCAGATTATACTGGGTTGAATAGCTTCCTGAACTACAGACGCAAACTCCTGCCCTGCGTCGGTGTCTATAATGTTCACAAGAGTAGATAAAGAGAATCGTCTAATATATAAAAATCAATGTTTGTTTGTTTCTTTGTTCAAATTGTATGCTTTACAGTTCATCTAATGCTGCCTTGCAGTTCATCCAATTGCTATAAAACTTTGTCAACTCATTGGTTGCACTTGCGCGATGAACATATGCATAGTACAATGGGAATGTGTGAATGACCGTCGTACATAGACCCAATTGATGATTTTATGCGTTTTCCTGGCTCAATCGCCCCTGAACAGAAGATCTACGCAACCCGCCACACCTTCAAGTATTAAGCGCGCCTTCGCTGCATATTCTGCACCTGCGAGTATGAAATATCGACCGGAATTATTACATGAACGTTATCTCGGACAAGTAAATCAAATTTCTTCAAGTCAGTGTCATAGTAAATGCATGCTCAAACTTCAGAGAGAACGTGTTAACAACAGAATTTTTGACAACCATGTCCAAACTTTAACATAAAACAAACCCATACACGCGAGAAAGTCTTTCATCTATTAAACGTTTTGCAGAGCGTAGCGGATAACGTAATTAACAATTACGTTGCCTATAGCGTGTGAAGTGTAATACGTTTCAATAGCGAAGCATCGACATATTCACTACTTTGGAATAAAATATAAATAGGTCCTTTATTGATATAGCATTAATAACCATTGAGAAGCATCTTCAACAGTTTTAATAAAATGAACTCATTTTCCTGGGTTCAAACGTTTGTAGCTTTTTTAAGCTTATCTAATCACAGAGTATTAGTTTTCAAATAATAGATATTCTTTCTGCCAAGTGATTTCAAATATTTGAAAAGAGTAAATATTCGTTTGGCTATTGCGAGTAAAGTTAACAAAGTTAAAACGTTAATGAAACGACAAAACTAGTCGAACCCATACAACTATTCCACTTTATATAAATCATTCTTTTATATGTGTAAACTACATCATGCTGAATACCAATTTCAAGTGGCCATATCTATGCGTTACATTATACAACCCTGACTGTGCGTGGATAGACATTTTAATGTTGTTTAGCGTTTATTGACAAACGAAAATCTCAGATTGTCTCAATTAAATTGATCATAATATTAAACAATAGATTGAATTTCACCTAAATATCGAGATGCAGATCGAACCATGCTGCAAAGTAAATGTATCTAGAAAAGGTAAAGCTAAGTAATAAAATACCTAAATAGGTCTTATTGTATAGTTGTAGAGTACAATACTGTACTCTACAACTACAGTTGTATTTTTAAGAACAGAACTCGAGGGGGCAGTGCGAAAACTATATTTGAAGACACTAGAGCAGGTGGTTGAAACAGGCATGCTTATAAGGTTTGGAGTCCTTTGATTTTTTTAAATTAAACTAAACTATGATCATTCCCTAGGGAATATAAAGAGTTAACGATTTAATATGTTATCAAAATACAAAAGAAAACATCACCCCGGAACACTGCCACATGAGCTTAATTCACTAAGTCGCATTTTCTTTCCTTCAAATTATCTTGTTTTCTTAAATATGTAACATGAAATCGTTGCCCTTGATTGTGTTGATTATTATTTTCCAACGATTCTATCGTAATTATTGGTAATTTAGCACTCGGCGTATTTTCACTGTATGTTCAAATTCCAGGCCTCTTAGTTGTACTTTTCCTGTATTATTATTGTTGATCAATTGGCCAGTGACATTTACTGTACTATTCATCCTCCGTCCCTTGTGGTCGAATCAAGAGCGATGGTGCAGCGGCGAAGCTGAGCCACCGTCATTAAGGGCCTGGCGCTGCGTTGCGTCGAGTCCTATGGAGGGATGTGGAGAGATGCGGCGGCGGCGGCGGCGAGGATGAAGGAGGCGGGGATGGTGGGGGTGGCTGAAGGCGGTGGGGAGCGTTAGCCGCAGTCGCCAGGCACCGCAGCCCCCGCCACCGCTTCCGCCGCCGTCGCCGCCGCCGCCGCCTTAGCCATCGTCCCCGCCACCGCCGGAGCCCCCGCCATCGTCCCCGCCACCGCCGCTGTCGCCCCCGTTGCGCCTGTCGCCGCCCCCGTCGCCACCCTCGTCGCTGCCCCCGCATCCGCCCCCGCAGCCGCCCCGCATTCCGCCCCCGCAGGCCCTGCAGCCGCCCCGCACGCCCCGCAGCCGCCCCGCAGCCGCCCCCGCAGCCGCCCCAATGTTCCAAATTGTTTCTTTAAATTTCTTGTAAAATGGAGTAAAATACACTTACAAAGGTGGCATAGGTCCGATTTTCACAGTGAAGGTAAAAATTGTACTTTTTATTTTTTTTCAGCGTCTTCCTACAACTACAAAATTGAAGACAGCGATTTCTCCTTTAATTGAAATTTGTTGTCCATAATTAATTCTTTCATTAAAGTCATGTACATTTTTTGAAACTTTTAGTAATTTTTGTGCAATACTGCGTACAATATTTGCAATTTTAAAAAGTTACAAAACAAGATTTCCTCAAAAATCTCTCAATCCTCATATTACTCTATTCTTTTGTTGTTGTTTTTTTGTTAATTACAAAAATTCATATTTTAATTGTCACTCACGTCATACTTTGGTAGTAATTTAGCGTTACATTAGCGGTAATTTGTTCATATATTAATGTATTTATGAGAAAATGTGCTATAAATATCATACAAAAATATCTCGAAACTCAACTGTTTTCTGTAATGTGAGTTAAAAATTTCGCATTTTCAGAAACGCTCAAATGTCATTTTCTCAAAAATGTCTGCAAAATTGTTCTTCAATGTTTTCAAAAAGGAGCGCATGAAAAAATGACAAAGTGCACTTTGCTGTAGTCTTTTTTCTAATTGTACAAATGTGCTTTTTAAATATATCTCACGCCGTTAATATGCACATTTCCAGCGATTTGTAAACACTATTGAATTTGTGAGTTAAAGTGCCTCAAATGACTATAAATGAAGTTAAAAAATTCTATGAAAAAGAGCTTCACATTTACAATAACGCTTACACGCCAGTTTTTAAAAACAGCTCCAAATTTTCCAATGAAAATTGCCGTTAATGAAGCAGTTTTACTCTCCTTTAATATTCTAAAATAATATTTCAGTTCTTCTATTAGGAAACCGAAAAACTGAGAAAATTTAAAAAAATGTACTTTGGGCGGCGATGGATGGCAGCTACCATGAGTATGTGGCAAGTCGGAATAGTTAGCCGAGACTATAGAAAATAGAAAACTAATACGAGAAAGTCTATAGCACTATTAGTTTATGCTACGCCATTTTGCTCTGGTGAATACGCAGCAGCAAATCTACCCTCAGACTCGAAGCATTCGCCGAATTCTTTGTTGATGAACTCTCCACCTACTTTGGGCGGCGATAGATGGCAACTGTCAAGAGGATGGGGCAAAACCGTAAAACCAGTCCACACCAAGGAATATGTGCCATTCTGTAACATCACTAGTTACTTTCTCGTATATATATACGAATATATGGAGTATGTAGGTGGTATAGAGAAAGTTATGTAATGTTGCGAAAAATCGATTTCGATATTTCAACAGAAATAAACGTTTTGGGGTTTCCTGATACCGAAAAAGTGTTTTCAAAACGCCCATCCGTCTGTCTGTGAACACCACAAGCGCCTTAATCATACGTTGGATTTCTTCCAAAATGGATCGATCTGACTAGACTCGAGGCTGCGATTTTAAATATTTCTTCAAAATAGGGGGCATATTACATGAAGCCCTCCCGACATTTTCAAAATTGTCTCAAAAACGGTCCCAATTTTTTTCCTTAAGTTTCTTGTAAGGATAGAGTAAAATACACTTATAATGGTGGCATAGGTCCGATTTTAACGGTTAACTGAATTTTCGAAAATTGCAAAGTTTGAATTTCTTCGGCGTCTTCCTAAAACTACAAACTTGATAGAGACTTTTGCTTCAAAGGAAATTTGTTGTCCATAATTAGTTCTTTCATTAATTTCTTTGAAACTTTAAGTAGTTTTCGCGCAATATTACGTGCAATATTTGCAATTTTTAATAATTACATAAACTAGATGTTCTCAAAAACGGCTGCAATTTTTTTCTTCAAACGTTTCCGACGGGTAGAAATAACTGCAGTGTTAAATATGATATAAAGTTCATTTTGCTATATTCTTTGGTTTTGAAAAAATTACACATTTTTTTTAAATACCTCTCACGCCTATAACCCATCAACTGTTGTGATCCCCAAATGGAGATATCGGAATTTTTGGCCAATACTATGACTCTGAATAGATAGATAGTTCGGAAGTAGTGTTCAAATTGTGCACTGTATCTTCTTTTGTGAATGTGACCAGTTTAAAGGCTCCCACAGACCGGCGCGGTAGATTAGCAGCGGGTGCGGCACGGAAAGTTTCCAGCTAGGAGCGGCGGCGGAATTCGCGGGACCGTTCACACGGGAGCGTCAATTATGAGTCAGCGTTTGGTGATTGTTTTCATCAAGAAAGAAGAGGCGCTCGCTTCGTTCATGCAGGGAGAGAAATGCCAAGTTATTCATAGTACGATTTCCGAGCACTCGCAGTATGTTCAGTATTTTTCCTTCTTTCTTTACGATTTTCCCTCAAATAATTAATATCTCTTTAGACAACGAAGAAAAAGGGTCCATAAATTTCATATAGAGAGTTAATAGTACGGAGAATGGCACACATTGATGTAACACCGAGAAATGCTTTTAATTGACTAGAATGACCAGTGACTGTTTTGAGGAAAATTTGAATCTCATCGCAGAAAACCTAAGAAAATCTGATACTTGAAAATCGTTAAAGTAACTTACATGAAGAACAACTTGTTCTTGTCAGTGCCAGATTACCGAACAGGCTGAATGCAGGAGCGCGCAATTTTTGGGGGCGGGCCATTTTTAGCGGATGCAAAATTTCATAAGGAGAACTTTTGAATGTTTTTGTAGAATTTCCCCCCATAATTATAACGACAGAAAGTGTTAAAGTTCCAAACGACGCAGTACACTGGAACGTTGACGATGGTTTTAGAGAAATGGTGGCCAAAGATGGATTTAAGCAAAATGATGACATTGATTTTTCTATCACTGAAAGGCATAATGCAGATCGAAGTCGATATTTATCGAAATCATTTTTCTAAAAAACAATGGCATGCTATGTGGTTGTAAATAGGTTAGGGTGAGTACAATCGCCATCTACAGGCCGTGTCCTTTGACATCCTTTTCTTATAAAATGATATTCATATACTTTTTTTTACATAATTATATTTAGTCAAAAAGGTCAAAAACTGTATGTGACGCATGGGAAAGAAAATCATCTGCGCACGCTTTCGTGAGTTTCAGAATCCCTTCCCAACAAATTAACTATTAATAGTTGAAAGATGAAATAATAATAATAATAATAATAATAATAATAATAATAATAATTATTATTATTATTATTATTATAATAAATTTTAAAAGACGAAGCATTAAGATGAAAGATGAAAAATTAATGATGATGATGATAATAATAATAAATCTAAAAAAGCGAAGCATTAAATACATTTTAATTGAAAAAAATTCAATTTATTTATTTAGTCAAAAACAGTCAAAAACTGTATGTGACGTGTCGAGGAGAAAATCATCTACGCACGCTTTCTTGAGCTACAGAATCCCTTCCCAACAATTTAACTATTAATAGTTGAAAAATGAAAAAACAATAGTAAAAATATTAAATTTAAAAACACGAGAGATTAACATTTCAAAAACTCGATATTTTCGTTGCCGAATTATAGAAAACTTTTTTGTAACGGTAAATGAACAAACAGATTTGATTATTCTGCATTGCTAACAAAACAGAAACTGACCCTAAGCTCTACTACCACTATACAAAAGTGAACGCTCATCAAAATGGGCGCATGGTGAAGCTACATTTACGCCCAGAAGCAAATCAAGGGGCCATCTCAGCATATGCTCAATGGATCAGGGAAACTAGACAAAACCCGATCGAGATGGGTGTCATTGAACCGGAAGTTGAAGTACATCACTGGTGAAAGGCATTTAAGTTTTTTAAATAAAATTATACAATGCAAATGTACACTAATTCACTATATTATGTCATTGCTTTGTTAAAGTAAACCTTATTTTCCTTTTTGACGATCAGCATTGTCTCTAATTGTATACAAACAGTTTTTCAGCAGAAAAGATAATACTTTTAACTTAAATTTGTGTACCAATTTTAATTAATTTACTTATTTAACGTCAAAAAACAGTTAAACTGCATATGACGTGCAATGGGGAAAAATAAATTGTGTGCACATTTTCAAAATTCTGTGATCCCTACATTAAGTCATATACTACTTAAATTTTGAAAAGCTACCATGTAATAAAATCTATTTCCAAGGATAAAAAGGCAATAAATTCTGGCTCTTATCCATGTCCTTCGAAATAATACGTCCTGCCGCGACAACATGGAAACGATAATTTAAATAATTGTATTTCCCACTGAATTCTAGAAGACGTGCACATAAAATGAAGTTACATTTATGTCCAGAAGCAAAGCAAAGGGCTATCTCAGCATTTGCTCAATGAATCAGGAAAACTGGTCGAAAAACCTGATTGAGATGTGGGTCATTGACCCGGAGGCTGCAATACAATACTTGTTACAGTTGTTTATACACATTTATACACGTCAAATGGTAAATAATGCATTATGTATCTTTGTTAAAATTAATGTTACTTTTCTTGTGATGCTCAGTATAGTCTCTAATTGTATAGAAACAGTTATGCTGCAGAAACGATTTCACTTGGGATTTAAACTTTCTATCGAATTTCACCAGTCAGTACGTCATCATGCGTTGTAAAATAATGCACATTGTATGTAAATTTTTTTAATGAGCTGCTGATTATCACGTGATGAATATGATTTTTACGTCGAGTGTTATAGTAATAGGACATCATATTTTCGAAAATATATTCCCGCCCTTAAGCAAGTCATTTTTTTACAAAACCACTGATCTGTAAATAAGCAGACAAGGTAATGGTACACCCGATTAATGAAGAGAGGCTTACATGAATCACGTGGGTGGGATTTGGTTATTATTCGTACAATTCGTTTTTGTAATCTAAAAGTCTGGGAGCTATAAGATATATTTCCCCAGAATATTATGCCATATCTCAGGCGGGAATGAACATTCACAGGCGCACAACGAGCAGTATGAAGGCTGACTGAATTTGCAAGAATTCTGAACGCGTAGCATAATGAACTTAATTTTGTGTTCAATTCATTTAAATGAATGTTTCATTTAAAGATTGACTGAATTGAGAGATCTAAAAATTTTGTTGCCTTAATATCAGTCAAAGGTACACCGTTCATTTTCAATGGAGCACAGAATTGTTTATTTGAAATGGAAAACTGCATTAAAACCGTTTTCTTTTCGTTTACTATTAATTTGTTATTTCGGAACCAATTTGAAACATCTGATATTGTACTATTTACGGTTTCCTTATTGCAAAGAATGTTAGTATCATCTGCAAAGAGAACCGTTCTTCCGTTTCAAATAATTGTTTCATTTCATCTGACAATGCGTTGTAAAGTAATGAATTATACTTTATATGAACATAATATATGAACATGAATATAATTTATTACAAAACCAATTTGAAACTTCTGAAATTGTACTATTTATTGTTTCTTTTTTGCGAAGAACATTCGTGTCATCGGCAAACAGAACTGTTCTTCCATTTTTAATAGATGAGGTATATCGTTTACATAGAACAAGAAAAAGAGAGGCTGTAAGATCGAACCTTGTGGGGTCTTGCGAACCAATTGCAAAAGAATTGAAAGATGGGGGCAAATAATGTCCTTCGTGCAAGTACGGTATTTCCACTCATTGAGATCGATGTTTAAGGTACGAGGTTATTCAATCTAGAGCAATACCACGAATTCCATAAGAAGGTACGAAATTTTAAGAGAAGGATAGTATGGTAAATAACGTGAAAACCGTTCGAAAGATCTAATATATCCCAATAGGTTCTTCATTTTGGTCCATTGATGAAGCAACATCTTTAAGGAAAGAAAAATTGGCAGTTTCCGTAGATTTTGAATTTCTGAAACCGTGTTGTGAGTCTGAAAACGCTTCATTTTTCCTAAGCAAAGTTTTCATTCGCGTATAGAAAAGCCTCTCTATTATTTTTGAGAAAACTGACAACAGAGGATTTGGCCGGTAATTTTGAATTTCATTTTTGTTCCCTTTTTAAAAAAGTGGCTAAATTTTTGCTGTATTGAAAAAATTTTGGAAATATTGCTGTGCACAAGGAAGAATGGAAAATGTGAGTTAATGTGTGTATAATGGCAGGTGTACACGTTTTTAATAAACAATCCGGAAATTCATCTAAACCAGATAAATATTTATTTTTTAGTTTACTGACTATTCTGAGGATTTCGTTGGAAGAAGTTTCGTAAATAAACATCCTACCTTTTTTTTTTTTTTTTTTTTTTTTGAGAAGCATATGATGTTGAATTTTGTGGTTTTAGTCCCTTCGGGAGATCAACCGCAATTCTAGAAAAGTGTTGGTTGAAGATATTCGCAACTTTTTCTGGATTACTTCTTTCTCTTTCATTATCCTTCAAAACATTCTCTACGAAATATTGTGATGACGTGGTCGTATTTTTTTACGATTTTTTGCAAATTATATGGTGGAACTACATACTTTGCCCTGCAACAGAGCTTAACGACTAGAAAAATAACAGAGGTTGATAGAAAAGAAGAAGAAGGCCTAGAAAAAGGCCGGGGTTGATGCGGTCTTGGAGCGGACTCTTCATTCGGAGAGCTTTTTGAAATCCCTTGCCTCTACGTTAACAGATGTAGTGGCCGCGAAGCTGCAAGAATCGATGGCCTTCAATGAAAATCTTATTTTGACGTTGCAGAAAAAAATTGAAGACCGCGATCAAGAGATTTGCAACTTGAAAGCAGAGCTGGAGCTGAAAACGGACCAGCTGGAAATGTATAGCAGAAGGAATTGTTTGCGTATATTTGGCCTAGAAGAGAAGGATGGCGAAAACACCGATGATATGGTCATTGATGTGGCGAAAAAGATAAGTGTAGAATTGTCACTTAATGATATAGATAGAAGCCATAGAGTCGGTCGCAAACTCACTGGAAAAAATAGACCAATTATCGTAAAGTTTGTAAGTTACAGGAAACGGCGACAGGTCTTCCAGTCGAAGAAGTTTTTGAAAGGCCAGAGAATCACCATTCGCGAGGACCTCACACACCAGCGTCTGGCCGTGCTGCACTCTGCGATAACGCGGTTCCAGCTGCGGAATGTATGGACCGAAGACGGTCAAATAGTAATTAACGCAGGTAACAGACGTTTCCGCGTCCAAACAATGTCTGAGCTTAACTCTATTCAACAGCTTCGGGGCGCTCCTTTTTTCCTTTCTCTGGAAAGCGTTCTTCCTTGCATTCTCCTACTCTCTCTCTCTCTCTCTCTCTCTCTCTCTCTCTCTCTCTCTCTCTCTCTCTCTCCTCTCTCTCTCTCTCTCTCCCTCTCTCCTCCTCTCACTCGCTTTTACTTGTACCCATTCTTTATTCTTTACACCTCTCATTAAACCACCTCTGCACCATCCTTGAGTCATAGGCAGTCGGCGGCCGTCTAGGAAATTCCCGTTGTACCGCAATGCAAAGTATCCTCCCCACCCTACAGCCGCATTTGTCCACCCCCCTTCCCTGTCAGCCCCGGCCGCTGTAGACATCACGTCGTGTATTTCTAGGAACTGCTTTTACGTCAAAAGCACTTAAATGAACAATCTTCCCTTTTGTCAATACTGGTGAGATTCAGGAAATTGTAACAAAACATAAATTTCACGCACTCCTCATTAGCGAAACATGGCTCAAAAAATCATTAAATTCTCAAACCGTTAAAGTCCCCGGATACCGGCTTTGGAGATCTGATAGAAAATCCAGCGTTGCTGCCCATGGCGGGGGTGTCGGTATCTATTTATGTGATGACATTAACTCAAAAAATAGTTTCTCTTCAGTAAATCATAAAGACCACTTCATCGAATACTTAATTGCTGAAGTTATTCTCGCAGGTAAAAATGTCTCTGGCGTTAGAATATTCTCCTCCCCAAATCAGGCAAATATTGATGAACTAGACGACTTACTCGCTCTTCGTGTCACTAAATATGACATTATTATAATGGGTGATTTTAATTGTAATTCATTGAAAAATCTGTCTTCATCTGACAACTTTGCTAGTTTTTTCGTAATAGAACCTAACGACTTTTCCCCAAAGGCAACTCACATCACAAAAAGATACTGAAACATGGATAGATCATATCATAGTGTCAAATCCTGCAAGAGCTGCCTCTCATGGACAATTTTCCGTCCTGGAATATCTAAACATGATCTTTATCTATGTATCATATAATTTAAAGTGTCCCAAATACACACTTCAAAATTATAAAATATATCAAGATTATACAACTTGATGCAAATTCCTTTCGTTTCTGATGATTTCGTCCCCTGGAATATTGTACTAAATGAACCTCGCTCAATAACAAAGTAGTGGTGTATTTACAGAAAATGTTTAATGAACTTGTAAATAGGCATATTCCACTAAAGACGTCACGCGTGACACGTCCCGCAGCTCCATGGATATCCGGTGAAATCCGCCAACTTATGCACGATAGGGACACTGCGTACAAAGCTTTTCGGAAAACAAGGAACTATAACGACCATGTTACGTATAAAAAACTTAGAAATCGTGTAACCCAAATGTTGAGAAATGCCAAGATTAAATATTATCACTCGATTTTTCAAAATAACCGTAATTCAAAATTGCTCTGGAAAAAATTGCGCACTTTAGATATTCGAAATATTCGAAATTCAACAGAAATAAATGTGTCACTTGATTCGCTAAATCATGCTTTTGTAACGCTTGCGCAGCCAATAAATCCACTCCTAAAATCTCAAACTTTATCCATGCTGCGAAGCTCAGAGATTGGTATTAAAGACATTTTGTACTTTGCGTCAGTAACACCGCAGAAGTCACTAAAATCATTTTGAGTCTTAAATCAAACGCATCTGACTCTGACGGAATCAATGCAAGTTGCTGAAGCTTGAGCTGAAGTAGCACTCCTGCAATAGTGACATAATTAATTTCTCACCACGAGCGGCGACCGGCGTGGAAGACAGCGCATGTCCATCCACTTCCTAAAAGCGCCAATCCTACGACGCCAGTTGATTACCGCCCAATTAGTATCTTACCTACAATATCAAAAGTTCTTGAAAAGATCGTCAGGAAGCAGATCGAACATCACCTTCATAATTTCAGTATTTTAAATACAAACCAGTCAGGTTTTAGATTCGGTAAAAGCACAGGAACTGCGCTACTAGTGTTCTTGAAGACGCCAGAAATGCAATGGACAGCGGCAAATAACAATTTCGTTCTTCTCGATTTAGCAAGGTATTCGACTCCGGTCGACCACGATATTTTATTACGAAGTTGAAAAACATTGGATGTGCCTCATCCACGCTCAAATGGTTCTCCAGCTATCTATCGGAGCGGCAACAAAAAGCTGTGTACGGTGACAATGTGTCGGGTATTTTGCCACTAGCACGCGGCGTCGCACAGGGCTCTGTGTTAGGACCTCTTGCTTTCCTAATTTATGTAAATGATATAGACAAATCAATAAAAAATTGTCGTCATCACATGTACGCTGATGATCTCCAATTGTATATTAGTGGACCCTCCTCTCGCGTTTTTGAACTTGCTCAAAAAATCAACGAAGACCTTCACAGTCTGTCCTCTTGGTCATCATTATTGGGGCTACTGCTTAACCCCAATAAATCTCAGTGTCTTCTAATCGGCTCCAGAAACTCCTTAAAAAAGTTATCAATTTCCGCTCCCCCTGACATTTGCATAAATGGAACTCCTCTACCGTGGTGTAACGACGTGAGAAATTTAGGTGTGTATATGGATAATATATGGATAATTTAGGTGTGTATATGGATAATAACTGAATACAAATTGATAAAAAAAGTTAATTAAATTCATATTATGAGATTATATTGAGACATTCTGATGTTGATTAATTCAAAGACGATTTGTCATTACCTTCCACTGCGTGAATGATCTAGGGAGGATGAATATGAGTTAAGGATGCTCTAAAATGAATAATTATGAGTGATATGACGGTCCGATGAAAACTGCTTCTCTGAAAGTTAACCGACGAAATCCCCTGCAGAATGACTCATTTCTATGGGAACTTCAGCCCACACTGTGACTCGGTGATCGTAGTGGTTGATCCAAGGCGTGGAGCACTAAGGTATACACAGTACTCAAACATTCAAATTTAGATTCCGAAATAACATCTCTTGTGTGGGAACATTGGTATGTTAAAGTAACACATGTTTAACAAATTAGTAGAGATAGCTGAAAACTGCACTCTTGAATATTTTCTATTTAAAAGAAAAGCAATAAATAATTCATGAAATCATGTTATACAATAACATGAGTTGAATCATCTTAAAATACTTATGAATAAACAAACTACAGCGCACGCTTTTAGAAAAATAGGTTCAGAACATTTCGACGCTAGATTCTTTACTGAGCAAAAGTCTTGTACCCTGGTCTTGAAAACCGGCAAAATGTTCTTTCGACATTTGTAGTCGTTTGGATCCACTGTGCAGGCGAGAGACGGAGTAGCTAATAATGATCGCACAAGCGGTAATGGAAGCGTTTTTCCGGGTTCTCTGAAGGATCCGCCGCCCCTGTAATTACTCGGTCTAGCCTAATGTATTTTAAACATCATCAGCTTGCCAGGTGGCCGTGCGCAGTGAGGCGGGTGCGGCGCGAGGAAGATGGAGGAGGAAATAGAGGGGGGTGTGGCTGACACTGCGGCCGAAATTGTAAGGGCGAGTGCGCGTGGTGGAAAGATCGCGAGTTCGAATCCGCTTCCAACAAGGGTGATTCTAATATGAATTCGCTAAATTCGTGAGGTCCTAATATGATAAATAAATGTGAAGGAAGTGTTATCCTCCTTCGTGAAAGCTATATGTGTGTATGATGTATGTGTGTGTGTGTGTGTTGACGTTTGTCGTACTTTGTTGTGTGATTATGCATGAACATTTGCTCATATGTATTATTCAATATATTATAATGATATGCTTTCATTTTTGTATTGAAGTATTTCACTAATTTGGGATCTTACTGTTTCATTTCTTGATTTCTAAAACCTGCACGTACATTTACACAATATTAAATTCAAAATATTTTCGTGTTTTCCTTTGTATTTTGTGTGCACTGAAATTGTTTACTTGTGTTGAGTCTTCGCCTTAGGCCGCCCTCCTGATTGAGGTTTACCTGGGTTTACTCAATCGCTTACACCGCATGCCGGGATGGTCCCTGCTTGCAGTTCCAGGAATAAAGGTAGAATAAATCTTATCTTCGCTCAGAGATGTTGGGTCAGGTTTTCGGGTCTTGGAATACTCTAAACAGTAAACATTTCCTAAATTTAAAATTTTCCAATTTGCTAGTTTGTGAATATTTTAACTTTAAAATTTACTAAAAACTTAGTTTAATAACAAATAGTTTTACAACGCTTTACCATATAATTATTATTATTGTTATTGTTAATATTATAAATACACAAATCGTTTATCTCTCAATGTTTTCAGTTTCACTCAGGGTTTGAACTGTTGTCTTGATGTGTTTTCGTTTGTATACTGACGAGATTCCCTCCTTTTATAATATTTCTAGGGTAATTCAAAATACGTTCGAATTTTAGCTTCTTCAAACCTCTTTGAAACAATTCCAGAACTATATTTCACTGATTTTCTTTCTTTTTCTGATCCTCTCATGTCGATAATTCCCGATTTCCTGTAAAATATTCCTTCCTCGCTTTCATTCCTGTCATCTATGAGAACCTGCATCCTAAATGCGTACGTATTTTCATTAAATGACTTCCTTTATTATGTACTGTTATATGATAAACTTTGAAGTGGTCAGGCGAAGAGTAGGCTAAATGTCCTGAGTGTCGCCACCAATAAAGACATTTATTAATATGTGTGTGTATAAAAGTGTTTTGTTCATGTTTTCAGATTTAACACTTAAACGTTAAGAACCTTTGCTTTGCTTCAAATTGTATTATTTATTACAGACTTCCCGTTATCCACTTCAATTATTGGTCGTTTATTTGTTTCTTTGTACTTCCTCTTTTAGCTTAGACTACGAATGATAGAAAAGAGAGTGAGAGAAGCAAATAAAAAAGAGAATATGAGGAAGTGAGAAGAGATGAAGAATGATGGAGGTGATATCTTTAAAGAGAAAGAGAAAAGAGAGAGAAAGCGAGGAGAATCAAAATTCCTATGTTTATGTAAGAGCAAGATTTGCTCTACATGCTTAAAATTTTAAAACATTTAAAACTGCAGAAATAATCAGGTAAATATTTAGACAGTCTCCCAAGTCTCCTGCAATGTTAAACATTTTCTGTACAACATAATTAGAGATGGTTCCTCACAACAGAACGTGACAAATACTGCAGCTCAACATGACTGTATGAGTATTTGAAATCGTCTAGTGGAGTACCTAATACATGCCCACTCATGCAAACGTCATACAGGGATGTTTGATATTTACCTGACATTTTGCACCAAATCATGCATCGAAATCAATTTAATATGAAATGTTTAAAGATAACCATTTTCTTACTGGCTTCACACCACATTTTCCGAGACAGTTATTAAACACGAGTTACAATTTCACAAAAGGAGATTTTGTCGTTTCTGATTTAAGACTATACCCACAACGTTCATTGGCAGTCAGGTGTCGGCCCACGACAGGAGACAAATTGATCGCTTGATTTCATGATTATTAGAAAACAAATAGATTCAACCTGTGTGTTGATGGGATATTCAGGGCAAAATTATGAATAAATTTTAACCTATACTGTGGATTTAACGGTATTAACAGAAAAGATGGAAACAAACAGATGCTACTAAAATTCTGATAATTTCATGAAACATTAAAAATATTTTAATAAACATAATAAAAATTTTGTATTTATTTTAGACGTTCAGTAAACAATACACGTAAAACAAATGAGTTAGTATTAAAACTTGGCATTTTTGAAAGCAATTAAGCATCAGTATGTGTTTAAAGGCTTGAAAAATATTAGTTTATAAAATGCGAACAGGCTGTAACATCTATAGATGAATTTTTGTAGAAATAACAAATGCAAGTACTCGCAGTTTCGAGGTTTTAAATTAAATTACGTTTGAAAATATATTTGCAATATAATATTACGTTTACACGATCGTGGCGCACCAGTGTCATAAAAAGGCATTGCGATCAAGTCTATATTACACAAAGACAATGGGTTTGAATTCCGTTTCGTATTTTTATTATGTGCTGTGTCACAAAGGATCACCTACCACCATGAAGTACCCTAATAACTTTCTGCTTTTCTGACTTATGTAGAATATCCATCCTCAAACCAGCTTCATTTACAGTATTTTTCGATTGATGTCCACGAAAATTTTTTTTTATTTTAGAATCTCTTGTGTAGAAAATAGAAGAAATAAAATGAATCAAACAAATGGTATTCGCTTTCAAACAGATGAAACGAGTAGCCTAAGTAGAATGGGTAAAATATAGATTTAAGTTTGAGCTGTTTTGAAAACAAGATATACAGGGATTTCTAATTCACTCGAAAAATTGAATTAAGAAATTATTTTGGATTGACGCTAAACATTCCAGCACGCGAAATTCTTTGAAAGATAAATGAGCATATTCTAATAATTATAATCTACGAAATCTCGGAGAATATGAATCAACGCTTCAAGTTGAGGTTGATTTATCAAAGAATATCAATTTTGGGAAAAAATACTGAATTCGGTTGAAGGGGTTAAGATGGTTCACGGTTGAAGTGTTGCACCATTTAATTGTCTATTACAATAGTTTTGAAAAGCCTTATAGGAATAGCCTTAAACTAAAAAGTGGTCACCAGGATATTATATTATATCAAAAATATATTCTGATTTATTTGTGAAGGTTATGTCTCAACAAACATAAAAAATTGGTTTAGTTGTGAGTTATAGTTGACATTTACATAATTGAAATGATTGAAGGCGTTGTCATTGACAACAATACTATTTATTTCAATAAGAGCAGCTTTCGATGCTTTTTTGTATTTTCTCTCTCAAAATTGTATATGTATATTTCATTCATTTCTTGCTTAGATTTAAAAAACTACTATATTACAAAAAGATCTACCTCTCCGCCCCCTTCTTCCTTCCGTTCTTTCATTCTTTCTTTCTTTCCCTTCTATTTCTTAAGATGTTTTTAAATTATGTAACTCTGTCAATTCTAATTTTGTTTATATTTTTCTTGTATCAGAAAATTGATGATGGCTAAGCCATCGAAAGCTGCTCTTATTGAAATAAATGGTATTGTTGACAATGAAACGACCTTCAATCATTTCAAACATAAAATATTGAGAAGAAAGCATAACCTTCCTTTGGAAATCGAGTGGTATTTATTACCCGCGAGGGTGAGGCTAGAAATGTTGTTGAGTGAGTATTGATTAGGGGCACAGGAACTACTTTAGTCATTAGTTTCCTAAGTGAAGTGCATAATATATCCTCAGAAGTGGTGACTTTCTTCTCCTGATCAATGGTTTAGATACATTGCCGGCCTATAAGTCAGTTGCCTATGAATTTCCCGCTCCCCGTATCTCCCTTAGAGAGGTAGCGCTCTGAGGGAAGTTGTAGGCTCCCGACATGAGTAGTAGTGTAATATACGTAAGTGTAAGAATGTATGCAAGAGTACAGAAGGGAGCTAGAGTGAGGAAGAGAGCAAGATATGTAGAAGCTAGCTGTAGAAGAAGACCCTTGAATGAGGAAGAGTATCATAGGAGCA